>OX463847.1:14633422-14757937 GCA_949825065.1 Odontocerum albicorne | reverse complement strand
TATATATATATATATATATATATATATATATATATATATATATATATATATATATATATATATATATATATATATATATATATATATATATATATATAATATATATATATATATATATATATATATATATATATATATATATATATATATATATATATATATATATATATATATATATAATATATATATATATATATATATATATATATATATATATATATATATATATATATATATATATATATATATATATATATATATATATATATATATATATATATATATATATATATATATATATATATATATATATATATATATATATATATATATATATATATATATATATATATATATATCTATATATATATATATATATATATATATATATATATTATATATATATATATATATATATATATATATATATATATATATATATATATATATATATATATATATATATATATATATATATATATATATATATATATATATATATATATATATATATATATATATATATATATATATTATATATATATATATATATATATATATATATATATATATATATATATATATATATATATATATATATATATATATATATATATATATATATATATATATAATATATATATATATATATATATATATATATATATATATATATATATATATATATATATATATATATATATATATATATATATATATATATATATATATATATATATATATATATATATATATATATATATATATATATATATATATATATATATATATATATATATATATATATATATATATAATATATATATATATATATATATATATATATATATATATATATATATATATATATATATATATATATATATATATATATATATATATATATATATATATATATATATATATATATATATATATATATATATATATATATATATATATATATATATATATATATATATATATATATATATATATATATATATATATATATATATATATATATATATATATATATATATATATATATATATATATATATATATATATATATATATATATATATATATATATATATATATATATATATATATATATATATATATATATATATATATATATATATATATATATATATATATATATATATATATATATATATATATATATATATATATATATATATATATATATATATATATATATATATATATATATATATATATATATATATATATATATATATATATATATATATATATATATATATATATATATATATATATATAATTTGCTAAAAAACTAATTTAATTGCGGTAATTTAATTTGGACATACAATTTTAATGGATCTGGGTTTGTTGTCTTTCATTTGTCGTGTTCCCGGTAAACTAGGCTTTTGCCTGTATCTCACTGAGGACATTAATTTAATTTAGTATTTTGGACAAATATATGGAATTTGTCTTAAAAAATAGACCACTTTGTCATTGCCTTTGTCTAGTAAAATAGACCACTTTATCATAACCCTTGTCTAGTAAAATAGACCACTTTGTCATAGCCCTTGTCTAGTAAAATGATTTTCTATATCCATAAAATTGAGGGGTTTTCCACTGTCATATATTCGTTTTTTGTGGTTGGTCTTTCCATTATAATGATAAAATTATCAATGTTTTATTGTAGATAATACAAATAAAAAAAAAAGACCAATACAATGACTCATATGTGCAATAAAAGGAATTCAGTAAGAATAGTCAGAAATTAATGTTTATTACCAGGATATCAATAATAAACAACAAATTTACTTTTTACCAGACTATTGACGTGGAATAATTATTCCTGTATAGTTTTTTTACAAGACTTGAAGGACTTTAAATAGCCTCTCCTTACAGACAGGATCAAAATATAACACATTTTTTTAATACAAATCTCATTTTCAAACAGTACACAGATTTTGGGAAGAACTGTCGTCTAACATTTCTAGAATCCTCACTTATTTCTGGTAAAAAAAATGTACGAAATATAACCAAGAACGTGATTATTACTCGAGCTATTAAATTTGACAAAGCAAAGTGGATGTTGCGAAAAAAATTTAGACAAATTTCGCCGGCGTGCTTCTAAATAAGACTAGGGAGAGGCAGGGAGAGAAATTAAGCGAAATTTACGTTAGCGACTTTTCCAAGCTTTTACTGTCGCTTCAAGTTGCTACTGTTATCCTTTTTGAGTTCCATGGAAACAGGCTCGGGAATTAAAATTTAATTATATTTTAGATGTGTAAAATTTATAAAATATAACAAATCTTAAAACATAGTCATGCTGTATTTTCTAGTAAAAATTTCATACACCGGGATAAATTGAATCAGTGTATGTTTTTATATTTTGAAATAATTAATTCAATCTTTTGAATATTAGAAGCAAATACAGTGATTTATACTAATAAACACATATTTAATCTTGTCTTCCGGGTCCATACTTTTACAAGGCAATGGAAAAAATCCCGAGTTATTCCCATATTTTAAAGTGGTTAAGACGATACAACCAACTACAGACCTATCGCCATACTCTCTTCAATAGCTTAGCTTCTAGAGATGTTTATGGAGCGCACACTAAGCTCATTTGTGAACCCATATATAATTGAGGAGCACCATGGCTTCAGAAGAGGCAGATCTACTGAATCCAATCTGATGGTCTTCACCGACTACCAGGTCTGTACCTATGAAACCGGAATTTCCTCAAAGATGGCTCTAGTTGTCTTTGTAGTGACTGTGAAACCGCGTCATTGGCGCCTTTTTCTTGTGTTTACATTTGTCAAAGACTTTTCACTCACAACAATACGAGTTTAATACAACTACATATCTTTTCATAGCGTTGAACAAGTCTGTTTTGTGCCTGAAAACTACGGTTTGCGGACAGCATTGATTTTCTGTTACCATTTGAAGAAAACTGCTGCAGAATCGCATCGAATGCTTGTCGAAGCTTACGATGAGCATGCTCTTGGTAAATCATAGTGCTTGGAGTGGTTTAAAAAATTCAAAAGTGGCGATTTTGACGTGAGAAACGAAGAACGTGGAAGACCACCGAGAATTGCAAGCATTGTTGGATGAGGATGACGCTCAAACGCAACAACTAGTGGATCAATTAAATGTGACACAAGAAGCCATCTCCATACGTTTGAAAGGCATGGGAAAGATCCAGAAGGGGGGAAAATGAGTTCCACACAGACTGAATGAAAGACAGCAGGAAAACCGAAAAACGTTATTTATTGAGGAAATAAATAAATAAAATAATACACTAAAAATGAAACTAGAAAAAGTGCTGCTTTGGTCATTAAAAGTCTAGGTACAAGTCTAGGTAGTGATCTTCCTATCAAGATAAACTAGTGATAAACATAAGACAGCATTCTATAGGTTTTTTTAGCCTAGACGCTAATTTATTTATTTAATTAATTAACGACACAACAGTGTCTTTATATACAAATGAACATGTGACAGGTTATAAAGTATTTAAAATTATTGACAAATAATACAACTTTATCTTAAACTAACATGAAGATACAAAAAACAGTAGTAATAATAAATTACTGTCACTGTTTTCAAATTATTTAATAATTATATGTATATTTAAGTTCAATATATGTTATGTATATATACCACAAAATATTACCAAACTTTACCAAGCAGATTTACGTAATTGTCGAAGACTTATTTTATAGAGGTAAAGAACTCAGATTTGTTTTTAGTGGAATAACGCATACATAGATCAAATATTGGATTTTTTGTGGGAATTTTATGGATAGATATTGAGCTATTGAAAACACATGGCCTCATTAGTAGAACTAGATGCAAGTTGCTTTGCAGAATTAAAATCTTCATACATGTTGATGCAGGGTTACTCAATTCCAGAGGCAAAGTATTGTCCTTAATGTTTTGTTTATATTACGTTATTTATATTGATAAAGGAGAGCACAAAGTTTGTAGCTATTTTTAATTATTGTTGTGATATTCTGGTGAATACTATATATATATTTACGAGTATATTAAAAATTCGTATTCGTTTATAGTAGAGAAGTATTATATTGTATTACTCTTTTGTTGTTTGCTATATAACCTAGCAGGTTTGTTCCCATATTATAATTTCTTCAAATCAACTAGAAATATGGAACAGAGGTCTTTAGTGAAAACTAGACTGGAACCCTATTTGAAAAAAATGGACACCAACGGAAATCGAGCAGGCAATTCCCGAATTAGATGACAGGTGTTATGTCATACCAAAAGGACACGGAAATCGTTGATATATTTTTTTAAATCCCCATGTAAAATCATGTGTTTTTTCAAACATCATGTGTTCTCTTTAAATAACACTTTGATATGTGCATTTTGTCTGCACTTCAACATGTGAGATTCATTCGTATTCAATAGTCAGAATGGGGATTTAATGCAATGTAACAGTCAAAGTGATTAATAATGGCAGAGACAACCCGTGTGCTATTTTTTTTATTATTTTATTATAATGTACGGTATTTTATTGACCAATTGAAAAAGATTACTAAAGTAATACTCCAATTGGAATTTTGAGTATGCATGAATATAAATACAACTTCTTACAAACATTATAAACATTTACATAAGTCATATAAAAAATATATATCAAAAAGCTGTATGTACTCACATGCGTACAACCTATCATATATAAAATACAAACATGAGACATGTGAATGACTCCATGTAGATTCACAGGTAACCAGAACTCGCACTTTACTATTGAAGTTTCATGGAAACTGTTTTTCGATAATAACGTTCGAGTTATTCTGTTAAATTGTACATAAATCCGTATGAATAATTTTTTTTTACCGATTATCCTTTTTTATTTAACGACACACTTGTGACACACACAAAAAAAAATAACGACACACTTATATACACAAAATATACACAAAATCATAATTTTATTTATACTTTCTTACATAAAACTGCCTGTTACCAGTGAAACTGCCTGTTACCCGTGAAAAATCACGTAATGTTAATTGACTTGCTAAGCTAAACAGTGGAACAGTGAAAAAATGCGGAAAAAGTTGGAAGAAGTTTTGATAGCTCAGAAATTCTGGATTTTTTAATAACTTCATCACAAGTTTATGCCACTAATATTTGAATGTTTTGTCACAATATCTCAGAGGTGTAAAATTGAGAGAATGGCAGAATTGGCATTCAGTGTTCATCGAGCCACAGTTATGAATTTCAACTCTGTTCACGTCTAAGTTGTCATGATGGCAAACTTCAAGTCTTCTCTCAGATTGTTGATGAAAGTCACGTAGTTGCTGTGCTTCTTCAACATAACGCTTGTTGGCTTCCTCTTCAGTCTCTTATTGTTATTGCATTTGTTGAACATTTAGCATTTGCTGAGCATGTGAAACGCAACGCTCATCGGCTTCCTTTGCTATTAGTCTTTCACTCTGTTACCCTCTGATATTTGCGCATGAATATGTATATATATTTAGGACGTTTTCAATTGCTCAGATCAATTTCTATTTATTTAATTAAACCGTATATGATAATAATTTACTTATTTGAAGACAACAATACTTTGCCATAACGATGACATTCATAATAACCAAAACATTAATATTCAATCATAACTATGACAACACCTATTCTTACGGACGTAAGTACAACTGATTTTACATAATTTGTTTTTTTTTCGACTGAGAGTCATTAATTTAGAAACGCTGCTACGAAATAAAGATCACTTATATTTATTTATATGGTACATTTTTTATTTAAGATCAATAGTATCCTGTTTAACGTAAAAAGTAATCCAAGCTCACAAAAACAGGTCTTGGGTAACGATGAAATGTATTCATCCTGAAACTATATTTAAAACATTAATTAAAATTCGTAAGTGTTTTTAGTAAAAAAACGGCATGTTCTCGAAAGGAAGAAAGGAAATTGGTTTTATATTCAAAGATATTTGATTTTCTTTTAACTATCCATTTTTTCTATCGATTTATAACCTTCAACATATCTGAATACGCGATTTTTCACATTGAAGAGCGTGACCAGGGTTTTAAACCCGAAGAATTTTCGGCCCAGTAATCGAGCCTTTGGGCTTAGATCCACTTGAGTAGACTTGAAATTCGCGGTTCGTCAGTGCACGTGTTGGAAACCACCGCATATGAAGTGATAACAAAGCTCGCACACTAAGTGTGAATATTGTTACTTGGCGAATAATTTTACCAGACTGAGATTTATTTTTAGGGTACTATCGGGAATTAAACCAGAAATCTCCGGGCGAAAATCAAGCGTCTTTCCAACTAGGCCATGGAGGTCAAAGGGAGAAAATTATTATTTATAATACATTTCCAATTCCCATTGTTGTAATGGAAAAGTAAACCGTATAATACTTGTACAAAAGTGTTAAAAAAACCGTTTTGTGGATGTAGAGGACTCCTTCACTAGGCAAGACCTGTGACGAAGTGGTCAAATTTTTTAACCAAAATTTTATATATCTGTCCTAAATATTAAAACACTCCACAAAATACTAAAATAGTCAAACACAAAATATACATACCCTGAATTGACATCCTTACATCTATTTAAATCTCAAGCCATCTCATGGACGAGGGTGTATCCAATATAAACGAGATTTTTTGGTTTTAATATTTTTATTTGCAGAAAGAAAAAGATCAAGTACACATACTTTTTTACATAATCTCATGCTTTAGAAATGCATTTTTCTCAGCGGATCGATAGTTTTTTTATCCCGTCATCGTAAAAATGAAGTGGGTTGTGTCAACAGTCAGCAGCCAGCGCACAAACCCCTACTCTATCATCGTCGTTGAATCGTTGGCCTCTCAAAGCTTCTATCAGTGACCCAAAGTAATAAAAGTCACAGAACGATAGACCAGGGCAATAAGGAGAGTATTCCAGTCAATTCATTTCCTCCAATAGTTACAGCTGCAGTATGGGGCCTCGCGTTGTCATGGAGGAGAATCACTTCTCGTGTCGGTTGGTCACGACTTTTGTATCGATAAGTAAGTTTAATTTCACTCAAAAGCTCGCAGTAGTACGCCGCAGCATTGATGGTGCAATAATCGTGCAAAAAAATTGTTGTAAAAAAAATGCCACGCCCGTCCCAAAAAATGGCCGCAAGCACCTTACTAGTTGACAGCCGAGTCTTGGCCTTCACAGAAGCTGCCTCATCCTTCTTTCTCCCCTCCATGCTGGCTTGTTTCGACTCGGGCGTATAGTGGTGTACGCAAATTTCATTGCATGTAACGATGCAACTCAAAAATGCGTTCCCTTCTTGTGCAAACCGCGCCAAGAGCCGCTCACAGACGTGTAAACGTGCCAACTTTGGTTTTGCAATCAAAATACGTGGAACCCATCGAGTAGACACTTTATGGAATCCTAGGTCCTTTGTAATTATGGATTGAGTGCTCTCATAACTTATTCCTATCTCAGAACAAATTTCGGAAACCGTCACATCGGTCGCCTTCCAGAAGGTCACGAATGGCGTCAATGTTCTGTTCGGTAATGTTCGTCCTCCGGTTTTACATCCTCACGAGTGAGAAACTTGATAATTATGCGTTGCGAAATCGATGGGTGCACCTCTTTCTCAGACATCGTGCGCCATACTAATGACGAAATCGGCTGAGGTTGGCCGACCGCTCTTTCCAGGTAGCCACGCGCTCCGTTTAAAATTACGCTCTCTAAAACAAAAGTCTCTTTTATATTTGATTAACTCTCATACGATTCCAACCACATCATAATTTCAACTACATCAACATCGTTTCCATCAACGCCTCATTACGCACAAATCATTGTAGTTTGCGTGAATTGCCCATTAAAAAAACTCACCACACGCTCTACATTCGCATCAGTCATTGAATTACTTGCTTATACGTAAATTTTCAAACTTTTTTTTTCGTTATTTCCCTATCAACCTTTTTACATGCTTTTTTAAATTTGAATGTACGACACTATAACAATACTCATTTGATTTCAGGAATGTGTTGTGAAGTCTTGGCACAAAGAACTGTATGTTCCATTTTTAAAATTATGTATGAACTCATGGGGTCGGAACTAGATACAGAAGGACAAGATAATTGGTGTTTTGTATTATTAGTGATTTAATAAATATCTGACGAAGATATAACACCGGTTAATATTTGAAAAGTCCTTCTGTTGTGTAAAGGATTCATAGTAGATAAATACATACTACCCCAGATTTACACATAAACGTACAAATGTGCTTATTTCGTATTTCGATACATCATTATACTAACCAAAGCATTAAAGCTGATCATGATAATAAAATAAGCCAATAAGATGTAAGTGTTATTGTGTTTAATTGCTTAAACAAATATTACCAAACTGGTTTTGTAAATCTAACAGAGAATTTTGAGTTGTAGACACAGTGGGTAAATTAAAGACAATAATTAAAACTCCCTAGGTTTAAATAAACTTAGAGATTGTGCCAGGCGTTGAATAAAGGGGACAATTCCAAACGGTAAAACACCCTCGAGGTCGAAACTGTCTCGAAACAGTTAAATGTCAAACAGCTTTTGTGTTTCCCGAAATAAGGGAATTGTGTTGATAATAAATATTTACACAAAATAAATCCATAAACAAAACAGAAATGCTGACGTCGTATGAATATTTATGTAGAAGGGATAAAAAAAAGATGTGTGTTAGGGGATGATGGTAAATGACGTATACTGAGACGAAATTGCATTTTGATTTTTGTTTGCACAAAAAAGACATGATAGTAAAATATTAACTACTAATTTATAGGGAGATTATATGTCTGATGTGAGTGAGTGCTTAGAATGGATTATAAAATACACATTTGCTTATATGTTTTATACAGATATACTCAGAAAATTTTCAATTTAACCTACTCTAAAGATATTATTTTATCAGCTTAGAAATAAAATGAAGTGCAATATTACCTTTTTTTACTGCATTATCACCTTGCTACAGGAAAATATTCAACTAAGAATATTTCTAACAAAAAATCCTATTTTAAAAATCGATTGCTATCCTTCTCTTTTGAGATTGTTCAATTTTACTTTTAGATTTATCTTATTCTATGTCGTAACCTGAGTGCTAAGAACGTGACTCAACTGAAACTGCTATTTATTGTATACATTCTTCCCAGCTTCTTCCAGCATTACGCTGTCCGTAGAGCCTGTGGCAAAGGCAGGCTCGTAGCACTGCTCACCTGGTTGTTTCAGGCATAGGCGATCTACCTCTACACCTGCAACCCTCCACATTGGAATTTAGTAAGAAATATAATGACAAAGAACTAACTTGTGTATAAGCAAACATAGCAAACGATATACTAACAATTCATTCAAAATGAGAATTAGAAATAAAAACGTGCGATTGAGTAGGAGATTTAGAAAATGGTGTCGAAAACAAAAATTAGGATACTACTCGTATGTTGTCCGAAAAGTAGTTTTGTGTTTCTCGGATAGATGTCAATAGAACAAAAAAAATCGTTGCTCACTTCATTTTAAACGTGCTTAATAACATGTATTATTTTGAAAGTTAATAGTTTAGCCTATTTTTGACCACTGGTTGCTTTAATATCTTGAGCAGTTTTTTTGCATACTTTTGAAGATGGAACAAAATAAGTATTTTTTCATTGCTTGATGCTCTTTTACTATAGCAAAGTTAAAAATGCTATACAAATTTAAAAAAAAGTGCAGCATGGTGATCATGCAGTAAGCAATCTTGTGGGTCAAATATGGTTTAAAAAATATGTAATGGTGATACGATACTTAAAGATTGTGTTCACTCTAAAAGGACGAGTAGGAGGAAGTACAAATAAAGTCTTTGCACGAGAAAAAACGATTGTTCTAAACCAAAGTTAGCTGAGATACTAAACATATCGAAAACGATGTAATTTTGCGTTTGAATTTAATTAAATTTTCAAAATTATTTCCCGGGTAAACAAATAAATAGTTAGTCAATTTATTTTGTCTTTTTTATTTAAAAAAATAATCTATAACACAAATATTGGCCGAATGCTACATCAATATATAAATTTACATCTTTAAAACTAATCTAATTTATATAATATAACTATGAACTGACTTAATGAAAATTTCCTATACTTATTTCATTTTATTTTTAACAATCTTAATATTTAAATTCTTAGAAATTATTTACACCAATAAACTAGTTATAACAGTTCTTAAAATTAATTATTTTAACGCTAATTATTTAATGTCCGGTGGGAAGTTGGAAGAGGTTTGTTTTGGGATGGGTGATGAAAGAGATCTTGATTATCTTGTTATGCACTAGTTGAAGCTTTGGCCTTATATTTTATGACTAGTTGCAACCCGTGAAATATTCATGGAAGTAAAACAAATTCTAAATTAATGAAAATATATATTCATAAATATAGAATTTGTTTATATATATCATTTATAAATCGTCCCCTTTTACACCGGTTCAAAAATTGTAAGCTAGGTATTTAAAATTCGTTTAGTTATCACGGACCCACCGAGCTTCAAATTTCGAATTACTTTCGGAGAGAATCCAAGTATTCCTTTCTCGCTCTCTTGTATTCAAAATTCAATTCTCGTATTCTTTCTTTGACGACAACCATCGTATGGGTTTTGGCCTATTTATACTATGACTAGGTGCGTGCGTTTATGTTATATTTTCAAATATTTATTTTTCTAAAATCTTATTTTTATTTGTAACATGGTTTACGTGTACAATACGATGCATATCCTTAGTGATCGAGTAAGATTATCAGCTTGTCTTTTTTTATTTAACGCATTGACATTGTTAATGGTTAAATAAGTGTATAAATATATTTCCCAGCCAGCAGTGTTACCACGATTGACCTTACTAAGAGTGTATGTGCCTGGGAAAGCTTCAAGGCGATGTGGTAGTATCATCATGGTAAAGCGAGGATGATCACATGGCTAGGTAAAGTCTGGAGATGAATAGTGGCAGGGTGGGGAAGCCCCAGATACCAGAATACGAAACTTGCACCACACCATAAATAGCAGAATACGAAACATGCACAATAAAAGTCAGAATATGAAATATGCACCATGAATATCAAAATTTTAAACATGGACCATGAATACCAGAATACGAAACATGCACGATCAACACGAAACATGCACCATGAATACAAGAATACGTAACATGTACCACAAATATTAGAATACATAACATGCACCACGAATACTAGAATACGTAACATGCACCATGAATACTAGAATACGTAACATGCACCACGAATACTAGAATACGAAACATGTAGCATGAATACCAGAATACGTAACATGCACCATAAATACCAGAATGCATAACATGCACCATGAATACTAGAATACGAAACATTCAAAATATGGATTCACTGGAGAACTGTTTGAATTTCTTCAACTTAATCGTATCTCAAACACCAAGGTACTACGTTAATGGGTGTAGAATGACAGCTTTTAAATATAATAAAAAATCAAAAGATTGCCTTTCTGGGTCATACATTGAGAGAAGAAAAAATGGACTTCTTAAAATTAACATTATTGGGCAAAATTGTAGTTCGACGTGGAATCGGAAAAAAAGCATTTGTCTTGATAACGTAATATTCGCGAGTGTACAATTATCCAGACAGTTGAGCAGCTGTTTCGTGCTTCCAATGTCAGAGATATTTTCTCAAAAGTGATCACCAGGAGGCTAGACACTAATCGCACGTGTAAACAATACACTTCCATACGCGAAGAGGCAATAATACTCGCATAAGTATCGTGCATTTAATTATTGTTAGCGGACAAAGTTTTTTACCAGACTACGAACCCATATTTTTCGGGTACTATCGAGAATCTAACGCAAAACCCCTGAGTTTTAGCCAATTTTACCAACTAGATAACAGAGGTCATCTTAAGACATAGCGCCTCATGATCAGAAAAGTCGACTTTAAGATGGGATGAGGTCCGATGAAAGAATAAGAAATTTAAATCATATAACGGGTGCTAAAAATAATATAATCGGTATCTTAAAACCCGTTCTCAATCTAAAATTAAATTTCTCTATCTAAAACGATCATTCAATCTTAAATCACGCTTAAGAGAGAACTAAAAAAGATTATATTATATTATTCAGAATACCCTTTCAACCTTATTTTCTTTTGTTTCCCTTTTTTATTCTTGAATGAATTCCTTGCCCCATGTCTTACTACTATTGGTATAAATATTTTTTTTCCTAGAAATCAAATAAATTTCCCCCTTTTCTGTAAAATCTGTAAAAGAATCCAAGATAAGCTGGTTAGTTGGAAGTTATAACTGTGTACAAATAATCCTTTTTTATGTACTACGTTTAACCATGTACACAAACGAATAAAATAATTCTATTTTATGTATAATACTACGTTTAACCATGTACACAAACGAATAAAATAAATAAATCCTTAACAGTAGAATTTCAAAAACTAAAATTTTATTTTATTGCATCTTCAGTCAGCCACGATAAAACAACCCCTAAACCAAGCAAAAAGGTCATAATTTAAAGCTTTAATTTAGAATAAACACGAAGCACCGAAGGCTTTCGACAAAATTGGCACGTAAGAAATTTATCTTAGTCTTATTGTGCGTAACAAAATATTTTATCGCTTTTTTCAAATACTGCCATTGAATATTTAACGTCGGCATCCATGTTCCGCCCCGGTGTCGGTTTCAAACGAAATGGAAAAATAACAACCCTTAGCATCCCTGCCGCAGCTCACGGGGTGAACCGCATGTGTGTAATGTTTTTATTCAATTCTATTTGAATTACAGTTGTTCGTCTTGCCTACCCTTACAATCGATTCTACAAATATAAAACGTTCCTCGGAAATATCAAAAGTAATAATAATTACAATGTATTTTATTTAAAAAAATCCTTTTTGTAGTGAATTTGTATAGAAAAGTTGATAACACAGATCCATACTGGATGAGTTCACCAGTCAATCTCGTAAGATATGATAATGTCCGCTAGTCTATAAAAGGTCATAACTCATCACGCAAGACAAGTTGAGAAATCACCGAAAAAATAATAAACAATATGTTATATTCATTGTGAATTTGTTATTTTTTAGCTGCATCGCATGAAATAACCTTCTTTTAGAGTGTGAGAGATTGATAGTTTTTGAACTCTCAAGATATTTCCTTCACCTAGTTGCTTTGAAGACCTCCGTGGCCCAGTAAATATGACGTCTGTCTTCCAAACCGGGAGTAGCAGGTTTGATTCCCATTACAACAATTTAAAAAAGGGTAACCGTTTAATTTTCCTCATTATAACATCTTTTTGGTTAGTTGGAAGAGATTATTACGTAGAAATAAATTTGCCAAGGTGAACAGTATTTAATAAAATTGTAAAATAATAATAAAAAATATTTATTATAATAACATGGCCAGTATTTAATTAAATTGTAAAACAATAATAAAAATTATTTATTAACATGAACAGTATTTAATGAAATTGTAAAACAATAATAAAACATATTTATTGACACCTTTTGAGAGAAGCTATAATGAATCATATCCCTGGAGTGACTTGGAGTGAAATTTAACATCGACATATAAATTAATTGATTTGTGTTGATTGAAAGCTCTTATTGTCCACCAGCTCTGCACAATTCTTCCACTTTCCAATTAATATGACAGTTCAGTTCGATCTCATCACCCACGCTGTTATGGGGGAAAAATAAGTGACCATCCAGCGTGATTTATATCGTGATGAAGAAGGAATTGCCCAATGGGAATCCTTTTCTAGTGGTGACATACTTGAGTGCAAAACATATTAGTGATGACGGACTTAAGGTCCGACGTCATAGAAGTAAAAAAAAAACTCGCAGTGCAGTAAATATACCTATAAAGTGGCTTAAAACTTGAAGTTTAAACAGTCTAGAAAGTTGAAAGTACTTTCACAGAAAACTTTGAACACAGCAAAACTATTCTTCAACGGTACTTGATTGAAGTAGCCAGTCGGTCCGATGATAAACTGATGTAAGGTTGAATGGAGATCTATTCGGAGATTATTAACTCGATTATCATCGCAGTGCTACAAAACTTGATCGTTATATATTATATTGTATATCCAAATACCGTAAAAAATATAATAGGGCGCAGAAACCAGATTAAAATTTAAAAGTTTTCCATTAAGGTTCTTATGGCTAGAGAGAAATTGGGCAATCCTATAAGATAAGACACTTCTTAATAATAATCGGGGAAAACATTTTGAAAGAATACGAAAATATTTTGAAAGAATACGAAAATTAAAGTTCACGGAAAAAATATATACCTCGTCTCTGATTTTTTTTATAGATTTTAGCGCGTACTTTTAAAACAAATGTAGAAATTTTCATCAGATTCGCGTTGTTAAATGTGTATTATTTGGTATGAAAATTTTCACAAAATTGTTTAACTTTTTCAAGAAGTGTTTTCAGTGCGTATTAAAAGCATTTATATTTCTGGGTTCAAGTGAGGTTAATTTGTGTCTTGAATGACAAACATTTTTAAAGTTTAGAAAAAACAAGCTTTTGAAAATTGGCAATTGTTTTTATATCGTTCATTGAATATTCAAGTATATTTAAAAATGTAACCAGAGACACGTTATTTTTTAAGGAAATTACACATTTTATTTTATGTAATTTTCTCAATTGTGTATTTCTAGTCGCAAAATATATTTGAAAAATTTTGCAGAATATTTTTCTTTGTGATGGAAAGGTATCATGTAAAAAAAGCAGACTTTATTATAATGAAAACTACGTTCAAGTCACGCAAGATGAGTCGAGTCACTATATAAACATTGAATAGTTTTAATCCCTTCCCTCGTATTGTACCCTTTAACATATTCGAATTGAAGAGTGAAGCTGGGAGACAAAGTTGTCTTCACCACCAGTAAAAAAGCTTTCGGGTTTAAAACCATTAAAATAGGCTTGTCTACCGAACCCGGGATTGTAGGTTTAATTACAGTTGAAAAATATTTTTTTTGAAAAAGGATTCCTGTTTTGTTTTCACTAGTAACCCCTTGAAAATCAATTTGTTGGGCAAAAAGAGATTGTCAGATAGCCAAGATCTTGTCAGGTTTAATATTTAACTGTTTACAACGAATCCAGTAAAATTATCATTTGAATAAAACTTTAAATGTGGACGTGGAAAATATTGATAGGAGTCGAATAAATGCTGTAGAAATGCGTACACTGAGAAGAATGACGACGAAAGAAAGAAAGAAGACGACCTCCGTAGCCTGGTGGTAAGATACTTGTCGGCCGATCCGGAGGTTGCGGGTTCGATCCCCGCTGGAACCCAGATTTTTTTAAATAGGATTCCAGTTGGGTTAACATTTAGGGCCTTTAGGAGCGTATGTTCCTTAAAGGAGAGATGATGAGGATGATTGTTGATAAATAAAAACTCGTCGAAATCGGAATGTGTAAAGAGGAATTTTATTGATAGACGTCGGTATTTATAATGTTTATTGAATGTGTGCGGGAATGCGCACGCGATATATCGCTGTCTCGTCTCTGCGTTTACAATACGTTTGTTGTCGCGTGTAGGTATTCTTTCTGTTTTGGGAGACAGCGCGAAAGATGTGTTGCTTTCTCGTTTCCTTATGGAATGCGCTCTCAGTTGATAGCGAGTTGAATGACCGACGCGTGGACTTTGCCCATTGATTGTCTCGGATTGTGAAGGTGTGCAAAGGTCGTCTCGTGGGTTCAATGACCGCGCATACGGTCGCCAAAGGCCTATACAAACCTCTTTCTGGTTGGTTAGAAGAGATTGCCAAATGACAATAAACTCGCCAGGTTAAAAAAAAAAGAATACACCAAGAGACAATGAATTACAGAATACGCAATGTAGTAATTAAGGCTGATGGTGAAATTAAGGTTGATATGTAGAGTAACATGAAAAAGAATACTCTGAGATGGTTTGGACATTTTGAACAAATAAATTAAAAAACACTTTAAAACACTCGAAAAAAAAAACAACATAAATATACAGTGCAAATGTGAGTGAAAAGCATTAAAGTTAAAGAAGACTAAGAAAAGTATGGTTGTATCAAGTGAAAACTATTTGGAAAGAAGGAAACTTAAAAGTCAGAGAAATCGTTCTTTAAAAAGGTGATTAAAAAAAAAATATATTAGGTTTATTGACAGCAACATAGTATGTACAAGATCACACCTGAATAACACTTCTAAAACACATAAATTGCAGACAATACATCAGACACAGAAGCTATCAAAAGGACACAGAAGCTATCAAAAGATTGAAGGTGAACGATGTGTGACAAGATAGGACAGTTTGGCGTTTCCTCTTTGCCTACCTCGATAGGGAAATCACGAAATGGTAATGTTATGTTCCATTGTGAAGGGGTTGTAACTATTTATTTGTACACGACTTACAAAACAAGACTGCCCACATTGGGCAGTCTATATGGACATTGTATGGACTTTTATATGACTTTGACTACTAACAAGAGTTAAATGAAGACATTGTTCTTTCCGGGATAAAATTGTACGGGATTAATTTGTTATTGTGTTGGGTTCGTCATATAATAGTTTTTTTAATGTTAAAATATGTATAAAACTACTTGCATGTCATTTTGAATTTAATTTGATATATTTTTTTATAATCTTTTGAATCAAAAAGGTTCTTTGATCATTGAAATACTCGTAAAATAAAATGAAACTATAAAATTTCAAAATATTAATCTATGAACATGAATGTTTCGAAACTTTGTTTCTCCCTGTTGGAACTAAACTCTATGCGTATTATTTACGAATATAGGTTTGATTCCTGATACCCTTCTCAAAGGAGATTAATATAACATTAGTTACTTAATGGTATAGACATATACCCCAATGTACCTAATTACCCTAATGTCAGGCAAACTATGAATCTGAACCTACATCAACTACGAAATACAGTATATCAACCCAAAAAAACCTGGATTGCTTAACGACATTAAATTCCATAAGTCAACGAACTATCAGAGAACGATATCAAAATAGAAGAAACTACTGTTGACGAACAAGAAGATCCAGCCCCAATAGAGTGTAACTCAAGATTTGGGACAAGGCGCCAATATGTATTTGGGATTAGATTACAAAGAAGACCAAAATGGAAAAGCGCTCACATGGAATTGTTTATATATAAACCGTAAACCATGGTCGCTTAAGACAAATTTATATCTAAATTTAATATTTTTCTGTAGTGTATTATTCGGTTAGTCAAATGCTACGTTTGATCAGTGTTATTGCATGAAGTGGAATCATGCACCTTCAAAGTTGGTAGTATGAACCGACTGAAAGCATTCGAAATGTGGATGCACCGGATAATGCTACGGATACCCTGGATGGATATGGTCAGCAACATAAGGGTTCTTCAAAGAGCCAAAGTTGACAGAGAGTTGCTGATTAATATTAAAATCCGAAAGGTGTCCTATTTGGGTCATGTACTTAGAAGAGAAAATTACAAATTACTGCACCTGATCACCTGAATAGGTGTTGGCAGGAGCAAATCTCCTGGCTCCGCAATATACGTAATTGGACTGACATAAGGGGCGTTGGAGATCTTTTTCAGGCTGCCGGGGACAAAGATGTCTACTCTCAGGTGATATTCAACGTTAGGGGGACCTGACATGACACTGGGAAGAAGAAGACGTATTTATGTTGTTTATCGTAAATTCGTACATAGATGTTAATCAACAAAAAAAAAAAGCGCTGAATGAAAGGATGCAGTCGATAAAACCCACCAAACGTCTTGAAAGGTTAATCTCATAACCATCGGGTATGATCTGTCAAGAACGTGTGCTTGCAGAAATGCAAGAACGTGTGCTTGGGGAAGTGCATACACATAATTAACTAATACACACACAGGCGTCTTCCATCTACAGGATCACACTCGATCATGAGGGATAGTCTATCGATATCGATCGATGTGGTAGCATAAGGATGCATTACATTTCGGTTATATCTATCCTTTAAAAAATGGTATACTTAACACTTTTATTTAAAGTCTAAATAACTTTATTTTTGAAAACCCTGTTTGTGGAAACTTGATAATATTTTATAGTGAAAAATGAATCTTAACGAGTTAAAGCAATTACTAAAATTATTGGTTCGAAATAAACACTTCACTTTTAACAGTTAACTATGGACGTGAGGCAAGGTTCGAACTATTAAATTGGATTTATATTTAAATTTTATTTTGATTATTCAAATCGGATACTGCATTGAGGATGATAAAAAATAAAATGTATTATTGATACTTTTAATAACGCAATATTAACAGTAGCAAAAATAACAATACATAATAGTGTGTTGGTGCCCACCTTGATGTAAAGAAGTGAACTTGGACTTGGCTTAAGAAAGAAAAGAGTATGATTAATGCCGTACGAGTAGAAATGCGTGCGCTAAGGAAAATTTGTGGAGTGTCAATGTTTGAAGGAAGGCGGAATGAAGACATCAGAAATAAACGTATGAATAAAACGAATGTTTTAAGTAAGATGAAAGAAATTTTAAGATGATTTAAACGATGAAATAATGACTAAACGAGTATACGAATCACAAGGTGTGCGTGGAATAGGCAGACCAAGGAAAACGTGGTTGGACCAAATGAACCAGATTTTGAAAGAAGGTAATGGGAAGTTTGAATAAAATAACATTGTGGATAACGAGATGTTTGAATGTAGAGGAGGTCAAAGTTGTGTGCTTGGATAGAAAAGTTTAAAGATCTATTTTTATGCTTACCCCGCAAGGACACGGCGTGATGATAAGTGTATGAAAGTGTGTATTAATGCTTTTGGATTTCTCCTTTTTTATAATTATTATTGCATGATATAGCGATTTTTATAAAGGTCGCGACCTTTAAAAATAAACAAGTTAATACACTGTGAGTGATGAGATATATGAATATAAAGGAAGTGAATTGATTAGATCCGAATATAAAAGTAAAGGGAGATCTTCTCTGCCTACCCTGTTATTGATAAAATAAGGTCATGTGTAATATTTGTGTGTCTGAGAGTAAAATTATTTTTTTCCAGCTTCTATTTATTAATATTTTTATTTCATTAAATATATAGTCGTACGAGTATGATCATGATGTTTCTTAAATATTTTTTCTTTCGTAAAGTGCGAGTCGAAATATAATACAGTTTACGGCGTAATAAAAACATTATGAAGTCTATGAAACCAAAGCAGTAAACCAGGTACGGTATATTCCGGTTATCAAAGCAATTTATAAATTGCTGGCACAGTAATTGAATTCTGAAACGTTACGTTGATTGAGTATCCGAAACGAAGAAAATATTCCAATCCGAACGGAGCGATAGGATGAAATCAATCGGAAAAGGTCTCAGCCATTAATAATCCATCAGGTCAAACTCGGTCCAAGAAACGAAGAAAAAACTATTGTCCCTTAATTTTTTTCAAATATTCAAATCGTCTTGGTAGACCTCAACCCTTTGAAGATAAAGGTACATTTATCATATTGCCATAAATTTTAGTTTTTCACATCCTTTTTGATCGTTTTAACTTCCTAGTAATGTTTATTTTTTTTCAATACTTTCATTATATCTCTTTGACATTTTCATCTCATACGTTTAATTTCAACTCACATAGGCTGTTCGTGGGATATACGAGTAGATGTATTATTATTTTTGCATGTCTCCCACTGTTCGTTAGATTTATTAGGATTTGTGTGTCTCACACAGTATTGTTTATAAGATCTATGATTTTCGCATGTATCACACTGCATTGTTCGTGAGATTTCTTATCATTTTTGTATGTCTCACACTGTATTGACAGTGAGATTTATTATAATTTTTGCATGCTTCACACGGTATTGTTCCTGAGATTTATTTAAACATTTATTTTACGGAATTGTTCGTGAGATTTATTTTAATTTTCATATATGTTTTACTATATTGTTTGTGAGATTTATTATTATTTTTGTATATCTTACGCTGTATTATTACTCGTGAGATTTATATTCGTAGGATAATTGTGTTGTTTTTTTATTGTCAAGGGCTGTGGTCTAATGATTAGTAGATTTTCTCAACAAGTGAGCGCCCCAGGTTCGATTCCTGGCGAATTAATTTTCGGACTTGCTCTGAGATCATATCACATCATTTTATTTTTTGTACTTATTATTCTTCTTCTCCCTGGCTCCATCCCAACTCATTGTCTGCGAAGACTGTTGGGGTCAGCTCTCCTCGTCCTCAGGTTGTATGCTCTTCTGTCCCGGACTACGTCCCCCAGGCCGTGCCTCTGCATCAGGTTATGTTTTTGCACCACCCATGAATTATTTGGTCTTCCTCTGGTTGTTATTCGAGGAAGATCCATGGAGATTGCCTGGTTCACAATGTGATCGGGTGCTCTGCGTCCAACGTGCCCATACCATCTCAATCACCTCTCCTCCATCTTGCTGTTGATGTATGTAACACCTAGGCTTCCACGAATGCGTGAGCTTTTTATTTTGTGTCTTAGGGACACACCAGCTGACCATCTTAGCATGCGCATTTCAGTGGTTTCTAGTTGCCTAGAGTAAGAGTTATACATTTTTTGTACTTATTATTATTAATTCTTAAAGTGTTACTAAGCAAAAACAAATTATGGTAAATCAATTCGTCAAACGAGAAGCTATAGCAGGTCAAACCTGTCAACCGTCTTGAAATTTTGATCTCCTTGTTATCGGACTGTATTAATTGAAGTATAGCAGCATGCACGTAATAATCTACAGACGTCTTCTATCCATAGGATATCTGACAATCACATTCGACCACTTGAAGATTTCCAATCAACATATATGTTTTTATGTATATGCTGTCGAAACATATTCGGCCAATCTGGTGTTATTCATAGGTGATGTAAAAATGTTTTTTTCGTCATAAGAACATTTCCCAATTCAGATAAGTTAACCGTCTAATATCAGCTAATATTGCTTGATGGAGCAATATTAGTCACAATAATCAAACTGAAGGACTTCAACAGACATCCATTGCCAATATGTTACATAGTACATACATATATACCATCACGTCGTTTCTGTGATGGAGTAGGTAGAAATGACAGAGATAATGATTTCTTATCGCGACACAAATATTTCGCTTCTTCTACATCCATAAACCTTCTTAAGTAGCTTCAACGATTTCTCTTCCTTCTTACATTCTAATATTTTAAAACATCATTGACTTCTTACATTTTTATCTTTTAAAATATCAGTTGAACTTATTCTCTGACTTCTTACATTTCAATCTTGTAAAATATCATTGACTTCTTACATTTCAATCTTTTAAAATATCATTGACTTCTTACATTTCAATCTTTTAAAATATCAGTTGAACTTATTCTCTGACTTCTTACATTCCAATCTTTTAAAATATCATTGACTTCTTACATTTCAATCTTTTAAAATATCATTGACTTCTTACATTTCAATCTTTTAAAATATCAGTTGAACTTATTCTCTGACTTCTTACATTCCAACCTTTTAAAATATTATTGACTTCTTACATTTCAATCTTTTAAAATATCAGTTGAACTTATTAAAGTAATTAATAAATGCCCGGCAACTATATTAGCTATTAGTTGAATAGCTAATGTTCCAGGTTGAATTAGAATTCGAATAGATTCGATTAGTACTATAAATGATATTAATATATTAGGGGTTCTGATTCAACCATACTTTCCTTGGCTATCTTCTTACTCCGCCTTACACTCACATTTGCACTGTATATTTGTTTTGTTAGATTTTCTTTCTTCATTCGTTCCACGTGCTCAAACAATTTCAGAGGGCTTATTTTCATCACACTCAACACATCAGCATTATGTTTACATTCTTATCTCATCACTTCATTTCGTATTGCACAGTCTGATTATAAACACACATCCTTCAATTCTAGCCCATCGTCAATATTAATTGATGAAGTTCAACGAAAATTAGTCACATTCATCCCCAATAATTTTATTCTGTATTTCATAGCCTGAGACGGATGACAAAAATAGTAAAATAGTAAACGTTTCTCCTTTTAATATTCCTTTATGGATCATAAATACATATCCATCAATTCTAACCCATCGTCAATATTAATTGATGAAGCTCAATGAAAATAAGTCACCTTCATCTCTAATAATTTTATTATGTATTGCATAGTCTGACACGAATATCAAAAATAGCACGCCGACGCCGCTGCTAGCTATTATAAGAATTACAATCGTTAACGTGCTTCAAAAGCGAGTTAAAAACATTGAATCTCCCTTCAATGACAATGTGAAGCGACTGAAAAACTCTTAATTTCTAGTCAGTAACATAACTATGTTTTTTTCCTTGCCTCTCCAGCATCCCTTCCTTTTCCCTTGATTGATGATATCTCACTTTATATGAAAAGGAATGTTCGGGTGATTTGTCCGTCTTTGTGGGGTTTATGGGCATATGCTCACGTATGTGTTCATGGATTTCGTGGGGATGAATAGTCATTTGAATGTTTTTTTGTTGCCTGGCTACCTTATTGTATTGTAGCAATCTCTTCTAATCAACTAGAAATATTTAAGGAGGCCTTGAGGGAAAACCTCCTGAAAATATAAAAAAAAATGAATTTCAGCGGGATTTGAACCAGCAACCTCTGAGTTTGGAGACAGGCGTCTTACCACGGAGAATTTTTACAATTTAAAAAACAAATAAGCGAGGAAGATTAAAATTTCTTGTTGGCTAAAATTGTCGTGATTTTGCCATTATTGTATTGCATCAAAGCAAATAAGAACCGCAAGCGAGTGCAGACTCCATTTAAAAAAAAAACATTCGTACACTCGTAGGTTATACGTTGCTTGTCATCAATTTTTATTAGGCTATTCGGCAACACTAAGCGTTATAATATAAAGATTCTGTCTAAAGAAAGTTACAGCAAACTAAATCAGCTGATTGTCTTTGAAGTTTAATGTCCTTGTCATAGGAATTTTGAACTGATTTGTTGAGCAATAGCTGGCACACAATAAATCAATACAAGATGGCTGAAAATCATACACTTTCATAAATGATAGTATATCATACCGGATATGAACAGGATAGTAACATTCTAGAATAGAAGTGATAATAGTTCAAAATCTATGATATTATCACATCATAGCATAAAAAATACAATACTATGCTACTCGTATTAGAGTAGGGAAAATTGAATCAATAACATTTTTGTTTTTCTCTCTTGTATTGTATTTTCGTAAAGCTTATATTTTTCCCAGGTTATCTTTAATTTGTCGCACTAAACCTCAAATTATGCCAGAATTGTTGTCCCAAAAATCAGGAGAGACAATGGAACACTGTTGAAAGACACAATAAATTGTGTAACCCCCGATATCTTTTGCATAATCACTGCCCCCCAGCCTATAGGTTTAAATCCAGATACAAGGCTACTAAGTCTCTGGAACAACCACCTGAGATTGCTAGGATGAATAAGTGGAGAGAAATATTGGGTCTCAGAGAGTTGATTATGCATGTAGAAGTATTACCACCTGGCTCTGAACTACCTTAGATGACCTCTTAATGGTCACTAAACAGGAGTAAGGAGAACCAAGAACAATATGTCAAAATGGCGAACATTGCGCGATGGATTGACTCTCTGTATCTGCGCTGAGGAGCAGACCATACGATATACAGTGTCCGAGGAGCTCTGTGTCTTGCGCCGAAGAGCACTTGATTCGTCGAATGTCAGTAGTGTCCAGGCGGTAAAACTATCGGCAGAAGAAGTAAAGTGCCATTGAAATGAAAAAAAACAATATTTTCTATTGTTTTCCTTGTTTATTACAGATCTACGCTTTATGAAAAAAGGATTGATTATCTGTATTTAAATACTCGTATATCATTCTGCAAGATTAGAATCTTGTTTCTTTGTATATTTCTAGTAACCAATTTGTTTTTAAATTTTTGGGTCACACTTTAAATTTGTCCAAATAAAACTAGGTTACATTTGAAGGCACGTTTATACAAAAAAAATCACTTCAAGGGTTGAAAAGGATGTTTGAAAGGCTCCGAGATGTAAGTTTCGATCCGATTGAAAAATGAATGGGCCTATTGAAATCACCAAAAGGGTTTCCAATCGTTCAAATAAACTTTCGTCCCCCCGCGGAATCCACACCACATTTCGAAGTGTTTTTATCTGAAGCTTTCAGGGAGAGGTTTTCAGCATTAGAAGCTTTCAAAGTTTCCTGAAACGGAATATAATGTGTACATTATGGTAAAGCCTTTTTATTGGTCAATGTGGCAAAATAGCAGGGAATCAATATCCCAAAGTGAATTTCTGATTTAATTTGAGGCTTTACAGAGAATAAATTGTTTTTTCCATAGCAATCCTCTTAAATGTTTTATTGGTGTGGCTTATGTAGATTCCATGTGAATAGTAAATTGGATTCTTCTAGTATCGTGTAATATATTACATCAATTTAAATCTTTTTAGAAATTTGCTTGTTTAGCGGAGATTTTCTCCTGTACGTACCATTTATCTATACTATATCTGTCGTACACTTGAATAGGGCTTGATCAATACGACGGATATACCGTGTAACTGAAATAATTAAATATATAATTGTAGAAGAAAGAAGAGAGGAAACCGGTTTACTCTATGTTATTTTAAATTGATAAGGATGAATCGTTGTTATGAGATAAAAAACACAACTTAAGGCGCAAACTGAATACCACACTTAATAATTTGAACAAACCGTGAAAAAAATGTACTTCGTCAAATGATCGTAAAACTCCTGCAAAGTTTAAA
Organism: Odontocerum albicorne; assembly: GCA_949825065.1. NCBI lineage: Eukaryota > Metazoa > Arthropoda > Insecta > Trichoptera > Odontoceridae > Odontocerum > Odontocerum albicorne. Next base: position 14,733,161 of record OX463847.1, on the reverse strand, counting down.
CCTATATATGAGTATATAAATTAAAACTATACCGCCGTTTCCATGTAAGGGTAGACAGAGAGACAGATCACCAGAATTTTATCAGACGATCGTATAACTTTTGCAAAGTTTAAGCCTACATATGAGTATATAATTAAAAACAATCCCGCCATTTCCATATAGAGAGACAGATCACCATAACTTTGTCAGATAATCGTATAACTCCTGCAAACTTTAAGCTTACATATGAGTAAATGAATAAAAACAATCCTACCATTTCCACATAGAGGTAGACAGAGAGAGAGAGAGAGAGAAATCATCAGAATTTTGTCAGATGATCGTATAACTCTTGCAAAGTTTAAGCTTAAAAAATGAGTATATAAATAAAAAACAATCCCACCGTTTCTACGTAGAGATAGACAGAGAGAGAGAGAGAGAGAAATCACCAGAATTTCGTCAGATGATCGTAAAACTCTTGCAAAGATTAAGCCTAAATACGAGTATACTCGTATAAATAAAACCATCCCGCCATTTCCCAGTATGGATAGACAGAAAAAGATCACCAGAATTTTGTCAGATGATCGTTTAACTCCTGCAAAGTTTAAGCCTACGTATGAGTATATAAATTAAACCCTCTAGCTCTTTCCCTGCAGGGATAGGCAGAGAAACAGATCATCAGAATTTTCTATCTCAACAATCTTTCGCCTTGCTACATTCATATAACTCCAAAATTTCCAGGAACAAAAGAAGAGGGAATATATGTTACTTTGTGTTTAAAAGACGAACACTTCTTTTCGTCAAAAGCATAATTTTTTTTTTGTATCTAGGATGTATAACGCATTGCCAGATATGTTACGTGAAAGTAATTTACTATTTTAAAGGTCAAATACACACTGAATGGCTTCTTTCTCAGGACATTGCGGAAATGCGAAAACGTTGTTGCACATTAAGAAATAAATAATGGTAGGTATCTTATTTTTTTGTGCTCATGTGTTGTTCCGTTAAAATGCAGAATTCTTAGTATGTTGTATACCAATATGAGTGTGATTATTATTTATGATATTTTTCTATGGTTTTTTTTTTTTATTTTGATCGTTGGACTATAAAAGTGCAAATTTCACCTATATCTAGATATAAGTGAGATTTTCACTTTTTTGCTGGCTGTGAATTGGGAGTTATGTATGCGTTCTCTTCTTATTGATTTTTATATTAACGCTAATTTATTCAAATGTTTTGTAATACAGTTTGCACGTATGAACATAATTTTCTATTTGTGATTTTATTTTGATAAAAGATAAAAAAGAGAAACACTGATACCCGTATCAGTTTTTCTCTTTTTTGCCGACGTAAGATAAAAAAGAAACATTGGATAATTTCGAATCAACAAATATAATAATGTCATTTGCGGCTAGAAGATCGGAGAATATATCGTGTAGAAGTATTGTATAATGAAATAATCAAGAAGCACGGCAAGTCACTGGAGGGAAATATTGTACAATTGCTTTTTGAATCGCTGTTTGAAATACGCCAATGGTGGAGCCAGTCTTCCGTTAGGTGGCAGCTGGTTTTAGAGCCTAACGTCATTATTGGATAGTTTTAATGAGAGTTTCCTGGATGTTCTTCAGCTGTCTCATAACAATGAGTCAAGTGAAACTGCTGATAAAATCTGATTTCTCGTGTAAAAAATATGTACAATATATTAAATAAATAGAACAAAAGTGAAGTTGAACTGGATGTAGGCGAAAATATATGAGTAGGATGCAAGGAACTGTAAGGCTTTGGTCGATTCTGTTCAAAATATATGAGTAGGATACAAGGAAATGTAAGGCTTTGGTCGATTATGTTCAAAATATATGAGTAGGGTGCAAGAAACTGTAAGGCTTTGGTCGATTCTGTTCAAAATATATGAGTAGAATGCAAGGAACTGTAAGGCTTTGGTCGATTATGTTCAAAATATATGAGTAGGATGCAAGGAACTGTAAGGTTTTGGTAGATTCTGTTCAAAATCTTGCGTCAAGAAATAAAGCTGATTCTGACAATTATCACATCTATTAAAAGCTTTGTTATTCTGAGACGACCCTCTTTTAAATATGTGAAACATTTCTACGAATAAAATACCTCAAGATTTTACAACCGATGAAGTTAAAATGCTTACATTTCTAAACAGTCTCCATAATTGGGCACAATTCCAAAAGATCTTGGCGGAGGATCTAAAGAACAAAAGCCTTATGGAAGTGAGAAGTCTCTCTTAAATTCTACGTCTCCGAGGGCCACAAAAGCTTCGCAAATCTAAATGTCGTCCCGTTAGCGTAATTATAAAGTGTAATTGAGGAATCAAATTGTCTCGCAATCGCGAAAATTTATTGTACATTTATACTAAATTCTTGTTGACTTAAGACCATCTGGATTCACGAGAGAGAACTGAATAAATAAAGGTTCGCTATGACAATCCACTTAAAAATATCAACGAGATGGAAATAAGTTGATAAATTATTGTTATAACTATACCTCAGATACATGAACGCATTCTTTCTCTATTTTCAGAGTTGATTTATCTAGTATTTTTTTATTGTCTTGTATACGGTATGCATACACTTTTGTTGTATACAATACAACCTGACGAATGTATTGCCATGTGTTGATCTTTTTTGATCAATCAGAAATATGTAAAAAATGCCTTAAGTGCAAATTACATTAGAACCTTTTTTAAAAAATGGTAACTAACAGAAATTGTAGTAAGGCAGCAATTGTTGGAAATATACCCGCAACCCCTGGGCAAGAAAAAACCATCTTACCAATTAGGCCACGAAAGCCTCTTTAAAGGTTTCTTAAGAAAAAAATATTTGCCTTTCTTTGTGTTTAACTATTTACATACAAGAGTGCATAAATATAAAACAGCGTATATTTCATTTAGTTTTATTGACTCTGTATTGATACTTAAAGAATGATTTTTGTATTTTGCATTAATGTTGAAATGAGAGAAAGTTTGTAAGCAATGCTACATGTCAATATTATTTTTTTTTATTTCCAAGACAAAAATACTATAATTAGATAAAATACAGAAAAGGGTTCATAATATTTGCCTTTGTCACAATAAAGGTCTTTATTAATAACAATCCTGCATTATGTTGTTCACCGTTTAATCACATCATCCTGAATAAAGAATTACATTAGAAGTCAGTTGTAGACTTCTAAATTCCCAAATCTTTAATACTGAGTTTATCATCTGTTAGGACTATATTTGTTAAATTGCATACTTCACGTCCTCGAAATTGTTAATTCGCGACATATCATAATTTATGAAACTTGTGGTGTCGAGACCATGTGCTTGCCTTGAAAACAGGAAGATTAAAATATTATGAAATACTTGAATATTTTAAAATACTAAAGACAATAAAATAAGGGTAACTACCCTTGCAGTCAGGTACATTTTTATTCAATGACAACATTGTCACGGGCGACTTTGGTCGAGATTGGCAGCACTGTTCCTTTGTACTTCCTTGCCAAGGGGAAGCCGGCGCTAGCCGGCTCGTCCTATTCCGTGCAGAACGTGGTGAGATTCAGACGTGAGTCCGACGCTACTCTTCCTCATATATCACAGAACTCCAGGACGCCATCTTGATTACGGGTGAATATTATTCCTCCTATTTTTAATGTGGATTTCATCGCCACGCTAAATACCCACCGAGTAAAAATAATTTCAAATTGTTATTGTAATCTTCCTTGCCAAATACAACACATTTCTTCTTGCCAGTTTTAAACTTTTTTTTCTCGACATTCGTCGAGTTTTTTTTATATATTCTTTTTTTTTCTTTTTTCTTTTTTTTTACAATATAATAAACTGTTTCATTACAAATTGTTCTTGTTTAATTGTGTCGCCTGTCCCAGCGAGAGTTGAGAGAGACTTATTCAGAGTTAAGAGAACCCAACGAATCCCAGAGATCTAAAGAGTTCCTGTCGCTCCTTGGTAAGATTGATATTTGGTGAATTGATTTAAATAATCAATTGTGTACATATATTTATTGTTTCTTAAATACAGCAGAAAGGCGTGACATAATTGGCGCCCGAACGCGGGGCAGCAAACTCTGTATCTCTTGATATCTCGCTGGACAAGGTTTTTATTTATAATTTGTTTGTTTTAAATAATAATTTGTTTACAGGAAAGTGTTTTATATGTATTTTTTTTTCTGTGTTTGCAAATTTGAACCACGTGTCTCCCGCGTTTGTTTTCGCTGTTCGCGACCACGCGGCCATCTTGTTGTCGCGTGCATACAGGCTCCGAGTTGGAAAGGCCGTTTTTCGAGTCTTTTTGGAATAGATTTTAGTTAACTTTTTCTAAATATTTCATTGTAAAGAGTTGTGTTCCTTATTAAACTCGATTTAAAAGTTAGGGTGTTCTGAAATTTGTACCACGCTTCAGAGAGAAGTCTTTGTTTGTTTAACATATCGTTTGAATTAGAAGTGTTGTTTTTGTTAGTGGGGTCTGATATCGCGTTTTTTTTCTTCTTTTTGGGCCTTGTTTATTGTTTTAATTTTTTTGTTGTTGGCCATGGATCCAATTAGGGACGTAATGAAGTCGACCAAGGCTAGATTGATAGGGGAATTACTTGAGCGCGGACTCTCCCCCAGTAATAATTTTTACGAATTGCGTCGTCAGGCCAGTCTATACAATAAAGGTCTCACTCCATCATCATCGAGGGAGGTGGCCTTACCCCCTAGAACTCGACCATATTTAAACCTTTCTAAAGCTCCGGAGTTATTTGAGAGGGCGGATAATGGGGATAACGCTTCGGGAGCTCTGGCACCGATGCCTTTGACAAATTCATCTCCGTATACTGAGGTTGGGATTTCCCGTTCTCATGTTCCACTTCCGTCGCCACAATGGAATATAAACTTCTCGTGTTGGCCAATTGATCCATATACCGGAACGGGTTGTATAAGGGAATTTTTGTCACGAATGGAAGAATTAGCTTGTGCCAGAGGTGTTCACCTAAACGCGCTTCCGGCGGTCTTACCAGAGTTTTTACGTAAGGGAGCATTAACCTTCTTTAGGAGCAAGGTTAAGATATTTAAAGATTGGAACACAGTAACGAAACTTTTCTTAGAAAAGTATGAGTCGGAAGACTTTATGACTCAGCGCAGGATGGATATTTGGGCCTCCATACAAAAACCGGGCGAATCATCTACGGATTTTGTTTCGAGAATCCAGAACTTGAATCAGTCTTTGGAACCGCCTCTCACTGACAAGGATTTATTACAAGTATTTAGACGCGGCCTACATCATAGGTACTGTTCAGTCCTTGTCAGCTCGCAACCGTCTTCGGTTGACCAGTTGGAAAAATTGTGCCTGGCCTTCGACCTAATGAACAGGGACGAGGGAAGGTCCCCTCGTTCCGCCCCCCTTTTCTCAAGAATGGGTGCTCGGTTGTCACCGGTATCTTACACCTCAAATGCTGAGGAACCATTACCAAAGAGGTGTTATTCGTGTCGGCTTCCTAATCACATCGCGCGTAATTGCCCCAGCCGGCCACATTTTAGGAAGGGACCTGTACGGACGGCTACCAACCTTTGGAAGGCCAGAGCCGTACCCTCTCGACAGTTGGCTTTGTTACCGGATTTGTCAAGACCGCCCCCGTCTATTAACGCTCCAAAAAACCGGTAGGGCACCAACCCGATTCAGTTACGTCGGATTTCCCGGGTTGGTCGCGTCAGTCAGCTTCAAAAGAATCGTTCCCTTTCGTAAATTTTGTAGAGATTACTAATGCTAGGGACGAGCGACCCTACCTTCACTGTTATATTCAAGAATTGCCATTTAGGGCTTTGCTTGACTCAGGCGCGTCGGTTAACGTAATTGGTGGAGAACTTTTTAAAAAATTTGAAAGTCAGTATTGTCCGTCTCTACTTCGCGAGGGAATCGTGCATACGGCGGGTGGCCAGGAGCACCGTGTGCTGGGTTCTGTACAGTTACCTTTATGTTACGATGACCAGACCGTTTGGGCGGATTTCCTAATAGTTCCTTCTTTGGAGGAGTGCCTGATTTTGGGTACCCCTTTCTTAAAGCACTCGGGCCTTACCCCGAATCTCTTTCCTTCTTCTAGTATAGAAAAATTATCTTTGAGACCCGTTGTGTCCGAAATAGGAATTAAGTCTTTTAAGCCTTCATGCTTGACATCGGCTGCAGATTTGTCTATTGAACAGAATCTGCAGTTGAACCTTTTGATTGCGGACTTCAATAGTGTCGCATTTGAAAGGGTGGGACTGGGTCGTACCACGTTAGTCAATCACGTTATCGATACAGGCAGTCATTCACCCGTAAAACAGAGAACTTACCCTCTGTCGCATATCCGCCGACGACAGATGATTTCCGAGCTAGACGAAATGCTCGAATTAGGAGTGGTTGAGCCGTCGCGCAGCGCCTGGTTAAATAATGCGTTTATCGTTCCGAAAAAGGACGGTTCAGCTCGATTCGTGTTGGACCCGCGTAAATTGAACTCCATTACGAATTCAGATTCGTACCGTTTGCCAAATATTAATAGAATTTTAGACAATTTACGGGATACCCGATATCTCTCCGCGTTGGATTTAAGTCACGGATTCTGGCAGATGCCGTTGAACCCAGACTCTAAGTGCAAGACCGCGTTTTTCGTAGAAGGCCGGGGTCAGTACCAATTTGTGGTCACCCCATTTGGTCTAAAAAATATTCCTGCCGAAATGCAGAGACTGATGGATAAACTGTTTGCCGATCAAGGCGATCATGTATTTTGCTACCTGGATGACATCTTAATCTGCAGCGCAGATTTCGATTCACACATCGCCACCTTACGTTTGGTGTTGCGCCGGTTGAAGGAGGCCAATCTTACTATAAAATTGGCCAAGTCGGAATTTTGCAAGTCAAGCCTTAGGTACTTGGGACATATAGTGGACCGCGAAGGGTTGAGAACGGACCCTGAAAAGATTAAGGTGATGAAGGAATTCCCTAGGCCACGGAGTGTAAAGGAAGTGAAAAGCTTCCTCGGTTTGTGTTCATATTACCGCCGATTTATAAAAGATTTTTCTAAGATCGCTGCGCCCCTCTGTCGCTTGACTAGTATCAAACTTAAGGGCTCTAAGTTCCAGTGGGAATCGACCGCGGAAGAATCATTCGTCCTCCTCAAGCGTGCCATGATTACGTCTCCCGTTCTGAAGCCACCGGATTATACGGTGCCATATATACTCACCTGCGACGCGAGCGGAATAAGCATCGGTAGCTTTCTTTCACAATCCATGCCGGGTGGTGTTGAACATGCCATAGCTTATTTTTCACGAAAGCTTTCCCCGGCGGAAAGGCTTTATAGTACCACCGAGCGCGAACTCCTGGCCATCGTGGACTCAGTCCATCATTTCCGTAGTTATCTAGACGGAACCAGGTTTACGATTCAGAGCGATCACGGATGCTTAAAATATCTGGACCATCTGTCTTCACCGAGCGGCCGATTAGCCCGTTGGGCTTGTAGACTGTCTCAATATAATTTCGATTTCGTTTATAAAAAGGGTTGCGAGAATCGCTTGGCCGACGCCCTCAGCCGAATCGAGGTATCCGCGGTGAGCTTTTCCCCTCCGTTCGAGCACGTAACCGACGAATGGTATTTACGGACCCTAAGAGAGTGCGAGAAGGATCCACGGTCGCGGCCAAACTTTAAAGTAGTAAAGGGACATCTATTGCGGTTGTGTCGTTCCTCTCACGACCCTCTCCGCAACCAGGGAGAACGAGATTGGAGGGTCGTGGTACCACAGGATGCGTTGGTCCCCTTGATCGATGATATACATTCGAACCTGTGTCACCCGGGTGTTAGGAAGACTATGGAAATTATTACTCGGACGTATTTTGCTAACAAATTATCTGAGGCAGTAACTCATTTTATATCGCGGTGCGAAACGTGCAAGGCCTATAAACATAACACACAGGGCCCATGTGGCCTTATGAGTGAGCCCAAGCAAGCATCCCGGCCCATGCAGTCCTTGAGTATGGACCTCGTTGGCCCCTTGCCTTTGTCTAGGAAACGGAACTCTCATATTTTAACGGTAGTTGATAACTTTAGTAAGTATGTATGGGCTTTTCCCTTGAGAGTGGCCACGTCTAAGGCTATAATTCGGTGTTTGGAAGCGTCAATATTTCTCCCGTGTTCGGTGCCACGTACCATCGTAATGGATAATGGTAAGCAGTTCATATCGAAGGAATTCAGAGGATTCCTGGAATCCTATGGGATACGAGACCTCTTTTACAACGCGTATTATCACCCGCAAAACAATACCAGCGAGAGATATAATTCTTCAATTCTGACGTGTCTATCCATTTTGGTACAGGACAATCAACGAGATTGGTGCGAATTCTTAGGGAAGATCTGTTCCTGTTTAAACAATACTGTGAGCATAGCCACCGGTAGCACCCCTTTTTATCTGTTTCACGGATTCCATCCGGTTCCCCATGCTTCGTTCCACGACCAACTGGATTCGAATCAGATTGTCTCTTCCACGAGATCTCCTAATTATCTCCAAGGGTTAAATAGAATGGAAAAATTGTACGAGACCGTCACTGCTAAACTATTGACTGGGTTTAAGCGTAGCGCAGCTAGGTATAACCTACGCCGTAGAGAGAGACGTCTGTCCGTTGGACAGGTGGTATGGAGGAAGTCCTTTAAACAGTCAAATGCAGGTCGTTACTTCAGCGCCAAGCTGGCACCGAGATTTATAAAGAGTGTAGTTAGCAAGAAAATCTCCAATTCGGTTTACGAGCTGTCGGAGCTTAGTGGAAAAGTGGTAGGGAGATATCACGTGAAGGACATTGCAAAGGTTGACCAATGATAGTCTCGCGATCAGGTGACCGACAGAGGAGTATAGCACTCCACGTCATAAAGTCAGGAGAGAATTAGTCCGGATTCTCGTAGTCAAAGCACATAAAGGGAGCATGGCCAAGTAATAAATAGAGTATAGCCTCTTTGTTGTTACAATAACGGTAGAGTTAATTGTGTATTTTCTCTTTTGAAATTAGAGAACGTGGTCGGGAGACCGGTATCTGAGTAAAAAGCTGTTTCTCGTCGTAATAGAGAGAGCGTAGTTGAGTAGTCTCTCTTTAGAAACTAAAGAGCGTGGTCGAGTGACCAGTAGTCGAGTATAGAACTGTTTCTCGTCGTAATAGGGAGATCGTAGTTGAGTATTCTCTCTTTAGAAACTAAAGAGCGTGGTCAGGTGACCACTACTTGATAATGGAACTCTTTGTCGGCGTAACAAAGAAATCGTTAGTTTTTGTTATCCCTTTTGAAATTAGAGAACGAGGCCAGGTGATGAGAATCGATTTTAGCACTCTTTTGTCTTTGTAAAGAACGAGAGAGTTAGTTTGTTATCTCTTTTGAAATTAGAGAACGTGGTCAGGTGACAGGAAGTCGCTTATAGCACTCTTTTGTCGTTGTTAATAACGAGAGAGTTATTTGAGTAATCTCTCTTTAGAAACTAGAGAGCGTGGTCGGGTGACCAGTGACTGAGTAGAGAACTCTGTCTTGATGAAGAGAGCATTAGGGGAGTATTCGCTCCTTAAACTAAAGATCGTGGTCGGATAACCAGTGATTCAGTAGAGAACTCGGTCTTAATGAAGAGAGCGTTAGAAGAGTATTCACTCTTTAAGCTAAAGATCGTGGTCGGGTGACCAATAATTGTGCATAGAGCCCTCTATTGTCTTAATAAACAGAGCGTTAGAGGAGTACTCGCTCCGTAGAACTAAAGAGCGTGGCTAGGTAACCAGAGTGCGAGTATAGTCTCTTTGTGGTTGTAGTAACAGGAAAGTTGATAGTGTATTCTCTCATTTGTAGACTGGAAAGCGTGGCCAGGTGATAGCTGGAGATTATACAATTCTGGTCGTTTTACCAGAAACGGAGTTGGGAACTCAGTTTTGAACTCGGTTGGAACTGGAAAGCGTGACCTAGAGTCAAATTATTTGATTTACCATTCTTGTCTTGTAAGAAGGAAGGAATACCGGGGTTATTCTCTTATTAGAAAACGATTGAAGTTTAGTAGTTGCATATACTATATAGATTGACTATTGAATACAGTATAGCTTAGAATAGACCTTATGCGGTGAGTCCGTCGTCACACGATAGGGACGCGAACATATAAGATGGGTCCGGTCCTGAGCACAGCTTCTGTGCCCGGGTGGATTATAGATGAGCTGATAGTTGGCAGTGTAGTGATGGGTTCGTCAGCGCCTAATTGGGAGTCATTCATGGTTAGGAAAATGGTTCTTAAAATAATTAAATTAAATATTTTGTTATATACCTTGAGGGTATACACTGTCGGGTTCCTTGGTGAATGACAGTTTAGTATGTCAAGTGACGTCACCGGTGCGAATTTATTATTGCACAAGGGTGAATGAATAAGTGAGCTGGCCGTGGGCAATCTCGTATGGATTCATTTCCATATGTTTTATGTATGGGCTGGTATTCAACCCGGTGACTTCACCAAAGAATACCTGGCGTTCAATGAACCTGAGCCTAGACCACGAGTGGCGGAATGCTGAGAGCCTAGAATAGGATTGTCTTCCTAATTGTTGTCTTATCTGGTAAAAATTCGTGAGGTATTCCGAACTTCTTAACGGAGGGGTGTACCCTTCCCTCGGGAGTAGCGTTCCAAAGATTGTACTGAGGATTCAGTAGAGTATCCATCGTGGATAATTGCTTTGCGCAAATGCTATCGCTGGACGGTGGTCCGCAAGTTTAATAGCAGTAGAATTGTTCAGTAGTGCTATGGAGTAGGTGTTGCTTTCCACCGAGTTGAATTTTGGAAAAGATTGTACAGATGGTACAGTGGAGTATCCGTTTCGGATAGTTGCACGTAGCAAGTGTTAGTTTTTGGACGGGGTTCCATGATGATATTAGCCGTTGATGTGTTCGGATTTTCTTGTTGGGGAAGTGTAGCATTCCACGGTGTTTAAGGGCTATAGTATTGAAGTAAGTCATCTTGTTGACGAATTGACTCCTGTTGAGTGTGGAGTATATACTTTGTAATAAAAATTAATTATTTTTTTGTTGTTGTTGTGTAAAATGTTATAAAATATTTTGTTCTGTCAAAGCACTCACCGAGTACGGGGTCGCAAGGTAGTCTGTTAGGCAGCGCGATGAAAGGTTTATGGGAAATGTGGAGGTTGTAGTGGTGCTGCTGGGAGGAATAAGGATAAGAGTATAGTGCGTTCTCGAATGAACTTTGACAGAATTTATGTAACTGTTACGGTAATTGCCATTCTATTTTTGTTTTGTTTTGAACTTGTACCGATTTTATGTAACTGTTACGGTAATTGCCGTTCTATTTTTGTTTTGTTTTGAACTTGTACCAAATTTATGTAACTGTTACGGTAATTGCCGTTCTGTTTGTTTTGTTTTGAACTTGTACCAAATTTATGTAACTGTTACGGTAATTGCCGTTCTATTTTTTGTTTTGTTTTGAACTTGTACCGATTTTATGTAACTGTTACGGTGATTACCGTTGTATTGTTTGCTCTGTTTTGAGTTTTGGGATAAGAGCTCTGGTTACTGTAGTGTTGGCAGCATGCGTCATGACTGGGGGCTGCGTTTCTTGGATAGTTAAATCTCGAAACGAACCCGTGCCCTTGTGGTCGGACGTATGGTGGGTCTCGCTCGGTAAATTGAATTCCCGGATTTTTGTTGCTTATTATTGTCTCCTTACTTTGGCTCGGTGTAAATCACCGAGAGGCCTTGGGCAGCCTTAAGAGTCCGAGTTGGGGGAAGCTAGCCTCCCAACCGATAAAGGTTTTGAAGATGGCCTGAGAATACATCTGGGATGGATTGCTGTGTGTCTCCATCACGGGCCTCATGAACCCATATTAGCAATTGCGAATACAGATATGTTCTGTCATGTACACGTTTCGGGCCAAGGTAGCTTCGGTTCGTGAGGGTCGCGTGTCTGTCGCTCGGATCCTAGATGACCAAAGTTGTGTATGTGGTATCACGTGATTCTTGGCTCTGTTCTGGGGGTCCGTAGACGCGTCCTGCTTTCAACTGGGGCTACTCGCCAATTTTGTATTATGTTTTGTATTTTCTTTTTAAAGGGAACTAAGGCTCCATTTATACAGTTACCATTCTGTGTGGTGGTGAATTGTTACTGCAACGGTTGTCCAGACCTTGGAGTCTGAGGAAACCCAAGTTATGTGTAAAGTTCTGTGTGAACTTAAGGAGATATAAGTCCTCGAAAATGGTTCGGTGTGAACCATAGGATATTTGTTATTCAATGTATAAAGTTCTGTCTGAACTTAAGGAGATATAAGTCCTCGAAAATGGTTCGGTGTGAACCATAGGATATTTGTTATTCAATGTATAAAGTTCTGTCTGAACTTAAGGAGTTACAAGTCCTCGAAAGTGGCTCTGTGTGAACCATAGGATATTTGTAATTTGACGTATAAGGTTCTGTGTGAACCTCTTGAAATTTTTAAATGATAAATATTGGCAATTGCGAAATTTATTGTTATCATTGTTGTTATCACTACGCCCGGTAGTGGCCGGAAGTTTGGACCGTCTTGTGCTGTGTGCCAGGGGCGGTCGTATTGTGGAAAGCGCCCGTGATATGGGGCCGCTTTAAAATTTATCGGTTCCCGACTGTGCAGTATAGGGAAGGGCGAGGAAAGGAATGTGTTGTAAAGTGTTGTCTTTGGTGTATCAAGGGAAGTGGGATTCTAATTTTGTGTTGAGCCATGTGGGTGGTTGGTTGGACGGAATCCACATTGAAAGGGGAGAATTTCAGGAATCACCTTTGAAGATAATCCACATTGAAAGGGGAGAATTTCAGGAATCACCTTTGAAGATAATCCACATTGAAAGGGGAGCATTTCAGGAATCACCTTTGAAGATAATCCACATTGAAAGGGGAGAATTTCAGGAATCACCTTTGAAGATAATCCACATTGAAAGGGGAGAATTTCAGGAATCACCTTGAAGAGCAGCTGGTTCATAGGTTGGCCCGTGACCTACAGTGAACCCACTAAAGTCAGCCTTTGGGAGAAGACTGCAGATTTGTTTTATTATTATGGTTAAGCTGTGTCCATTTCTCAGAATATTGTAATGAGAGAATGGTTTAACTGATTTGTTTCCCTCTTGGTCAACATTTGATTGTTAGTTGACCTTGCAGTTTAATATTTTAATAATTATACTACCCGATTGTATAGTATTATTTTAATTTCTTTTTGTGTGATTTGTTTTATTAATATTGTATCGATTTCCTGTAATCTTGTACCATTGTGCATTGTTTTGTTTTGTATCAATTCCTGTAATCTTGTACCATTGTGCATTGTTTTGTTTTGTATCAATTCCTGTAATCTTGTACCATTGTGTATTGTTTTTTTTTTATGTGTAAGGAGTTGGGAAGGATTGTTTCCCGCTCCTGTGTAACCGGCTATGTGTTGAAGTTAAATTGTTTAGGAGCCTAGTTAAGGAAAGGTTTTACGTGGTTCCCTTCCTCGTGGTCGGTCTTACACCAATTAAGACTACACCTATGGCAAATGCTGACTAGAGATAAATCGGCCACGAAACCGTATCCGGTGAGGGGTACATACACCCCTCGCTCCTTAGGAACATCTCTCGGACTGATGCGTCTGTGATATACGGAGGATAATTTTTTTTTTTTTGTTTTTTTTTGTTCTTTCAATAACTTAGGGTGGGGTGTTAGGACTATATTTGTTAAATTGCATACTTCACGTCCTCGAAATTGTTAATTCGCGACATATCATAATTTATGAAACTTGTGGTGTCGAGACCATGTGCTTGCCTTGAAAACAGGAAGATTAAAATATTATGAAATACTTGAATATTTTAAAATACTAAAGACAATAAAATAAGGGTAACTACCCTTGCAGTCAGGTACATTTTTATTCAATGACAACATTGTCACGGGCGACTTTGGTCGAGATTGGCAGCACTGTTCCTTTGTACTTCCTTGCCAAGGGGAAGCCGGCGCTAGCCGGCTCGTCCTATTCCGTGCAGAACGTGGTGAGATTCAGACGTGAGTCCGACGCTACTCTTCCTCATATATCACAGAACTCCAGGACGCCATCTTGATTACGGGTGAATATTATTCCTCCTATTTTTAATGTGGATTTCATCGCCACGCTAAATACCCACCGAGTAAAAATAATTTCAAATTGTTATTGTAATCTTCCTTGCCAAATACAACACATTTCTTCTTGCCAGTTTTAAACTTTTTTTTCTCGACATTCGTCGAGTTTTTTTTATATATTCTTTTTTTTCTTTTTTCTTTTTTTTTACAATATAATAAACTGTTTCATTACAAATTGTTCTTGTTTAATTGTGTCGCCTGTCCCAGCGAGAGTTGAGAGAGACTTATTCAGAGTTAAGAGAACCCAACGAATCCCAGAGATCTAAAGAGTTCCTGTCGCTCCTTGGTAAGATTGATATTTGGTGAATTGATTTAAATAATCAATTGTGTACATATATTTATTGTTTCTTAAATACAGCAGAAAGGCGTGACACATCTTCACGTGATAGAGCCCAGCTACTCTAAAAAGACATTCAGGATAACTATTATTAGCTCGATCTACTTCAGTAAGGCAGCCTTTGATTAATAACCCAAATGATCTCTCACAAGTCGCGTGGTATAATTTTATTTGGTTAATGCCTTATTAAATAACTTGGAGTTAGCTTATTTTCTAAAGATGGTAATTGTTTATATAATACATTACATACACTTTTTTTTTGCTTACAGATTTTCTTCAATAAATTCATTATTTATTTAAGGGGGGGTATTCTTGTCTAGAAATTTGAAAAAAAAAGTTTTTTTTGCATATTTTTAAAGTTTAGACCTTTAAAAATATGTTCTCAAAAGAAAATTTAAAAATGCTTAATATTTACGAATTTACAGCTATAAATGAGGCAGGAATTACGCCGCACCGGTATGACTCAGACAATAATCTCAAAACTTTAAACGCGTTTTTCTCGAAACTACTTTTGTGACCTGATCGACATAAAATCTCAAGTTCTATCCAACCGATTACCTTCAAATTTGGTATGAAACTTTGATAAATGTTTTGATATAGTCCCTGCTTTGGAAAATTCAAAACAATTTTTTACTATTTAAAAAAAAAATATATTAAAAAAAAAGGTAAAAATATTAAAATATTTTTCAGACAGCCGTCATTTTACAATTTTTTGGTACCTTCTATAGCGAAATTATTTTTTATTAAGAAACTGTGCATGATTTTTATTTCAAATTTACAAAAAGGCATCAATAATGTCGACCAGCGTACCCCCTGTTTTTACAAGATATAAAGCTATTAATTTTTTTTTTACGAAATTTTTTTGTACATTCTCAAATCATCAATAAACAAACTGTAAAAAATGCGAACGAAAAATGTTTTTTGTTTTTTTTATAAAGTCTTAAAAAACGCCTGAAATTCACGCCTCTATAGTAGAATATCCCCTTAACACTGTCATGCAAATAGATCTGACGGAGTCTTTGATTTGAAGCATTTTATTTAAACCAAGCAGGTTTTGTTTCATAATTATTATCGTGCGCTCTTAAAATAAATAAATAAATACAGGTTTATTGATAGCAACATAGTATGTACATAATACATTTAGATATATTTCAAGAACACATAAAAAAGATAATACATTAAAAAACAGAAGCTATCAAAATGTCTGGGCTCATCTAATAACATCCCCCCGGCCAAGATACACCCCACCAATATAGGATGAGCCCAGCCACGGGGACGCCAGATGATAACTGTAGGAAAACTATATTTTGGAAAAAACAATGTTGATTGAAATTAATATAAATCTAAAGGAATGTGGGAGTAAAATACAAATAATATTTTATATAAAGAATGTTTTTTTAGTTTATTCTTAAATATTGATAGGGACATCTGATTGAGTTAGTTAGAAGTCAAGTCAAGTGAGATGTAACGATGATTTGAAGAATGATGTGTGATGCGTTGGTATAGAAATAATTCTAGTGTTATCGAATTGAACGAAAAGTCCACGCTCAGAACAAATAAATATTTTGTAATACATATACTGAGTACAGCTTGGATTGTGGAATACTTCATTTGGGTTGAATATTGTGAAAAATATAAATAACGAAATGAAAAAATATTTCAAAGTAAAAAAATAAATTTTCCGTAAAATAAAAAAAAAATGTATTTGATAATCACCTAGTATTTTAAAATTCGTATTTTGATTTTCTCGATCTAGATAACAATATTTGAGAGTAATGCAAAAGTAGTGGAAAAGAACATTTTGAAAATAAATTCTGGAAAAGAACATTGTGTTAGCTCGTCTAAAAGGACATTTATTGCTTTAAGAAAAGAAATAATACAAATACTGCTAGTTGTAAGCAAATACTAATTAGTTCTATAAAGAACATTTTTTATCTTTAATTGGTATGCCAATGGTGCATATTTACAGCCGGCTGTCTGCATTTAATGAAAACTTGGTCTCAACATTTGTATGTGCAAGTGAAACTAAAACGTGGCAAAAAAGTGATGAAAATATAATAAAAGTGTAATAAAATATAAACACAATAAAAGTATAATAAAAGATGCGGTATAAATTAAAACGTTGCCTAGAATTATTGAAAAAATTGATGGAATAAGGACATTAGGAAATAATTTGGATTGAAACAAGATGCTGGGCTTAACATAGAGAACAGAGCAGTGGGGTGGTTTGTTTACACAGAAAGGATGAACGATGAATGGTGTACAAAAATAATCTATTCAAGTAGTTAAGAATTACGAGTAATTAGAGAAGACGTAGAAAAACGTAGCACATCAAAATTAATAAAATTCTGAAAGAGTGTATTTATAATGGGAAAATATAAATGACCCTTTCAATGGTGATGGAATGGATAGTATTGTAAAGCAATATTCCAACATTTTTTTACCATACACGGTCTGTCCAATGGGAAAAGCGACTGATTTTATTTTCACGTAACCACCAGCGTCATCTGTAGATTAATACATGAGTTAACTAGCGACACATTTCGACTATATTTCGTACAAGTTTCAAAGCGCTGGCATCACTGGTTCATTTGTAATGATGTAACAATTAACAGTACCTTCTGAGCCTCGGTCGAAAAAGGAACTATGAAGCAACGTGCCAACATAAAATTTTGTTTCAAATTGGGCAAAAGTGCCACGGAAACTTTTGAAATGATTCAAACTGTTTATGGTAGTGAAGTAATGAGTCGTAAGATTGTTTTCAAGTGGTATGCTAGATTTCGTCATGGTAGAGAGAGTATTGAAGATAATCAACGGCCTGAACCATTGACAGTTCGAGATGAAGAAAATGTTCAAAAAGGGGCTGAAATTCTTCGAAATGGTCGTTGTGCGTCTATTAAGCTCATTGAGGAGCTCACTGGATTTCATAAATCTACGGTCCATCTCATTTTAACGGAAAATGTGGGCAAACGAAAGGTCACATACTAACTGACGATCCAAAAATTTGCAGAGTGAAGGACTGCAGAGACATGAAAAGAGCGGCTGATATGGATCCATACTTCATATCAAGCATTGTAACAGGTGAAGAAACATAGTACTTTCAGCATCAGCCATTTACAAAGCGCCAGAGCTCGGAATGGAAGGGTCCACAACCTCCGAAACTGAAAAATGTGCGCGTGCAGAAAATATGAATCAAGACTCCGCTCATTGATTTCTTTGATTCCAAAGGAATTATCTAGAAGGAATTCACGCCAAAAGGCCAAATAGTGAAAGCCGATGTGTACTTGGGTGTTTTAAATCATTTATGGGCCAGGATTCTTAGATTTCGACCGAAATACCGGGAACAACGGGCATGGTTATTGTTGCACGAAAATGCACAGGCGCATAAAAGTACGATTGTATGCGATTTCTTGGCTAAAAAAAGTATCGATCACCCCCGTATTCACCTGATTTAGTTCCATATAACTTTTAGTTATTCCCGAAACTAAAATTGGCGATGAAAGAAAAACGTTTTGATACCATTTCAGATATCCAGAAGGCTTCGACACCGATTTCGGAGGCAATTCTGAAGAATGAGTTTGAGGAGTGCTTCAGAAAAATTTACAACCGCTTCCAGTATTGTATTAAATCACAAGGAGTGTATTTTGAATAAAAGGCAATGTCAACTAAAAATAAACAATGTTTTGTATTTCATTTCCGGTCAGTCACGTTTCGCATTGAACAGATAGTGTAGGTGACCAAATTGTTGAACTATTTTCCAGTACTTTTTACGAGCAGTGCGTAGAGAACTTGCAATGTAGTTGATCACATCCAAGACTTGCCGATGTCTTCATTCCTCCATTGTAAACTTTTAGCGGCTTTGAAAACAAGAATGTGTGGTGTAGAGTGAATAATAAACTGACTACAAGAGTTCCAGGAACAGCTTCCAGGTTTGCAGTCCAGTTTTGTGGTTATTGGACATACTGAGTCATACCTTTTTTATTGGTTCTTCGAATATAGTATATATCATGGTATGATCAAAGAACAGTAAACAATATTTTTTTCTAGTCTGGGACCAACCATACATTACAGGAAAAATATCTAACATGTCTTTTTGGTGCTTAAAAGACGACAAATTTGCATATATTAGACACATACGCGTATATTCATTTAAGATTACATAATGTCACTTTGACACTTTTGTGATATGAAAATCTTTAAATTATTTTTAATACATAGTTTGGTTCGGTAATTCGGAAGTCTCATCTTAAAAAGACGGAAGTCTTCGTATTTAAAAGGAAACAAATTTCACAAAGAAATTTCATTCTGTATCTTAATCGCCGAAATATGAAAGAATTCCGTGATTATATGAATGGTTGAATTAAAATACGTACTAAGTACCAAAAAAAAAAACAAAAAAAAACTAAGTATGCAGTTTCATTACATATGACATATAGAACGAAACTGCATATATAGTTTTTTTTTTGTCTTAGTGCCTATTTTAATTTAACCATTCATATATCATAAATGGCATACCATTGGCACCATCTACAATCCTTTTCGTAGATCCAGCATTCATATTTATATTTTGTTCAAAATGATAAATGAACAAGTAGATTTCTTGGTTTCGGTTGAAATAATACATTTCCGTTGCCCCATTCTTCAACTAGATCAAACGAGCTATTCAATGTGCGCAGGGTGAATATAAATTATGCATTCGTAATTAATTAATGTATCAATAGAAGTTGCTCTGTGTATAAGTATGGAGTTCTTTAAGTTAGACATATTTGGGATTTCAATTGCTTAATTTAAAAGAGAATTTAGTGAGCGTTTTGTTACACATTGATTAATCTGATGGCGAGCAAGACACTCAAGTTTCTCTTAAATGTTTAACTTTCTTTTCTTTTAACATTTGTTTTCTATGTCTCTTGGAAATTACCTGGATTTTTTTTAATCTTGTTTAAATATCTTTTTATTGCTTGTCAATCTTGATTTTTTTATATAAAATTTTCTTTAAAAGTTTCATTGGTCTAGATTAAGTTATGTACGCTCTATGTAATGCACTTAAGATAATGTTTGTAATAAACCATGATTTTTTATAATTATTTGCATTTTGCTCAAGGAGGAGGTGAATAAGAGAAAAATCTGAAATTATAAAAGGTTAAAAAAACATACAATATTTATTGACCATGAAATCGGAATCTAGAGGGTTCACGTATTGATACCAGAAGTTATTGGATATAACGAGGAAAAAAACTTGGCTAAATTCACAAAGTTTCCACGTGGGACTACGGAAACTATATAGGAACAATTCTATTTTCGTTTATCTGAAATTGATTTTCTTTCTTTGAATAGTTATGAAAGATATTGAAAAATATATCCCAGCCAATGATTTATGGGCTTTTATTTCTTTAATAGGAAATTGGGCGTTATTAACTTTGTGTTGGTTTAACTATATCGTGGTTTGTTATTTAGCGATATAATGGTATTTTATTTATTTCGTATTGTTTTAGTTTGAACCCAATTTGTTTTGTTACGATAAATTGATTTCATTCCTATTCCTGGGCATATCTTGGAATGTGATTGCTGAATGTTGTAAGGAAATTTATTATCAAAGAATGATACCTCTTCGTCACAAGCCGTGCGTAGTGGAGGGGTTTTGTATATCCATAAAATTATAAGTTTATGAATATATAATTTACTTGTACGCATCAGTTCACCTCATCATTCAAACGATTTTTAATTGTAAATTGTGAAAGTTTGGATAGTATAAAAATGAGAACTTAGTTTTTTTAACATTTGTTGCGAATATTTTATTCAATATTTGTTTATTTATTTGGCATAAAGGTAAAACCGGTGGTTTTATTGTACTACGGTAATTTTTACCAACCAACCGAAAAGCAGTTATATATGTTTGGCTAATTGCTGGTTGATATGTTTTAAAGTTTTTAGGTTACACACAAACAGAAAAAAATATATAAAAAAATGCAGAAAAAATTAAGAAATTACGGAATAGAGAAAATAAAACAAATGTACAAAACGTTCATGTTTAACCGCAAATATGTTATGGTTCGTAACGAGGAGGGATAGGGGAAAACGCGTTATAATATGGAAGAAAAATATACTGACTTTTTAACCGCTTTTTTTAAACATGTCAGTGAGAATGATATGTAGAGTAAAGGATGACGTGAATCGAAAGGTAGAGCGATGAAGAGGAAATAAGAAATATCTGCGTGAGTGGAGCGCAAGCTGATGATCGAATATTTAGAAGGTATAAACTGAACCGTACGGAAAACCAAATGGCTCCTTTTCAATGCAATTATTGACCAACCAATATTTAAATGTGTCAAAAATACTTGGATTAAGACATTATGAACAAGAACCATAGTATAAGTTGCAAATAATAAATGCTTTTGAAAAAAAAAGCAAAACCTTTCGGAATCGTGCAAGAAATTTTGAACTTAGATTATAATGCTCAGAAGATTTCTCGAGCAATTATTCTCTCATTCTTAAATGTCTGGCATTTATTCCACTGTGCTATCTTTCTAATAATGGTTAACATTATTAAAAACTTTTGTTTTAAAAACATTCTGATTGAAGAGTCCTATTTATTCGTGGTTCTTTTAGACCATTTGACCAAGAGTTTATTAATTAATTATTTAAATTATATTATAAATGGTATACTACGATATATAGAAAATTATAAGGATTTTAATCTATGATAGATTGAGCAAAAAATAATCAACGTTGCTTGCTCTCGTAGTCGAGGATCCCCTCACCATTCCAACGTTAATTCAATTGAAAAAGGAAGCAGTGCCGTGTAGTGAAATAAATTTAAATTAAAAAAAAAAAAACTGGCGTAATATATTCGCAAGTTCACAAATACATAGTCCCGGACCATCTACACTAGTATACACGTACGTTTAGCAGTTAGTAGTACTGTAACCAGACGAACTTTTTTAACCTTTCCCTTCTTGTGCTTAAAAAGTTCGCGCGTTCCGGTGCTGTGTATTCAATACACGTGTAAAAATGAGCTATTTAAAATCGGAAAAATAAGAATATTCGTAGCCAATCGCTTAAATTAGTTAAATTTGAAGTCACAAGTGATAATAATTAGAATTAAATTGCTGAAAACTTAAAAAAAACATCGGCCGACGTTCACAAAACGGGCGAAGCGACCACCTCAAACAAAAACGAGAGAAGCGAGCGAACTGAGATTCTATTTCTTGCGTTCCCATATACCGAAGTAGGGTGAGAGTGAGACGTGAATGGCGTCGCTTCCTCACCTATAGCAGTTTTTTTAGAATGAATATACTTACGTCACACACTGGCCCACGTTTGATTGTATTGGTGAATTTATTCCCGATTTTCACAAAATAAGTGCTAATTATTATTGATATTATTTTTTTCATTCAATGCGTAAATGTATTACGGAGAAACACCTAAAATCTGAACCCAGTATTTATTATATTTATAGAGATATTAAAGTTTTTAGAAGTAATGTGTACTAGTTACACATCACAGGGAAGGAAGGGTTAAAATCATATTGAGGTAATTTGTTTTCGGGCTTTATAGGAAATTGTACCCGAAAACAGAGAATTATCAAATAGTGCTGTTTTATAAGTACTTAGTCAAGTGCATTTTCGTACTTTGCTTAACAACACTTATTGAATTAGGAAGCAAATTTTAACTTACTTTTGGTTTTGAATATTTTACAAGTCAAACAAAATATAATTTTTGGCCTTGGAATCCACTGAATCAGTTCATATAAATGTAAACTGTTATAAATCATTGTATAACTTATTTTTTGATAATTTGATGTACAAGTGAGAGACAACGTGAAAGTGATAATGATTCTATTAGTGAGAGAAAATGTGAAAAGCATAAATTTCGTTTTGTTTGCAAAGTGTGATTGAAAATCATTTATAGAGCCATTTTTTTCTAATACTTGAGTTTTTAATCAAATTCTCGTTAAAGCAAAATTGTTCGCTTAAGATTTGGCATTTTAAGGTCTACTTAGAAAAGAAATTGCAATAATCAGGGATGACGCATTCAATGGAAACACTGTAGAGTATTCGATATCACGATAGCTATTTGATTCGCTTTCAATGTTAGTTTTGCTATTTAATTTTTGTAATGTAGTTCGACTTTAATTAAAACATATTTTATACGCTTAATCAAGTGACTGTAGATACAATTATATATAATTATTTTAATTGAGAACCTACCTAGAATGAAGGAAAAAAACAGTTTTAGGTTTTTATGGGTTTTTATTAATATAAGAGAATTGTAATTATCTTTCTGCTAAGGTATAATGATTGATGTTATATAGAACTCCTAATAGGGGAGGAGGTTTTACGAATAAAAGTACCATCCCTTATTCCAAGTATTGTGTCATTAAGAAACGAGTCTACAATTAAGGTAATTCTTTAGAAAATTCTGATGAATAGGTTCTCATAAGAGTAGACAAACAGTTCTATCTCAAATTTTAATTGAATATCTCGATAATTGTAAATCATAAAAACTTTAAAAATAAAAATCACTTGAGTTATTTTACAGAATTTTTAGCTTCATTATTGTGGTTCATAATTTCTGGCTTCATTATTGTGTTTCACAATTTCTAGCTTTATTATTGTGTTTCACACTTTCTGACTTCACTATTGTGTTTAACAACTTCTGGCTTCGTTATTGTGTTTTACAAATTTTTGGCTTCATTGTTATGTTTCTCAAAGTCAGAAAAAACTTGTTGTTTTTCAATAATTGTAATATTTAATGTAACTATGTTCTTACTTGGATTAAGCTTACGTTTTACAGAGTATGAACTGGGAGCATCGTAATGTTTTGCATTTTAATTAAATATAAAATTCTTCGAACTAACCTGAAAGGGGTTTAAACAAGATTTAAGTGTAAACCTGATTGGCTTTCTTTAAAAAAAAACTCTGGGTACCAATAGGAACCGAACCCGTAACCGTCGAGTAAGAAGTTAGGTATCTTATCAATAAGGCCACAGATGTCGAACAAATTGCTATATGTAAATTATTTCAAAAACAACATTAAAATGTTACGAACAAGTCTTAGGTATAAAACAATTGGGACTCTCTGGATTCCAGTCTGGTATAAAACCCGAAAACTTCGGGCTGTAAGTCAACCGTTGCACCATCTAGGCAACAGAGATCGTCGTTTATATTTGGAAACAACTTAAATCGTTCATAATTTATTTTTAACAGATTCTATTTGAACACAAAATTACTGTCTTGTTTGTATTTAACAAATCATATACGTAGAAAAGTTATATAAATAATTTAATCTTCATGAAACATGAAATTTGAAGATCAACAAATAGACATGAACTCCTAAACCATTCTTGATATTGCATCGCTTTCATTATGGAGTCGGGCTGCTGCCCGCTGGCGGCTGTGGGGGTGAGCGATGCCCCTAATTAGGTCCACGCCAAACCTCTAGCCTTAAGACTTGGAGAAAAATGATGAAGAATTAACTTCTCGACTCCTAGCCGCCTTCCTGGCCGTTTTGCACCTTCTTCACAAATTGGAACAATCGGATTTTTCTCAGAGAAACGGTCGGAAAAGAATTTATTGCCTATGTCGTGATATAAGAAGAATGCAAGTATTTTAAAGAATGGAAGAAAAATAATCAGTGATAGATATTTTCGGAAAATAAAAGAATGATTTTTAGGTAAAAATTAAGGTTTTCAAGGAGATGATATAAAGAGATCTTTTGTAAAACACTTTCGTTCTCCTTGACCTAGCGATCTCCATAGCTTAGTTGATAAGACGACTGTCTTTCAACCCGGAGGTTGTTGATTCGATTCCTGCTGGAACCCAGATTAATAAAAAGGTTTTCACTTAATGTCTCATAAACATCTTTCTGATAGGCTGGAAAAGATCGCCACATGGCATAATTCCACAATATTGAACAGTGCATAAAGAAAGTGTTATACGTGATTAGCTCGGGCGCTGAGAAAGTCGTCAGATGTGATTTGTTTAACAATAGTGGGCTCGAGACCCGAGTTAAAGCGCTCTTGAGGAAGGTTTGCTCTCTAAACGGTGATACACAAAATTGACCTTTGAATGTAATTGAATTCGTCGTATACACTTTAACCTGGTGGGTCAATTTACATGTGACTATCCTCTCTCAACCAACTATAAATATGTCTTAAGTGAAAACCAGGTAGAAAACATTTGAAAAAAAAAATGTTTTTATCGAGCATCGAACTCCTAACACATGGGTTGGAAGAAATACGTCTTACAAACTATGCCATGTAGGTGATATTCGGTAATGTTTTCTGACATTGCCTTGAGAATGATGGCTGCAACGCCTTAGAAACGTCACGGCCATCATTCAAGCCAACTTAATACTACAACAACTCTAAAAAACATTTTTAATCAATCGGGTAACTTGGTTATTCAAAATAGTATTAACAAAAATGACATTCCAAAAAAAGTTATTTACAAAGCTTAATACAAAAGTGAAGGAATGCATATATTATGATTTTTATATATTTAAATTTAAAAAATCATAACCAATGAGGTGCATGGCTACGTGGCAACACGCTGGACTTCCGTGCAGAAGGTCATCGGTTCGTACCCTGCGCTGTGTTACTCTCCTCGAACGACACAGACACTTTTTCTGTCTAGTGTTCGAGAGTATACGACATTGGTCATATATATTCTTTAAAAAAAACATTATAAGAATACAATGAGAAAATGCTGATGTGAAAATATAATATTATTAAAAGTGATTTTGTTCAGGATACAAGATACAATACAATAACAAGATATTAAGCGCTGTATTCAGCACTTTACCTGTATAATTCGCAAAGCTGTGCCAGGTAAGGGGCCCAGAGGAGCTGTCATAATACGTGTGATTATCGCTCAACTGATGGTGGCTTCATCTCATGGGAATCCCCTTTCTCCATTAATTTATTTCATTGCTAGTAGATTGCCATTTATGATAAATTGGTCATGCTTGACAAGCTAGATAGTTAAGCACTAACAGGAAGATTGGGTGAAATAAATCATATTTAAAGAAATGTCTCGATATAGATGATATCTGATTTGATACATGACATTTGTGTTGTTAATAATAATAAATCATGCAAATACCTTTATGCCATTTTTCTGTCAAAGTAGACAAAGAGAACAAAGGCTAGACTTTCATATATCGACACTCATCCTTCACCTCCTCTACATCCATACATATTCTCACACAACTCATGCGATTTCTCTGATTTTCTAAGTTTCCTTTTTTTAAATATCATTTATTCACTTAATACAACCATATTTTTCTTGGTCTTCCTATACTACGCCTTCCCCTCAAATTTATACTTTATGTTGGTTTTGTTAGTTTCCTCATTCATTCGTTCTACGTGCCAAAATCATCCAAGAGTGCTCTTCTTAATCTTACTATACACATTGTCTTTAAGATAACGTGTATTCCTAATTACCTCATTCCGTACTCTGTCATACATTGTTCTTCCTTGTATTCTTCTCAATACAACAATCGACAGTATTTATACATCCGTTTTAAATATTTTTCCACGTCCACGTTTCCCTCCCATAACTCAAAGTTAGAGCTAAAATACTGTTGAGAACTGTCATCTTAGCAATTGTATAATGCCCGGTTGGAGTATACGAGTATATGTTTGAGTGATCCTTTATTCCCTCATACATTTTTTATCTATCTTATTGTACGTAACGCTCTCATTCCTACTGCATTTATCTAAGTTTCATCAGTTTTAGCCACGTACTAGTTTCGCTTGCATATCTTAATGTTGGAAGATCTATTGATCGTTGAGAAGTATTAAAAACGCCTTTTATTTGGAAATACCCCCTTTTTTTGGTTGGAAGAGATCGCCACGTTGCAATAAGCTCGCCACGTTGTATTGTATACAGTGAAAGTCTAATACTTACGATATACGTTTTTTCTAAACATCTGTTTTAATGCGGGAAGCACTTAATCAAATGGTCGCAACCATCGTCTTTCATTTCATACACTCAAAATATTTTTTTTACAATATTAGTCAATAAGATAGACAGTCAGTAATTTAGTCAATAAGAGTGGGTTTGAATCTCTAGTGTAAGCGCCCTTCAGGAATATTTAATTTCTAAATGGCATTTCACAAGTTTTCTTATTATACTGGAACGATGTTTAAAAATAAGGCATTTTGAAATTGAACAAAGCCTTTAAATATCCTTTTATTAATTTTTGGAATCAGTGTAAAACGATAAAATATTTTGAAAAATATACATTTTACATTACTTGTTAAATAATAAAACATGCATTTTATATTAGTTGTTAAATAATAAATCAATGTCCATAAAATTATGGAAATTTGTTTGAAGTTGTTTTATGTGACGAGATTATAATTGATGGGTTTTGACGTTTATTACAAAATATTTGTTGCTCGTAGATCAATTTCATTTTTATCAAGAAAAATGGCTTTATTCATTCAAGATGATTTATGATTCTTTTATTTTTGATGAATCATTAATTTCGTCCCTGGAGATAGCGCTCACGATTCTCGAGCACTTTATAATTTAATGAAATTTTCAAAAGCTACATTATTTCTATAACATGAACACTAGACACCGAGGGACAGAGTTAGAGCAAAGGTCAGACAGGATATCTAAGATAACTAATGGTTGTATCCTTTAAGATCAATCAGCGATCACTTTGACCGTAATGTCGTGTGATCCGTAATTTTATGTTATATACCATAATGTACTCGTATTTATTTATTTTATTTTAACCCCTTTTGTGTAAGTATACATCCGGGATTATTGCTTAAAAGCAATTTCTTCCCTTCACCCAACTTTTATTTCAAAATTATTATCAGTATACATACAGTATGTGCTTAAACGTAGTAAAATAATACCACTAAAGTCCGAAAGTCTCCGTCGTGAACACAAACTAGAGCGTGTATGGGAAGATAACAGATATCGGTCACGTCTACCGTATAGTTAGGTGATATTACAGTTAAAAAAACTTTACATCTGTCCATACACGCTCTAACTGGTTCAGGACGAAAACTGTTAGATTTTAGTGGTAGAATATTTGAGTAAAATAAATGAAAATCAATACAAAAAGGAAATCTCAGGGAAACCATGGAGGATGGAAATTGTATAGAAGTTAGATACAGGATATATTTTGAGAAAAATAATATTATTTTTATAAAAAAAAATATACGGAAGAAAGTTTGATTGAACTAGGAAAATCGTTTCAAAGTCGAGCTGCGTAAACCACAAAAATTTATGTGTATAATAATTCT
Organism: Odontocerum albicorne; assembly: GCA_949825065.1. Lineage (NCBI taxonomy): Eukaryota > Metazoa > Arthropoda > Insecta > Trichoptera > Odontoceridae > Odontocerum > Odontocerum albicorne. Next base: position 14,705,430 of record OX463847.1, on the reverse strand, counting down.
ACTCTGGTTTCAGAAACACCTTTCTGGTCGGATGGAAGAGATTGCCATCTGGTAATAATCCTGCTAGGATATATTGTACACAACAAAAGTGTAAGAAAATAAAATATGGCATCGAAGAAAACAAGTGTTTTCTTCATACAATCCAGATATGAATTCATATGTATACATTGTCATGCATGCCAATTGAATGCAATGTTTTTAAGTGGTTTATAGCTACTTGATTAATGCGTTCGACTCCAGTGAAATATGTAACAATTGCAAAACCCACGTTATTCATCTCGTTATGAACAACAGTTTTCGGAATGCAGGTATGCTGATGACTTGGAGGCGATAAAAAGGATTTTCAAGTTTATACCATTTAAAAAATATTTCAGTGAAACATATGCATGTATGACCAGATCTTTGATCACTAAGTGTTGCAAGAAAAAAAAACGCAACATGCCCTTTCCTGCTTGATTATTGATATTTTAACAATTTCCTAAACTTTGGTCACAGTTAGACGATCTCCGCGACCTACAATAGTAGAAATATGCCTGTTTAATTAACCCAGAAGTTACGGTTCAGATTTATAAAAAGGATCCAGTCATGTTTTTCTTCCTTTTCTCAACATCTTTCTGGTTAGTTGGAAAATATAAGTACATGATAATAAATCTGCCAGATTGTATGATTTCGTTGAAATTGAAAGATACTAGTCTTTGGTGGTATGAACACATGCAAAGGAGTTGAATATGTGGGAAACCTGATGCAGAGAATATGAATCCTTGGAAACATAGGAAGAGGTCGTTCAGAGGTTTGATAGAAGGAGAAAATCAATCACTACAAGAGTAATCTGAACCTTATTCCAGAGATGACCATGGTAATAGCATGATAGGGAGAGGTTATTCGTCACGCAGTCTCCAAATATGTAACTGGGAAAATACGAGAATGATGACGTTGGACTTATTTACATTAAAATTTTCATCTTGTTGGACACTACGCTAAAAGTTTTGATGTAACATTTAAATTCTTAAGCTTTTTCTTCTTCTTATCAAACAAAATAAATGAGCTTCTAAAAAGTTTACATTAGCTTAAATATCGTGGATTGGCGAATTCGAGTCCCTTGATGAGATGTTTCCATTGTACCTTTCGAATATGTGTCTGAGAGATGTTCCTTTCAAGAGGAATAGAACTTTGTGGTCGATTTAATCTTCATCGAATAAGTTTTGTTCTGAATCGATCGTGTAAGGTGGGGTGTTATAATATCTATAATGACGTATACAATAGTCTACATCTAAGTATTAGGGATAAAGTTGGTGTATACAGCTTTATGAAATATTGGACAACGTGTATAGGTAGGTCTTATTAACATTTATGATTATACATGAACACTACACAAATACATTACAATCCACCTAAAGTTCAATGCGTCACTATCATATATCGGAAGATCTACAAAGTTTCTTTGTAGTTCGTCTTTTTTTTTAAACATACGCAGATACAGGGAAGCTTCTTATCTAATAACCGCAACCCCCACCCTCCTATCCTTAAACTTAACGTTATTTTGGTGATATTTTTAACTTCTCAATAAGAGTATGGTTGAATCCCGAGCTATAGCACCTTTGAGGAGAGTCTAATCTCTAAACGACGCTTTATAAATTATCAATATATTATTCTTACTATAAACCGAATAGAACACTTGTACATAATACTAAAATGACTTAAGAGGTTAACAATAATTAAATGCTTAGCTCAAGGATACTTTCAAACTTTTTGTCCTTTATCCTTTAAGTTTATTCCAAGAAATTTCAAATTCAGCCACGCCTTCCGATTCAAGATTCTTTTTGTATATATGAATATTTAAGTGTATCTTATATCCATTTAAAATGAAAGTAAAATTTTGTAATTAAGAAAGGCGATCTCTAAGGTTGGAATTTCTCAAGAACGAAAAGGAATATTGATTTTGTAACGTTAAAGTTTTAGAAATATTTATATTGAATTACAAAGATTTCTTATTGAGAAATATTTGAGATGTTTGAATTTTTTTAATAAAAGTATATATTTAAAATTCCTTCTTTTATCGTATGGTTTTCATCAACATATTTGAATTGGTAATTCGGACACGTAGAAAAGCATGGCCGCGAGACGATACTGTCATCGCCCCCAGTTATCGAGCTTTTGGATTTAGAATCACTGGGCTAGGCACGGAACTCATGGTTCGTTATTTCACGTACTGGGAACACTACCGCAAGTATAGAACTCGAATACATATTTGCCGCGTGCGAGTTTTGTAACCAGACTAACCCATTTACCAAACTAGGACCTCTTTTTAAAAAAAATATTGACATTTTGGAAATTATCAAGATTTTTGGGTACCATAAGAAGTTGATGATCTTCATTTTTAAAGGATAATGTATTTTAACATCACTAAGACCTCAACCTGGGATACAAGATGGGTGACAATATGCAAAACATCATATGCTATGCTGACGATGCCACCATCATAGCCGAATCAGAGGAAGACCTGCAATAAATGCTACATCGATTCCACACTGCTTCCAAAAATACATCATGTCTATATCCATCAGCAAGACTAAATGCATGACTCTAGCCAGACAGCAAGTTGGATACAGTGTGGCGATTGACAAAACACCAATTGAACAAGCTACAAAATTTAAATACTTGGGTGCTAGCATAATGTGCAATAATGACCTCTATGGCAAAGTACTTGAACAATCACAAAAGGCCGCAGCTATTTCCAGATGTTTAAAGAACACTATCTGGAAAAATAAGTATATGAACATCCAAAGCAAGGGGAAGATATACAAGACCTGTGTCTGCCCCATAATGACATATAGCATAGAATCCAGAGCCGACACTGTCAGAACCAAAAATCTCTTTCGAACCAGCGAAATGAAGGTACTCAGGAGTATCGTTGGCAAAACCCTTCGTGATAGAGTACGAAACACATAAATCCGAAGGATGTGCGGTTGAAGATATTGTCAGATGGGGATGACAGAGAAGAAGGTTCTGGAACGAACATGTATCCAGAATGACGGAACCAAGAGCCGTAAGAATGGCCAGGGACAGTATCCCCCAAGCAAGCAGATCTCCAGGACGACCTCCCAAACGTGGGAAAGACAGCTGGTAGTCGACGTCACAAGAGGGAAACGATGATGCAGGACCATAACATGCTTAAAAGAAGAGGAAGAAGAAGTTAGTACTTTATATACTTTGTTATACATTACATAATATAAGATAAAACTCGTAGAAAAAGAGAAATTAATATAAAGCAGTGCAATAATTGTACCTGCATTTCTATTATATATTCGTGGTGGAATGTTGCGTTTACCCATTCACATATGATATAAATAATAAACAAACTTAAATTGAAATCCAGGCTAAAAAAATGCTTTAATAATTTGTTTTCATTAAAATAATAACGACATGCAATTTTGTATAAATTGTTTGTCAGGTACAGGAGGGTTTGGATAAATTCGTGTTAACGAGCAGTGCGAAGGGACAACGAGGCAGAGGTAGACCACCAACTTGATAGAATGACCAAGTCAGGAGCTCAACATGGTCCTATGTGGTGGCTGCACTCCAAGAGGTGCATGGAGAAGTTGATAATCGTCGTGGGTAGAATTGAGCTGATATACTGGAAATAATGTACCCCTCAGTCATAAAAAATCGATCATGAAGAAGATTTCAATTTATCGATTTTTAAACGGCATTTAGTGACCATAAATCAATCCACATCTGTTTAAATTTTACGAATAATGTTACATCTCTCACATTAATGTGAACTTAAGGATTTCCTTCAAATTTTTTTTGGCATAATCCTCCAGAGGAAGTCTGTTCCCAGTCAATGGGCCAGTTATTCCAAAGGACCGATGAAGGTATCCCGGTTTGTTCGCTTAGCCCCTTTCCATAAGACGGTTCACACCCAGAGGAAGTATAAAACACCCCCCAAGTGATAAATTTCTGACGCATGATTCCGTCACTCAAAAAATTGCGCTGACATCGATTATTTAATGAAGTACGAGATAAAGGAGGCAAAGTAACACAATGCATCATACATACACATCATTACGCCGTGTCCCTTGCAGGGTAGGCAGAGAGAACAGATCGTCCATCTTTTCTGTCGCAGCATTGCGTCAACTTCACATTAGTACATCTCGTCATGAACAATCTTCCTTTATTCAACTTCTCCCTTAACCTTACTTCAAATTATAGTCCACTTGATATAGGTACGTTTTCTTTGGTACACCTCTTTGCTGCACACCTTACACTTCTGATTTTAATATTTGAATGTATTTTATCCGTGCTTTCATTTTTGATGTCTTTATTCAGCTTTCTATTACATAGTCACACTTAATTTTTTTTTCTTAGTGCATACATCTTATCATAATTAATCTTACTTTTATCCTTTTTTGCCTAGTTCACTAAAACGTCAAGGTGGGTACTATTACACTATTTCTACATGTATTGTCATTTTAGGTACTTTGAAAATAATAATTTAGCTATTTATGATTAGCGCGATTGTTTCATATTTAAATAAGTGCTCCGTGTACCTTGTTATCAACCGCTACCCTTCTTTAAATATTCCCTTTATCTCACCTATTACACGTAAATATACTGCCCAGATAACATAACTCATCTACCTGCTCCAGTTTCTATGAATTAACTCAGACATCTTATACTCTTTTTATCACACCTCTTTCTATGTCCATAACCTTTGGTCTCGCTATAGTCATTTTCAAACCTTTAATTAGACATCTCGCATGTAACCTACATATATATCTTAAACCGTCTTTATTTTCAGCAAGCATAAACATATCATCAGCAAGCATAAACATATCATCAGCAAGGATAAATATATCATCAGCAAGCATAAACATATCATCAGAAATCATAAACATGACATCATCAGCAAGCATAAACATATCATTAGCAATCATAAACATATCATCAGCAAGCTTAAACATATCATCAGCAAGTATAAACATATCATTAGCAATCATAAACATATCATCAGCAAGCTTAAACATATCATCAGCAAGCATAAACATTTCAAGTCTACATACACGTACATTTATTTTACTCACTATTACATTTCTCTCATAATCTTTGAAACTACACACTCAGTTATATGAAACACATTTTAGTATTAATAAATAAAACCTTATAAATTAATTATATTTAACATCAGGTAGATTCAGCAATTAATAATTCACTGAATGATTTCAAGTTAGGTTAGGTTAAACAGAGCGGCGTCAGTCAGATACGGTCAAATGTTTAACTTCTCCTCGCTTTGAGGTTGTGTTGAATGAATAATTATAGAGAATCTGTCAGCTGGTTCACCAAAATATGTTAGTTGGTAGTCATCTGTGGTTGACCACAGACCAGAGGTTGTCTGCAACACCTTTCTGGGAGCTCAACTGCTTGCAAATTATATTTATTTAACCGAGGAAGTTAATACTCAGTTAAGTTAGTTTGTATGCGAAACTAAAGTTATACTTCGATTAATTAGATACTAAAAGATTATTTAAGCATCGATTTGTAGATTTTGGGTTAAATATTAACGTAAATTAAATATACGGAATTTGCGATTCGAATATAAAAATAATGTGCTTACGATTCTGGATTTTGAACGAATGTAAAAGTAAAGCTGAATACTATAATTTTAAGATGTCGAGTTTCAGGATTTTCAAATAATTATTCGATATGTATCAAAGGTTTTGGCTTCAACTTTGTAGACTCCATATTGAAATATTTAAAAATAAATAACTTACTTATTCCACAAATTACATGAATATCCGCGACATATAATTACTACCTCCTATCTTGAGGTGCTCTTTAAGCGGAATAATCTCGTTTTTTTATAAGAACAATGCTTAGGTCTAACTAGTATCATGTGTGGGCTGAAAAATATCTGATGCCTTCGCAGTCGGGCTCGCCATTTATTGGTGGTGTATATTTTGACTGGGGGGATATTATAAGATGAGTTCGAACCTTTTGATAACTTATCTCTTAAATGTAATTTCTGCTATTTATTTTGAGACATATGTGCGATTTTAGAATGTATTTTTATATGTATTTACTATGTTGCTATCAATAAACCTATATTAATTATTATGTTTTATCGAAAGTGCATACGTATGTTTCATTCACTATTTTTTGTGTCCAAACCATCAATTATCAATTATGCCACTTTTTTCAGTAGGAGGCAACATATATCATATTATCTTTTAATTTGCATCAATCAGATTCTGCCTAGATCATGTATTCTCAATTTTCGGACAAACTATGCATGTTGTGAGCTCATATATCCCCCTACAATCACATTCAATGATGTTAAAGAAACCCCTTCTCTGCACTTCCCCATACATTTTGCCACCCCTGATTGGATCCATTCAGTGCTCTTCAAGTGTCCTTCAAGTGTGGTTTATTAAAACAAATGATTTTTTATGAGGGGTGATTTTTTTTGGATTGGTTATTTTTTACTGCTAAATTTTTGCTTTAAGTTTTTCTAATATTTATAAAAACATTGTTATGTATACATTTTGTGACATATGTAAAACATTGACTTGCCTTTCTTAGAAATTTATTACTATAATATGGTTTGCAAATTATAAAATGTTCCATTTAGATTAATAGACAACATACATTTTCGCTGATAATGATACCTGTTAGACCTGAGCATTTCTCTTGTATCAAACTGTGATTATTCCACCTGAAGACAACCTCAAGACAGAATATAGAAATAGATGTCGCGGAATAAAAATAAATTAAAAGTAATTTTTTTTACTAAAATGTTTGAAAGTTTGGGAAATATAAAATCTCTCTTGTTTCTGTGTAAACAACTATCCAACTAAACGATTGCGTGTTAAGGTCAAATTTGATACAGCTTAGTGTTTTAATTTAAGTTATAATTAGTGTTTTTTAATGAGAAATTTTATGTGAATATATTGATGTGGATATTAAATAATACGTTAAGTTTCGACAATTAAAAAAAAAAAGTTGTGGTTTCAAATAGGTAATAGCATTTTATCATGACAAAATTCATCACGTTAACTTATCAAAGTATGCATTCGAACGAATTGTATTCATCATACTTTATTTACTTTTCTAGTTTCCTACAAACTGACCACCCTTTTCTTGTTTAACGTAGATACGTGTTTTTGATGCGTTGACTTTGTGTTGAAAATGGAACAAGATAAGGTCAATAATAAAGTAGACAAATTTTAAACAAATATGAATTATAAATATTTCACACACAATTTAAATTTTGAAATATTTTATGAACAGGAATGCGGAAAATGAAATCATCAAGATAAGACATGTTTATATTAAGAAGGTATGTAAGTATGAAATATTTCTATTTTGGATAAATAAATTAAATATTTTATTTCGTTATTAATGTATATAAAAGTTTTTGAATCGAGTACTAGGCCAAAAAAAAACGTTTTTTTGCATCACACGGTAAAATAAATTATCTTTTCGTATTGACGATAATATAGAAAAAATATAAATTATTTTCTTACTAAATTGTTGATATTGAATGGTTTAAATATGTTTTATCTTGCCTATTAAAAACAAACCGCCTTCAGAATATTGCCTGAACCAGTTTCTAAACTGTGAGTTATGAGACCGCTTATTACGTATTTCGCTGATTTTAGTTTTTTTAAAGGATTAAAAATACGGAGTAAAAGTTAAAAAAAAACACGATTTTTATTAAATTCAATGCTATTTGAAAACGTTGTTGCTTTTGGACAGCATTGAAGAGTTTTAGTACTTATTTTGCACTGACGTTATTCATGCCAAGATAATTGTGCAGAATTCGAAACACTGATTTTGAAAAGCCCACACGCTTTACTATTTCTTTTGATTTTGAAAAGCCCACAATCTTTACTATTTGTTTTGATTCTGAAAAGCCCACACGCTTTACTATTTCTTTTGATTTTGAAAAGCTCACACGTTTTTACTATTTCTTTTGATTCTGAAAAGCCCATACGCTTTTATTACTTCTTTTGATTTTAGAATTCAATCTTGCAACATTTGCTCTAAGAATGCAAATGTTTCTGAATATCTTAACGAAGGTCATTTTAATATGTGGATCTAACAAACGTCTTTAAATTACTTAAATGATTGATATCGTAAAATTTAGTTACAGAAAAACGGATTAGTATTTTTATAAACTGTACTGTTTTGCACGGAAGCTGATTGAAACAAATTTAAAACTGTTGAAAAAAAAATATGTGGTGACTTTCGCAAATTAAACGCTCTTTTAATTATAACGGACGCTTTCAGAGCTAGGGGCCATTTAAAATTGTAAAGAGGGATGTTTTGAAAAGCTTTTCAATTTCATCATTATACGTAGTGGATTTAAAATTTCTCCAAAGGGAGAGAGCAATCTTTTCAAATAGGAGCTTTAATCAAATGACCGATTTAAACGATAAATCTACAGGTCATTAGTCGATTTCCTTCAAAAGAATGTCGTTTCGAAAGTTTTTGAAGAAATTTAAGGGCATATTTTTTAATTGAATTTAGAAAAATCATCGATGATTGAAAAAGGTTGGGATGTGATATTAAAAATTAACTGCGACAGGTAATAGGGTGAACGGTTGTCAAAAATCGGTTATTTTAAAGTTTAAATTTATTCTATTTGGTTTTGTTGTAAGCTTTAAAACGGCAGAGGGTTTTTATTAAATTGAATTTATCCATAAATTGTGATTTTTATATAATGTACTAATTTGTGAAACTGGAATTCAAATGATAATGGTTAAAAGTAAAATTGAGGAAAAGTATATTATAGTTCCTTTAAATTCTGTTTTGGCTTACATAAAAAAATTGACGACACAAAAAATAATAATAGAAAAGTTTTTGCAGGAAAAATTATTTTATTTCTTGTTAATAATATTCACGTCTAAAAGCTTTGGGGTAGCTTTTGTTCTAGCTCTTTGTAAGATTGTTGGGTATTTTTTGTTTTATTGAGACCATCATTAGGTATTGTCTTTATAATTCGGCGTTTTTTCTCTCGTAGAGTTTTTTCATGGAAAAATATACATTTATGAAAAATAACACAGGTAAATCGTAGGAAATATCCAATTAAGTAAGAAGGTGAACACATTTTCTTTGAATTATGCTATTTTTTTTATTTATTCATCTATCTTTGACTAAGTTTTTTATTATTTATCATATATATAGTGGGGGCATGTAGAACGAATATATGAAGAAAGACTTACAAAATAAATATATTAGTGCAAATGTGAGTGAAAGTTGTTGTTGAAGTGGACCAAGGTTCGTATAGTTGTATAGTGTGAATGATATTTTGAACGAAGGAAATGTAAAAACTTTGAGAAATTGTAGGAGTTGTATGAGAAGGTGTATGGATGAAGAAAAGGTGAAAGATGTGTGATGTGATAAAAAAGTCAGGCACTTTCACCCCTTTGCTTCCTCGACAAGGAAACAGTGTGCTGGTATGTATGTATATATCAAAGAGTGACCTGATCATTTAAAAATTTGCGTACTGTTTGCACACACCACTCCAAGATTTACCCATTCATGATATCTTAATTTTTTCTATTCTTAAACGTAAAAATTTAAAAGGTTATAACTAACTCAAGAAAATAACATTTTAAGGCTTTATGATATTTAAGATAATAATTTGATGAACCGTTATACAGAGTATTCAAATTTCCTCAAATCCTCATCGCATGAATATTTTCAGGACATAAAGCATAAAAATAATTATTTTGAAAATGGCCACTGAAAATCATAATTTATGCCGTGAGCCCCCCGCTTTTTCAGGAATTGGCCTCTTACATAGAATAATGCCTTAGCGCCTCGCCCCACGTCTTCCCTGTTACGACACTGGAGATCAAGGGGATGGTTTTATACATAATTTCTTGGCCGTATTTTCTTGGGTTTAAATTCAGATAAAGAGCACAATATCAGAGATAGTCTGAATTTTGAATGAGCAATAATGCATTTCTTTTCGAGCTTTATACGTTTTATGCTTGATATATCTCAAAAGTTTAGGCGAAAGTATATTAAATGAAATTGTTATTTGTTTTATCAAACATTGTTTATTCCACTTTGATAGGGTTATACCACTACATAAAGTGAAATATAAACAGTGTTTGATAAAACAAATTACAATGTCTTTAAACCTCCACAATGTTAATGCCTGAACTATAAATAATGTAAATTAAATTATTAATTATTTCTTCGAGGGGAGTATTTACTTATTAATAGTTAGTTTATATATTTTTTTAAATACCGATATCTATTGTAATATTATATTAAACATCTGTTGTATATGGCACAACTTGGCGGGCTGATTGCCATATCTACACTCTTAAAAAAAACATAAAGGGTTAAAGGGACCTTTAGTAAAAAATAAATTATATTAAAAAAAAACATCTGGGTTCCAACGGCAATTGAATACGCAACTCCAGGGCTAGAATATAGGCGTCTTGTCAACTAGGCCACAGATGTCGTCGAGATATGATTTAATTAAATACAGTCTGTCAATACTAAACAAATGTTTTAGAAAAGAAATGAATGCGTGTCGTTGTCGTTGCTGCGTAGTAAACGATTTCCTCGACATTTCAACATAAATTTAGTTGAAAAGCGAAGTTGTGCCGAATCTTAGCGCAGGTTACGAAACCATTACTTTCTTCACAGATGTTCAGCGCCTTTATTTCATAGTCAAGCGCCTCAAATATGTATAAGCTACAATAATGAAGAACATAAACTTCACTTATCTTGGAACCTCAGTTAAAAAAAAACACTGCATAACACCTTTGTATGTGACTTACCTGTAACAAAAGAAACATAAAATATAAGTTAAAAGTAATAAATAATGTTTTTTTATAAATTTAACATATTGCACCAAATACTACGCCAAGAAAAAAATATGCAATAAATACTCCAACAATCAACACGCATTCCTATTATTTGCTAGGGAAGATGCGTTGATCAATAAAACTGCTGTTGGAAATTTTCTGTAGAAATATAATCCTTGAAACGTACGATTGTTGGCTATGATTATAATAATATTTTTTTAAGGATAATCTCCATAGCTTATTTGATTCTCTAGTCTGTGGGCTGCGGGTTCGATTCTCGTTTGTTTTATTTTTTTTTGAAAAGGCTACCGTCTGATTTTATTTAACATCTTTTCTATCAAAATCCATTGATATCTCAACAAAGCAACTTCTATTAGTTTTTTCTAATTATATTTGTTTTCAAAATATTGATTTAAATTAATAAACAGTTTGATTATGATACGGGGTAGTGTATCAAACAAGTGGTATTATGAACCAATTTGTGACTAGCCAAGTAATACTAAGCCCGCAGGCTACAGACAATCTTGTCTCTCGGTCACGCTCATCAATATTTGAGAGTTGAAGAGTTACCGTATGAATGAAAAGTTTTAAATTATTATGCACTTTGTAACAATTTGACATTAAAAGTGTGATAAAAATTTTTTGCTATTGTAGAAAGCGTGACTTTAAAATTTGGACGAAAAAAATCTTTTTTGTGCCCTAGCTATTTTTAAAAGTTCGCTTAATTTATTCCTTTAGAGACTTCTTCCGGTTTACGCGTCTCTTTGTACGAATTTCAGCAGAAAATCCGCTTCAGTTCAAGGGCTTTCAAGAATATTTTTGATGGCAACAATCTATTGAGAAAAAAGTGTTTTTTTATCAAGTTAAACTGTTTTTATTTGTTGATCTAATCTATTTCTTTTTTTTGGGTGAAATCGCGTTTGATTTATCGTAGATTAAAAAAAAAGGTCAAAGACCAATTTATTACCATGGGATATTTATTAGTTTTTCTCTTACACCATTTTTATTTTCGTTTATTTTTTTAGCTTATTAAGAGGAACTGAAAAATGTAACAAAGAAAACTATTATTTCACATCGTTTAAATAAATTTGTTTGATGTCAGATAAGTCAGCGATTTTAAGGCATAATCAATAAATTGTTTGAATATTAATTTATTTATTGATTTCAAACAATGATAAGATTGAAATTTAGAATATGAATGAATAAAAAAATACATTACGTTACAAGAAAATATAAATATTGAAACATTAACATGATTCATACAAAACAGCTGTTAAATAGAAGTATCATGCAAACGGACTTATGCAAAAAGGACCTATTCAGTATATCTTTTCTGAGATACTTGACAAAATATATGACCGTTTTGTATGGGCTTGTATGCAAGAAAATACTTCAAGATGTAATTTATTGTTCCATACACACGATTCATATGCGTTATTTAAAGTTCTTTTTATATATCTACTGCAAACAACACGTTAGTACTCCGAGGACCCAGCGTCATATCCGGCACATTGAAGCATTCTTTAAAAACAATTTACTTTACATAAACAATATATTGAAAAACTTAGTTACCATATATCAATCAATACGCTTATATATTAACACAATTCTTCTTCCTTAGATATATTTCGATAGAAATCCTACCTATTGCAGAGGGTGTCATGTTGCAACTTCTGGAAAATTTCAATTCCCTTTCATCGATCATGACTCCGAAATTACGACCATTAAAAACTTTATATATTTATTTATTAACGTCACATAATAAAATGTTTCCAATAGAATGATGCAATTTGTTTTTGAATGGTAGAGTATCTATAAGGTACCACAAAAAGATAAATATTTTTTCCTTGTACACACAGATAAAATGTACCTGATTCTTGCAGCCAGAGTCGAAAGCGCTTTTTTAGCGATTAAAAATAGAGAACACATTAGATACGTTCTCATAATATTTTTTTTGTATCGACATGTCCTTCGATCGTGTTTCACGGCTACTGATCTAGATATCACTAAGGCTCGAAATTAGTCCAACACTAACATTAAATACTAAATCTTAACAATTTCTTACTAATTGAAATTTGAATTTCATACAATTTAATCGTAGATTTCTTAAATAAAGGCATCACGTGGTTTGATAGTCTCTTTTTAAGGTTTCGAGTGTATGGAATTAGAAAAAATGTTTTTATACCAATAATAGGGATCAATATGAATTGCTACAATATTTCTGCTGAAAAAAAATAGGGAGAAGTAATATGTTACGTTGCATAGTTGGCATTAAAATCTTTATTCAAAATTAAAAAGCTTATTTTAAAAGGTTTGGTCCAATGCTACTTAATGCAATAACTTCTCGGGGAAATTTAATTTGAGACTTCTTAAGTCTGAAAAGCGATGTTTTGTGCTTTACACGGTTTATTTTATGTTATATGGCTGAATTAATACTAACATGGTTTACAGATTTTAGTGTGTTGAAGATAGTGTTGACAAAGTTAAAGTCTTTCTTCGATTTTGATCTAGCTTGGTCTTACTTGAGGCTCTTAAGCTTTATGGTTACCTTATTAAAAGTTATTGCCTTAAAATTTACACGTAGCAAGCGGGCGCCCAAGATTCAATTCCGGGCTGGTTATACTCTTAGACTGTTACATTTCGATGTATGTTTTTCTATAGCTCATATGTAGAGAATAATAAATTTATATGTCACTATTAAAAAAACAGCACAAAAATAGATCAAATCTGCCGATCGTTTTGGCTTAATCTCTTTGCCATCGGCACTTTGAATTTGATTTATTAAGAGCGTGTGTTTACTGACGTGCAAAAACTTACACACTATAAAATTAATACACGCATCAGTCTTCTATTCACAAGATGGCTAACAATCATACAGAATCATAAGGGATAGTCTACCGTATCGTATTAAAAGTTATGAAACAGTTTTATTCATAAGTATAGAAACCTACAACATATTCGAATTGGCGATACGGGTACATTAAATAGCGTGACCGGGAGACAATATTGTTTCCAGCTTACGATCGATTCTTCGGGTGTAGAGTAACTATATTAAGCATGGAACTTTTCCTCACATGTGTTGACAATTCTACCGCATGTATGTTAAAGAGGTAAAATCACTCGTACAAGTTTAACCCGCACGTGTATCGTGACCCATTTTGGCCAGATTGGGGCTATTTTTTTTTTTTTTGAGTGCAACTGTGAATTCAATTCGAAACCCTCGGCTGGAAGACAAGCGTCTTACCAACTAGGCTACAGAAGTCAGTAGAAACAGTAAAACAAAAGCTAAAAAAAAAAACTTCATACATCCTGCTAAACCTTGTCCTGAGCTTTTTTCTATCGTTTTAAGCTGTCTCGGACACGAATTTATTTACGTCCAGCTACATTTATAAGAAGAAACAAAATCACAGGCATATTTATTCACAGAATATTCTGTAAATTATATTTAACAGGGAAGGATTCCCTTAAATGTCAAGAAGATACGTTTTTCTTGGATAATGTGGAAGATCATGTCCTCAGTGAGATACAGGCAAAAGCCAAGTTTACTGGGGACACGACAAATGAAGGGTAACAAACCCAGATCCATTAAAATTTTGTATCCAAATTAAATTACCTGTTGTTTTTTCGTTAATTATGTATATTTCTTGTCATGTGTAAAATAAATAAATAAAAACTAAATTATATTGTATGGAGCACACTTCTGTTAAAGTTTAACAGTCATTTAATTTATTTAAAATAACTTAATGGCTGATAATTCTTGATCCTACTCTATTAAATCAATTAAATTCAAACTGTTATACCCATTTAACGGTATCACTATCAAGAGCATCCTTCGAGTGGTAGTAGGACAAGTGTGGTGCAATTTATTTATAAAAAATCTTTTTCCTAAACTACAAACTTGTTCCTATTCTATTTAAAAAGACGTTATCAACTAATGATATTTAAAATATGATATATTATATAAATGATTGCATTATATTTACTCAACTACCATTCTGAGGATGTTCTTTGTAAAGTGAAATCGGTAAATTGAAAACAATTGAGTGGAACAGAATAGACCTGTTTTGATTTATTTTTTAAAACTAATTTATAAAACTTTTTTTAAGAAAAATTAAAAACGCACTGTAATTTCTAAGCTGTAAAAAATAGAAATCTAATTGAAGTTTCATGAAAACTAACACCTATATATTTTCAGTTGAACTCTAAAAGCTTCCCCTAAGGTTCTAAATAAAATGTGTTACAAATATCTACATTCTATCACGCCCATGTATTTTGAGGTAGTCAGATGTGACGCAGGGGTAAATTTGTACTTTACTATCTATATGCACATTTTTTTATTTGTTCACATGTGTATACACGTATTTCGATATACACACGGTTTTTTTTTTAAATGTTCTCACCTCAGTAAATTTTTATTAAATTGTCTTTCTAAGTCGAACATTTCTAGTTCTATATTCATTCAAACATATTTATCAGCTCATAATAAATTCCTCATACATGTGTCCAAAATATCTCAAGATTCTAATTAGCTTTTTACTTTCCGGTTTGTTATAAACATTTACTGGTTTTCTTTAATCTCTCAAAGTATATTTTAATTTCGTTATACTTAGGCCGACGCGCATTTCTACAGCATTCGTTCTGATCTTTTCTTTTCCTTCTATGTTTAAGTTTACCTTTTAAGAATAATTATTTTTACTGTTTTAATATTTCATAACATTTTTATAAAGTAGCAATTAGAGCATTTACAAGCTTAACTGCAATGATTGCTAATCTTTCTAAAAATAAAAGCACTTCTAAAATATCTTCAGAATATGAATTAAAAAACATTTAAATTGTTTTATTTTTGTTTTTAAGTTTCATTTGATTGAATTGAATCATTTGTTGAATGAAATTAACGTTTGCATGCAGATTTCACGGTCTAGTTCAAAGTGTTATAATTGGAAAAAAATCAATATACTAGAAACTATAAAGAATTTTCAATCATCGCTCAATATACTCGAATTTATAATACGGATATGTTTCAGAGCGTGACTGGAAGACCAATAGAATAATAAATATTGTCTTCATCTCTAGTAATAGAGCTTTTGGGCAAAGAAACATTGGATTAGGCAAGTAACTTAGTTCGCTATTGTACGTGATGGAAACACCAGCACACATGGTCAGACAACAACACTAACACATGTCTAACGCGTTCGAATATTGTCGTCAGACTAACCCTTTAATCAGTCTGGGCACTCTTGTATTTTTTTGATACTATCAGGAATCAAACCCAAAGCCCACAGGTAAAAGATTTACATCTTACCAATTGAGGCCATAAAGGTCGTCATTTAAAAGAATTGGAATTTAAATAAAGAGTCAATAAACATAATTTCCCAAGAGCCCCCCCTTCACAGTTTGTTACTCATATAATATTTTTCTTAATAATGCCCCTCCTAACTTCTAAGCATTTCCCCTACCACCATAACACGTCAATCTTCTTAGATAATAAACACAACTATCAGGTATAAATACTAATAAATGTTGTTTTATTAAATACAAAAATAACACATTATAAAATTCAAATACTTGTCAAAGACAAAAGCTGCAGCAGAGTAAACCTGCCGATCATCTTGGAAATTTCATATTCTTGCCAATAAAACATTGGGGTTGATCTGTCAAAACTGTGCGCTTGCTGGAGTTCAACAACTTGCACGAAATAAATTAATACGCACACAGACATCTTCCATTCACAGTAAGATTGACAATCATTCTCGATCACGAAGGATAGCCTATCGTATAACGAAATCTTTTTATTTTTTGAGTGTTGAAGACGAAGCCCTCTGATCTCCTTGGCTAAATTATTAAGATGCCTGACTTCCAACCATTTGTTGCGGGATTGATTTTCATAGAAAAACAGATATTTTAAACAAGATCCCAATCTCTTTTTCGTTTTATAGCTTTTAAACATCTTAGGTTGTACTGAATACAGTACAGTACAAAAAGCACGCAGGCGTTGATACTAGTTGACTATTGATACCAATAAGGTCCAAAAGTTATAACCTGAACAAGTAAGAGAGTGTATGCGCATATAACACCCCGGCTACGCGTATCGCACACCCAGGTAATGTTACTATAATATTTGAAACCTCTTCTCGACTCGATAGAGTGACATAGTGTGGGATCACCACGACCCAAAACATTAGGCCCACGTTTTTTTGGACTTGTCAAGGAATGCTATTAATTGACTTTAAAGAGAAACATTTTAGTTCCTGGCGAGTTCATTATTGTACAAATTTACGGATGCCATGAAAACAAAATGTTGAGAAAAGCTGCCTTGAGGTGTAAGATTATTGCACGACAATACGTGCTCGTGTTCCTGCAAAGTCTGCCACTCAATAATGTGGTTTCTAAGAATTTAATCACCAATCTTATAATCCCGACTGACTTTTACACCCCGTTAATTATTCAAAACTGAAATCGGATTTTCGCAGAAAGAAGGTTATAAAAAATTAATCTCCGCACTGTTATACTATTTTGAGAACAAAACTTAAGAATATTTTTTCAGTGATATTTGAAAAATTAATTCATCGTTCTTAAACTACAGGGTGACTCTTTTGTTTTTTTTTTGTTTTACTATATCACTTTTTCATATTCTTGGGCCAGAAATATTTCGAGATTACTACGTATAAGAAAGTTTTTTTACTGTTATAAATTAAAAAGATAAACCGTTTTTTTTTAAAAAAAAAACTATTTTACGATAGTCAATATAATCGCTTAGGCTGAAATAATTCAACATGATTGTTTTGTTTATACTAATTAAGAGTATTTATATATGAGCAGAAAAATCTTGATTAAATGAAATTTGCAAACATAACCAAATTTATTTTTCGCGTGCCACGCAAAAGTGTAAATCGAGATGGAGTGGATAAATAAGAAACATTTCTTGCGAGTAAAGGCACACAGTACAAATTGAAATGTTTCAGTGTGTTTCGTATTTCCATTATTGCTGAAGAAGTATTGTGATTATACACAGAACCATCTCGAAAACAATGTACTATGAGAAAAATATAAAAAGTATGGCCGAGAAGTAAGAAATATCTCCATAAAATTTCATAATACGGAACTTGATTTGATACTAGAATACAAAATGTAATTATTGTCTACTGCTTGGGCGCTGTTATAGCTGCCGGACGTTATTTGTTTTTCTCTGTTTGCATTTTAAAAGTACATTGTAATTTGTCGGATTTTAGACAATTTAGCTATAAACAATATTCTATTGTATTTGTGGTCTATTACTTGTTTGGTTTAGGTCAATAATTATGTAATTTTAGTCATTTTAACGTCTTTCTTTTGTTGTTGCTGCAGTCATGTTAATATTGCGTTATATTCAATGATTCTGTGATATTTATTTTTAATAAACGTTAATTTCCTTGAATAATATTTCAATTGGATCGATTTGTCTTTAAGTGTTGGAGGTATAAATGGCGTGTGCAGCTATAATAGCCCATATTTTAGAAGGTCATCAATATTATGATTATTTATGAACACTGCAAACATGTACTACACCCCACCTAGAGATGAATGTATTATCATAACATATCATCACAAACATGTATGTTACTATACCCCACCTAGAGCTGAATGTGTTATCATAACAAACATGTACTACACCCCACCTAGAGCTGAATATATTATCATAAAATATCATAACAAACATATACTACAACCCACCTAGAGCTAAATGCATTATCATAACAAACATGTACTACATCCCACCTAGAGCTGAATGTATTATCATAACATATCGGAAGATTTACAATGATTTATTTTTAGTTCATCGTCCCTTAGTAAATATTCCGTTGGCAAATATGGTTTTCTAAACTAATGTTATAATTGTAGCCCTCAACTTCATATTCTTTAACTAAACTTATATAATATTTTTTTGTAATATTTTAAACATGTTAATAACAGTGGATTTGAATCCTAAGTAAGGGACCTTGAGGAGAGTTTGCTATCTAAACGGCGCTGTATAAAATGTCTTATTAATATTATATATATTAACACACAGGAAGCGAAGGAAGTTTGTCGTTATATGAAACAGTGGTCATTTGTCATTTCCGCTTACACCATCAGGGAAATGGCGTGATAATATAAATGTATGTATATACTAATACATATTATTTAACTGGGCATTCATTACTCCGTGAGATATTTGGTAAGATGCATGTCCTAAACCTCGGAGGCTGCGGGTTTGATTCTTGTTGGAAACAATTCTTTTCAAAAAGATTTTTTAGTCTTGTTTTGCACTTTAGCCCTCTTTAACATATTTTTAGTTGATTAAAAGAGATTTCCTTGTGACAATTAACTCACCATGTTAAACTGTATAAAACAAAAACGTCAAACAATAATAAAATAATCGTGCATTGAACGAGAGAGTTTTCGTAATATAATGTACCCTTTAAAGCATATTGTCGTTAAATGCCATATAAAGCTTGTAATCACTAAAATCACTATCCATTAAATTAGAAATATCCAGTAAATTAGAAAGCGCATCAACTTGATCACAAGATGGTTGTAAGATACTAGCTTAGTTGGGGATTTATTTTTTTAATCAAGTCCAGAGTTGTCCCATTTTGTTAAAAAATAAAATAACAAAAATTAATTATCTTAAAATAACGTATCAGCGCTTAAAATACAAAAACAAAGTTGTGCATTGACCGACGGCATTTTTTTTTCGACCAAAATGTTTTTACTTAAGGTAATATTTACTGGAATTAACGAGATAAAATCTCCAGATAAAAGGTTGTTATAAAATTTCTCTTAAACGTTGGCCCAGCATAAAAATACGTAATTCAGAAGTTTATTAAGCTGTAAAAATAAATGAAAACTCCAATGTTTTATGAGTTAAAAAGGATTTGCAAACAAATATTAATTGGGTTAAATGTTACACAAATATAAATTGATTAAATGTTCAGTGTTTTAATAAAAGTATTTTTTAATTAGAAGTAGTTAGAAAACATTTAATTATGAACTAATCTTTTAATCTGATGTTAAAAGGTCAGATGTTAACACATTTATTGTAATAAATTTTATTTATGGGTATTATTTTTAAAATGATTTATTTGCTAGTTAAACGCCAAGTGCTTTGTCAGTGGCTTTCAAAGTCATAAACTTTTAATAAAAAGTATCGTAATAATTTAAATTTTAGTTATTTAGAGACAGTGGTTGACTACAAAAGCATATGATTTTTAACATTAGCCAGCACAATAACAATATATTTTTATTTATTGCACTATATTCTCTCGGAGAGTTTTTATATTTAGAATAAAATAAAAACATTTAAAACAAAAAAAAAACGCAATTTGATCCTTTCCGAAATGCTGATTTGAGCATATTCAAGAGCGGGACCAGGATACACTATCGTGTTTGCACCAATGAATCGAGCCTTCAGGTTTAAAGCTACTGAAGTTACCACATACTTGCAGTTTGTCATTGCTCGTGTAGATAATACTATCGCACGTTAAGAGATAACAACATTCGCACAGTAGTCGGTGCGTGCGAAAATTGCTACCTGACGAACTTTTTTTGCCAGATTGGAAACTTTTTTTTATTGGGTACCATCGGTAATCGAATCCGAAATTCACGGGTAGAAGTCTAACGTTAAACCAACAAGGCCTCGAAAGCCGTTTTGCTTTGTACAATAGTAAAAAAGTAAGCAAACAAAATAAATAAATTAAGTTATCATTAAAAAATCACATAAGATATATTGTCCATATGTGGAAGAAAAATATTAAAAAAAATCCTTTTGAATGGATTGACATCAATATTAAATATATCTGCTGAATTTACATGAAATATATTTATTGCCTTAATATACTCTTCAAATCGATATTACGTACTGTTGGCGAAATACTATTTAAACGCATAGTTGCAAGTCAGCGGTGCGTTGGTAAAATTTTTAATATTGGTATAGATTAAATATGTATAAGAATACTGATAAATAGTACGAGTATTTTAGTAAAAAATCGATGTGCTATATGCCGCGCCGGTCCAAAAAACGGTCGCAAGCACCTTACCAGCAGACAACCGAGTCTTAGCTATCACAGGGGCTGCCTCACCCTTCTTTCTTCACCCTATGCTGGCTTGTTTCGACTCGGGCGTATAGTGGTGTACCCAAATTTTATCCCATATAACGATGCAACTAAAAAATGGGTTCCCTTCTTATGCAAACCGCCCCAAGAGCCGCTCACAGACATGCAAACGTGCCAACTTTTGTTCTGCAGTAAAAAAATGTGGAAACCACCGAGCAGACACTTGACGGAATCTTAAGTCTTTTGTGATTATGGATTAAGTGCTCCCATAACTTATTCCTATCTCAGAACAAATTTTGGAAACCGTCAAACGTCGGTCGCCTTCCAGAACATCACGAATGGCGTAAATGTTCTGTTCGGTAACGCTCGTCCGTGGGAGAAGATCCTGGGGCTTTCGTTTTCGACCCCATCACGACCTTTCATGAACTCCTTATGCCAGGCAAACACATGGAACTTTGATCCCCAAATTGTGATATCAGTCTTTGCGAAATTTCGACCGGTTTTGCGTCCTCATGAATGAAAAACTTGATAATTATGCGTTGCGCAATCGACGGGTGCACCTCTTTCTCAGACATCGTGTGCCATACTTATGACGGAATCTGTCGAGGCCGGCCGACCGCTCTCCTCACTCCTGATATTTCTATTCAACTTTCCTCAAGACGGTCGCGCGCTCCGTTAAAAATTACGCGTTCTAAAACCAAAGTCTCGTTTATATTTTATCCACTTTCATATTAGGACTGTATAACAACTTAGGATGATAATTGTGTTTTAAAAATCATCCTGTAGCAGTTTCTTAGAGTTAGCTGGGTAACACCATTTTCAAACCCTTATTCCTCCTACGTTCAGAATTATTAAGTAGTTGTATTTTATAAATTCAAAACGAAGGCGCTGAAGTTAAATTTTATTACCCAGCTGTGCTGAAAAAGATGTCTTTCTATAATTATAATTTTAATATTTAAGGAGGGTTATAAAATTTAGCCTTTGTCATAAGAAATAATATTTTAGAGAATTTTAACGCTATTATTTTTAGATGAGTTTTTGAAAGAATAATTGAAACATATTAAATTAACACTACCAATAAATATGTTTTTACTGTACCAGTAGTAAATAATACAGTGGAAACAATTAAATAAAAACGTTGCGTTGAGTTTTTTTCAAATAATTATTGATTTGGACGATAATAACTTAAATATTATAGATCGTTCCGCCAGAAGTCATTTTGCAATAGTGTGAGTAACTAACACTCTCTGTATTACTCTGTAGTGGCCACTCTCTGTAGTGGTATTCTAAAACCAATGCCATTACAACTTATGTAGTGGTATTGGTTTTAGAATGCCACACGATTGGTTCGCGCAGAGCGCACGTTTGTATTGTTATTAAAATACTCGGTGATTTCATAATTGTTATTTAATGTTTCCTAGAAACTGCCATGCCTAAACAATTAATATGTGAAATAAACTTACTTTTATTTTATTTTTATGATTCTTACAATTTAAGCTGACAGCATTTTTAATTTACAAATCGTGTGTGTTCATTTCAATGATTGAATATAAAATATTATTTTTATATTTTTTCACTTAATTAAACAAATAAAGTGACAAGTTTTTGTAAACGCACTGTTACTCACACTATTGCAAAATTACTCTTCGGGCTAAACGATCTATATAACAGTATAGTATTAAAAAAAAGTATTAAATTTTAGAGAAAACCATGCTGTTATTTCATTGCTTAGCAATGACAATTTTAAAGATACAAACTTAGTCATTCTTTATATATTTAAGGAGGCTGAAGTAGAAAATAAAATAATCTTTTGGCTCTTGTTCCCATGTTATATAGGAAAATATTACTGACATCACTAGCTAATGTTACAGCGTAACATCTCCCTACATGTAACTTTTGACGGACGGGTAAATTTTATGCAGTTATCACAAAAATATAAAACGTGTTCTAGACATCATAAACTAAGACAAATATGAATTGTTAATTGTAGTGATCTAAAAATCATCGCGAAACTATATAGTTGGTCTGCAATACGGGTACGCCGAACACTGTTGCTTTATACATAAACATATGTGAGTGGGACAACCACGATAGGAGTGCCACTTACTAGCAAAAAGAATGGCATATTTTGTATTTGGCATATTATAAAGTTGTATGAGAATCTCTAGTAAACTCTACTCGAAGTTTGCTGCTATCTCCGCTACATAAAACTGGGTCTAATAAAAGCATTTGTAGAAGCAATGAACAAAAATGGACCTGCATTAAACTTTACAGAAATGTTCTATTTATCTTGTAAACCAGAGTTTTTTGTAGTTTTCCTATTAAGTGCCTCACAAGCAATAAAGAATTGTTTCGTTTTCGAATAAAAAAAAACTAAAATTTGTTAGTGTTATTTTAGAAAATGCCTTTTAAATAATTTACTCTGAAAATGCTGAAATAAAAATAAATCACAAATAAATCAATTTTACTTTGAATTGAAAGTGATTTGTTCATATTATATTAATCATATCCAAAGAAAGTTTAATCTCGAAGTCAACATATCACTTGTCCCTGTTGTTTATGAGTTATTCAAAATGAGATCGGGATATAAATACACTTAAGTATATTTCAATCGAAATTATTTATTAGATATGGAAGATCAATTCAATCCTATTGAACCTAAAGTTTTGTTTTCCATAAGGGGTTCCCTTTGGTGAAATAGCTTAATTATTAAACCAATTTTGAATATATTATACTCAAACGAATACTTGAACCCAAATCCCTTTCATAAAGTATTTTTGTATTTAACTATTCAAAATTAAGTTATAATATATAAACACTTGTGTTTCAAGTTACTAATTATTGGTTATATACGTTTTCAATCATAAGTATTTCGAAACAGACTTTATAAATCTAAAAAAAAAAACAACAAACTAGGCATTTAATCAATCTTGTTAAAAATAAAGGATTTTAAATAATGTTAAAAAAGGGATCATGTAAGGCTATTTTCAGGATTACTATATGTCACAATGTAAATAAACTTGGTCATATTCACAAGCCTCAAATTAGCAATTATCGCATGGGACAAGCTTAGAAACCGCTATTTAGTAAATAAATTTCAACACTTCTTTATCAGTATTCTACATAGACACATATGTACAAGGTTGATATTTAGCGTAATTTCAACAAACACGTATACATATATTGTATTGTATCGTATTACACGTTTGTTTCATACATTACAACATGGTGAGCCATTGCAATATATCAATATCTTCCACCAACCAAAAATGTGTTAATGAGTTTTGAAGTAAAAAAAAACTGGACTCATTTAAAAAAAAATCAGGGATCCAACAGAAATCGATCCCGCAACTTCCAAGGGAAATCGAACGCGCAACGAGTTGAGAGACACGCGTCTTTTCAACTAGACCACGGAGGTCATGATAATGGTCAGAGATAATAAATATAAGCCTATAAAATATATAAAGTTAAAAAATGGTAGATTGGTTCTAATATCAAACAACTTGTATGGAACTGTTTTTTAATCTTATTTTGATACATTTCTATAATACTGGGACCTACATAAAAATATGCTTCTAACAAAATATTTATAATGACAAGTGATGACATAAAAATATGCTTCTAACAAAATATTTATAATGACAAGTGATGACATAAAAATATGCTTCTAACAAAATATTTATAATGACAAGTGATGACATAAAAATATACTTCTAACAAAATATTTATAATGACAAGTGATGACAAAAAAACTCAATATAAGGTATCGAACATAAAAGTGTTATTTTTTTCTGCCTTGTATGGTTGCTTGCACTGAAAGATGTGTCTTACATAGAGAAATCAAATATTAATAAAAATAAAACAACATTTTATATAGCACCGTTTAGAGAGCAAGCAGACATTCCTCAAAGGCTCTCCAATGAATCAAACCTACTTTTTTGATGGATTAAGATTATTATAAAAATAAAATCAGATGATTGTGAAGACTGAAAGGTGATGACTGCGGACATTGGTTCTGGCATTTCCATGCATATGCATATGTTTAGAAAAAAATTAACTTGCTAATTTTAGTTCAAACCCAGTAAATTGAAAATTGTTTTGAATGTTATTAGTTATAAAATTGCCTACAAAAATAGGTTCGTGACTAAATAATATTTCGTTATGTCAATAAGTATGTAAAGTTGTGTGGACATACAAGAACACTGTAAGTGCTTCTTTCAGTATGTTGAGGCCTGCGGTGTAGTACAAATGTGTTAAATCTTTCCTAGATCTTTATGAGATATCTGCACTAAAAGCCGTTATAACATAGTGTTCTGCCATTCTTTGTTTCATCCCTTGCCAACGTGATAATGCATTCTTTAATAAACCGTTTCATGTGGTATCTAAATCAAATATAAAATTAAAAAAAAAAAACAAAATGCGTTAGATATTTGAAAATTCACTCAATTATATGAAAATGTAGTTTTATTTGTCTAATTCAAATGAAATTAAGATATGTTTTTTGTAAATATTGTATATATAAAAACAAATAGTGCATTCTTATTCATTTATCCATAGCCAGTTTGATTCTCAGTGTTATCCAAAATAATATATTCTGGTTTTTCCATATGGTCAAATATATTTCTGGCAGGTTTGAAACATTAACCTCATGAAATAATTCGACCAGGTTATGCCATATACAAGAAAAACGTTATTCAGTAAGAAAAAATAGTAGAAATTAAAAAAAAATCAAGGTTTTATAGTTACTTAAAAAAACCTGTTAAGTTGACTCTTGAGTTGCACTTGTTTTTCAAGATTTAAAATCATAAATTAAAACCACTTCCATAGTTCCAAGTTTATGCAAATGTGCAAGTGATGGATAGCTTGTTCGGAGTTTCGGTCCGATGGTAGGACACCTTACTCCTTCATCGGATAAGTTCTGACTGTTAAGATATTTATTGGAAATTTTTGGATCTTTTTGGGAATCGGGAAAGGATAGGTTTGTGGTAATTGTTTTGATTTTATGAATGATTATGAGAAATTATAAACGATTAAATACATATATAAATATGATGATATATACATAATATTAAATACAAATATACATAAATTTGTGTCGTCACACACTGTTTTATATTGAATGGGTGAAAAAAAAAAAAAAAAAAAAAAAAAAAAAAAAAAAAAAAAAAAAAAAAAAAAAAAAAAAAAATGAAAAAATGAATTGTGAATAAATTATAAGAATATAACAAGGAAAAAGTTGCGCTAAATGCTTCACCTCGAATGTAAAATGAAAATAAAATAATATTTTTGTAAGCGAGATGCAAATCCACGACCTTATTATTTTTTGGCAAACTGCTCTTTCTAGCAATATCAATTTCCTGCCAAGACGAATGACGGGGGTTCTAATTCTACTGACAGAAATATTAATAAATTTTGATAGCTTTTGAGTTAAAGTCAATGTATTCGATAGAACTTTTCTTCGGTCACTGTTATTTATTTGTTAAGGTGCGCTAGAGGATTAAATTTAGTATCTATTTTAAATAGTATTTAAAAATGTGATGGTCAGGTGTCCCATAACATGGCGGGATTATGCGTTAGGAATATGCTACACTGAGAGTATCAGAATGCGAATTATCTGAAATTGGGGCAATAGTCTCCTTTTCTCCACGAGAAAACATGAACTAATACAGCTATTTAATCCATGGTTGGCTTTTCACCTGGAACGGGGCTGCAGGTACTCAAAATTGTTCAACATCTGAGATACCTACCTTCCTGGCTTCGCCAACTTTATTCGGATGAGCGATATGGATCAATACACCAAGAGTTAACTTGGCAGCAGAAGTTATCGAAAGTCAGATCATCTAGATTTTCAGTAAGGGTTTGCCCTCTTAACTTTTTATTTTCCCGAACGTAAGTTATTGGTCATAAACTTCAATGTGTCCTTGTGGTCAAATTAGGGATAAGAGAGGGATATTTGGGTTTTCATAGGATGAAGAATGAAGGCGTAGGAGGTCAGTACACTTGGGGAAGGAAAATAGTGATCCACCCGGGAACCTCGGGTTCACTTTGCCTATGTTTCCTGGAGTAGTAAACCCCGGGGGGAAATCTTAACAGTCTAGTTGAGGTTTATCGGGCAGATTTAACGGCATTCAAGTCCTCAAATTAGTTACTTATGAGAAGAAGAATTCGAATCATTAAACACTTTCTGGATTAATAAATTTGATCAATTTAATGAGAAATATGTTTTTGCGATGGAGACTTGTTTCGATATCCTAATAATAATAATTTGATAATGTGTAAGAATCATAATTGTATAAATCGTACAATGATTATTTAAATGACTTAACTTTGTTCAGCTTTTGAGTGTTTCTATGAAATTGCGCTTTTATATTTTTTTATTGACACACATCTCACGAGCTGCTGTAGTTCGGACTTGGATGTTTTATTGACACACATCTCACGAGCGGTTGTAGCTCGAACTTGGATGTTTTATTGACACATATCTCACGAGCGGTTGTAGCTCGTACTTGGATGTTTTATTGACACACATCTCACGAGCGGTTGTAGCTCGGACTTGGATGTTTTATTGACACACATCTCACGAGCGGTTGTAGCTCGGACTTGGATGTTTTATGTGTGAACTTAGTAGAATTACTGATATAGGCCTTGCCTTATGTATAATTCTGTACTCGTAAATATATAAATAAATAAAAGAGAAAGTTATCTCATATTTGAGGAAAAATGTTTTTGATTATTGTTTAAATTGTTTAAGTGGTTGACGACCTTCGTGGTCTAGTTGTTAAGACGCTTTATACCTGGGGATTTTGGGTTCAATTTCCGATGATATCCAAAAATATATTGTATAATATATTATAGAAAAGGGTATCATTCTGGTTAAAGGGGGTCTTGTTAACGAGTTGGCATTACAATTGA
Source organism: Odontocerum albicorne (assembly GCA_949825065.1). Classification (NCBI taxonomy): domain Eukaryota; kingdom Metazoa; phylum Arthropoda; class Insecta; order Trichoptera; family Odontoceridae; genus Odontocerum; species Odontocerum albicorne. The sequence continues at coordinate 14,677,619 of OX463847.1, read as the reverse complement.
TAAATCAACGAATTGCTTTTGTATACTTACAAATATGCATACCATCATGTCATTTCCCTTTCGGGGTAGGCAGATAGGACATAGTGCCAGACTTTCTTATCTCAACACATCCATATAGCTTCTCATATATTGAATTAGAAAAAAAATATTTAAAGCCCAATAAAAACCTTGGACCAAAGGTTTAATGTGTGAGCAATCATTTAATTGTGGGAAAAATATATAAAAATACAATAAATCCGGCGTCGCACGAATCACGTTCAGAATTCAGCAAGTGGCATTATACCACGACAATGCTGGCGAAATAACCACTCGCATCTGTCAAAGCAAAATTCAAACATGGCCGACAGCCCAGGGAACCCCCTCTTTGACTCATGAACAGGGCTGCTTTTATTACACAAACAACTTTGTTCGAGCCACTGCCTTAGTATCGGACGGGACTTACAAAACCCGGCCAAAAAAAAGCTTAAACAAATATAAAAACAAACAAAAAAAATTCCCTGATAAATAAAATAAATAAATTATAGCGTCATTTAGAGAGCAGACTGTGCTCAAGGACTCTAATTCGAGAATCGAATACCCACTTTTATTGAAAGATTAAAATACTTGCAAATGTAAAAAAAAACAGCTTTTGCAAATGTTAAAAATAATGTAATTAGTTTTATCAAACACTGTTTATTCCACTTTTTTGTAAAGGTATAAACAGTGTTTGATAAAATAAATTACAATACCTTTAAACCTCCATAATGTTAATGCCTTAACTATTAATAAAACAATAAATGTATTGGCTAAGAAAATCGCTAAAAATGTACGAAGGGATGCCAAATAATAAGTAAACCTTTGCAGACTTTCCGATATGTTAAAATAAATATTCACTTTGAAGTATTGTATGTTTGTTCACATATAATCATATACTCGTAATTTGAAAATACCTCTCAGAAACATTTTTTTCAAGAGTTTCCTGAAGCTGTGTTTGAGAACCAGGATCTTTTTACTCGTAATATTTTAATTCTTAAAAATGCTTAAGACTGTTTTCTTGCTGACCAATACTTCTAGGCCTTACCCATCTACTAGGGAAGTAGTAATAGTATTTGTCGATGGTGGAAACCCTTTTAATTAGACCCTGGGCCGTTAAAATATACAAAACGGCACTGTCCAGGAACCCATGGTTAGAGAAGTTCAGGGATGGAGGGACCAAAGCTTGGAGGAGCAAAGAGAGGGAAGAGGAGGTCCAAAATGGAGGAGTTGTGATTGTAAAAGTGGTACAAGTAAACGCTTTTCGCTCTAGCGCCCTCGTGATGGATATTTTTTTTCACCCTGGCGAGAAAAACTTTTTTTCAATTTTTATTTTATAATTTAGTTTCATACTTTTTTAATGAGGAAAACAAACAAAATTACTTTATTGATGTTGAAACTGGTGACGTAAATTCATTGTAGGAATTATAATTTTCTGAACAAGTCCTGGAATAGCGTTTTAAAGAATGGCGAAAATGCGAGGTCAAACATGAAAAAGACGTGAAAGAGCAGAATAATCGTCATCATGACGGAAATGCGCTTAGTAAAATCTTAACGTATATGTTACCGCGGAGACTTGGACTCTGAGAGTAAGCGAGATACGTAGAATAGATGCATTTGAAATGTAGTGCTAAAGAAGGATGTTACGAATTTCATGGACAGCAAGGCCAATTAATGCCTCCATTCTCGAAGAACTGAGAATCATCGATAGGTTGTCGCCAATATGCCTTCGACGAGTCATCCGATTCTTTGGGTACATTTCTCGTGGCCAAGGAGACAGTTTGGAGACGCTTGTGGCACCGCAAACTTGGAAGAACGACACACAAGAGGAAGTGTCACAATGTGTTGGATTTACCAAGTGCAATTGGACTACCCTTAATAACTGCCCTTCGAGTCACCTAGTGCTAAGGTGGATAGAGAGGAGTCGTCAAGGGCTATCATGGGAGTCACGATTCTCAGTCACAAGTTATAAGACTGAATTGACGGAATTCATTTTAATCAAGTTTTACAAACGATTGTGTAAAAGACAATACAAATAAAATTTGATCAAACTTTATTAAGATAGTCAGAATTTTCAACAGAGGAGTTAAATAATTATTGACAATCAGTAAAAAAATATCCACCTCCTTTTCACTTTCATTTGCCCTCAGTAAGATATATAAAAAATCTTGGTTTACTGGAGTCACGACAGATGATCAGCAGCCAACCGAGAACCATATAATTTGAGAGTTTCCACTATAAATTTCGTGGTTTTGTCAATCTATTTTGTTCACACATTATGTGTACATACGAGTACTCATATCATATACATATAGTTGTCGTGTTATATAAATATGTCACTTATTTAAATCTAATATTTTTTGCGGGAATAACGTCTAAACAATATGTAAATTGTTTTTTTGCTAGATTCAGAGAGGATTAGACAGAATTTGCGTTATATTCAAAGACGAATTAGTTATTGTGTATTCTTATGACAGCTTTATGCTAGAAAGAGAGTATCGCTTCCATTTAGTCTCGGCTAGTGGTTCTTTGGATTCACGTTTCTTCCTGTAACTCATAAGTTCAGAGATGTTATCTGAAGTTGGTTGCTTAAATGGTTGCTGCATATTTTTTCTCTAGCCCCTCAAATACTTAGTAGCATTGATCCCTTTTTTCAACTACATCATTTCCCTATTATTTTGGTGATCTTTTCCGGTGGTACAAGCATTCCTCTTGTCAGCGTCCATTTACAAAATATTTGGTCTCTTTTACATACGAGTATATGTTTGAAGCGGTAATGCAAACTTATGTGTGCTCTCTTTGCGTTGCAGACCTTTTTAAAGGTCTGCAACGCAACTAGCTTTGACACATGTGTTGGCGGCCGTAGTCTAACGATTGGTATTTACGCTAATCAAGTGGGCATCTCAGGCTTGATACTAACGGATTCACTTCCGACTGATTTTACTTTTGCTTTTATCTTTTATTACTCACCCATACACTGCAATTTCATTTCCTTCTACACTTTTCTATCACTACGACTTATCATTTCGCAACATTCATTCTCAGATCTTTCATAAAATAAAGAATATAAGAAACTTTTTATCTCAATAAAAAAAACGTGTCATGTCATCAACAGTAAAGTGATCTTAGAGCCTTCTCCTTTTAAATGACTTAGAGACTCGAATCAAATCTTAACACTTAAATGAAATCCTATTGTTAAAATGAACATGCACAAATCTGTACAGGGTTTTTTTTGTTTTATGTGAGTGATACTAACCTTTGCTTTGAACTAAAAACAAGAGTTTTCATTGACATTAATTTAACTCAACTTCCAAATAACGTTTTCTTACGTTTTGTTAATACTTTAAGTTAGTCGAAAATGATTGATTTTGAGCCTGGCCTCTAAACAGTTATTCTTAAGTTATTGTATCAGTTCGATCGTCTACTTGATTTCCTCGGTTCCATCTTCTTATCCAAAGTCCCCAGATAAATATAAATGTTTATTGATTGAATATTATTTTCAAATTAAATATCACAATACTTTTAGATTTTTAGTATATGTTTAGTATCGTTGAAAACACCAAAATTAAATCTTATCATTTCAATTTCTTGTAATGACCGTGAGACAGAAAAGTCGTAACATTAAAAAGGCAACTTTGAACCCTTTTAAGCACAACTCAGTAAAAAAGCGGAGACACTAAGCCGAGTGCTTTTTAAATGGACATATTCCACGTTAAATATTCATACTGAATTTATATATTTATGTATTTGCTCACGTGAGCCAAGCGTGTGTTTGCAAATACTGCTATGTAGTGTTTTTTTTTGGAAAGTAAATACGAAAGGAAGAAAGATTGAAAAAAATATCATCAAACAAGGAAAGTTTATATATGAGATATATGTTGCGAACAAATAAATATAGACTACCTGTCACTGGGTCTCAAGAGGACGGTATGTAGGTTGAAGAAGAGGACCAACAAAAAGAAAGACATGCATGGGTCCATTATCTGAGCAATTATTCTGCCATGATGGTAGAAATACAGTTTCCGCATCAATTGTAATAAAAATATGGAACAGATGAAATATTTATGAAATTTTTTTTTCCTTGGCTATTCACCCAAATAAGGATGCTCCCAGAAAGTAATCGATGATGAAGTGATCGCGTTTATTCATAATAAATAAAATAATCTCAACATGAAAAAGTCTTGAATCATTTGCTAATAATTTTCAAATGCAACAGCTGTTGTTTGTACATTTTTGTTTTCAAATAAAAAAGTTCGACGATATTTTGTCCATGAATAGTGTAAAATACTAAGAGTAGAAATGCAGAGTTTGATTTCATAGCGGAGGGTTCAGGATCTTTTTTATTTTTTTTATTCAACACGCCATAAAGAAATATTTTGAACAGCAAATCCTTAATTTAAAAAAAACTCGTGTGATCAAAATCTAAAGAAAATATTTGTAAAGTTTCTATTAACATTTTCAAGTCTTGTTATCTCGTACGGCATTTTTTCAAATAAGGGTGTTATGGCCTTTTGTAACGAAAACACTTTTAGAATTTCAACGTGTAGTTTTATTTGTATGAAGGTTGAATTACATTTGAAGTATAATATTAACAGTATTATAATAAGGATGATGTTAATATCTTAGCGGCTTTAAGAATAATGATGCTGCCTCAGATATGACGTTTTATTTAAAGCAAAGATAACTATTCCACGACCCTTCAATAGATTAGAGAGGAATGCGTAGAGTATGTTATCCTGTCAAATCAATATCAGTGATTTATATCTCGTCGCAGCTTCTCCCATTTAGTGATATTAAATCTTTATTGAATTTGGGGAGATAAGCGCCAGCGAGATAGCAAACTAGAAAATAAAACATCGAGTAGGTCGACACTAAAGTAATAACGCTAAATCTAGTACATGATAAGCTTGAAAAGGGTATAATATAACTTATAATATTTATTTGAATGTGGATAAGATAACATTGGTTTTGGTGATTATACCGTGTTACTGATAATGCCAAATAGGTTCTTAGATAAGTAGTACATGCATAATATATTGAGGGTGAATGAGATAAGAATATAAGATTAACATGTGCTGGCAGTAGAGAGATACATGACAAGGGTTTGGAAAACTTTTTTTTTATTGTACCTTCTAATGAAAGTTATAAAGAGTAGCGTACACCAGTGCACCTCTCGGCACCTATCTCCACCCTCTGCCACTGCATATACAAATATTTATAATATATACACCTAAATATTACTTCTTTACTCATCGGGTTATTAATAAACCTTAGATTTTGAGTTAAGAAAGTTTAAATTTAAGTGTAAACCTGGGTTAGTGAAGTAAATTTTCGCATTTTATTGTATTAACTGGGCAACCCCAGGTTACCTCGATAAAGATCGTTGGTGCAAGCTGGCCTTAACATGTTGTTTTACGCTTGCTTGTTTGCTTGCAACTAGCAAGGGGCTTGCGTACCCCTAGTGATACGCATACCATAGTTTGCAGACCGTTGCTTTAGACAACGAATTGCAGGTCGGAAATCCTTTGTCAGGTTCTCCATATAAAGTAAGTGACCTCATGTCACCCAAGAAAATTATATACCATATGGAAAATATGTTCAGGATGTGCTACTCAGGTCCGAATTCATAGATCAGTCTAAATACTTAACACTAATTTCTTGTCATAAAATTTCGTAATTTGTATTCAAAGTGGGAGTTGTATACTTCAAACTTTAAAATGAGGTAATAAAACCACATGACTCCCTAGATAATGAAGAACTCTCTGAGATGGTTTGGGCACGTGGAGTGAATGAACAGGTAATATTAAGAAAACAAATATAAAGTACAAATTATATTTTGAAAGAAGGAAATGTAAGAAGATAAATTGTTAGGAATTTATGACAAGGTGTATACATGTGGAAGAGGCAAAATATTGGTGTCGAGATATAAAAGTCTGGCGCCAAGTCGTCTCTGCCTATCCTAACAGGGAAACATCGTGATGGTATGTATGCATGTATGTTACTCCCTTATTTAAGGAAGTTATGACACATTTATACAAAACATAACTTTAAACACTTCTGAATTTAAAATAAAGTACTTAAAATTTAGTATCTAGAGCTAAGATTGGACTTTGAATTAGGGCCTTAATCTGTATGTAATCGCAGATATACAGTAGAGAGTTTACTAGTCTCTATCTTTAAAAACTACTTGTGGTATGAGATTGTTTATACCACTTTTGAAGTGATATTTTGTTACCTGTTTCATTTTATTATGTTAATTTCAATTAATTACCACGTTACATCTTTGAAATTCATCATACCCTATAAGTCATGGTAGGTAACCACTGTAAACGTAATGGAGTGTAATGAGATGTTAAACGATAGTTCTTTGTAGACAGTATTGCTCAGGTTAAGATAGACTACAAATTACTCAGCGCCTGGTCCACTGACATCACGAACTCTCCTTCTTTTCTAATACAAAACATTTTTACAACACTCCTACTCCCACTTAACATCCACAAGTACACATTTCACTTAGGACCTGGTATTACACCCCAAGTTACTGTAAGTTGGTAGCAGGGCTCACAATATATACAACATGTATACAATTCATTTACATCTACTGTGGTGCGAAAGGCAACGGGAAACCACCGCACAATGCTCAATACTTTATGAGTCATGTTCTCCAGCTTTGAGATAATGACAAACAATAAATATATTCATGAAATATTTGAAAATACATGATTTTAACTAACACCATACCAGATGATTTAATTGGATATTATTGTAGTTGTGGTTTATGCTTTTCTGCCCACAAATGTGGTAAAGCTCAGCTCTAGCAATAAAGCCTAGTTAGTACCTTTAATGTAAACCCTTATAAAGAATAATGTATGTATAATATTTTACTTACTTTTTTCACCTTACTGTTCTTAAAAGGGATATCACTGTGTAATGCCTATATGTCAACTTACCTGCAACAAAATAAATACAAAATATAAATAAAAAATATTTTAATATTTATCTTAGTCAAGACAGATAGATATAAGCCAAAGTATTTATATCTAATATATTTAAACTATTTAATATGAAACCTCTTTGATATTCCTCTAATTACGGTGAAATATCAAATTAATTTCTTCTTAAATATTCTGATATGGAAATGCATAAAATTAAACACCAACCCCATGATAAATAATTATTAAATATTTGGAAAAAAATATGACCTAAGGGTCAGAAAAAAACCTCCGTGGCTTGGTTGATAAGATATCTATCTTCTGATTCGAAAGTTACGGGTTCTACTCCTGTTGGTTTTTAAAAAAGTAATGAAGGGTATAAGCCTAATTTCACTTGAGGCATTTTAAACTTATTTTTTGTTGATTGGAAGAGATTGCCACATGGCAAACAACCCGGAGGTATTGTAAACAAAGAAAGTTTGAGATAAATTGATTTATTTTTCTGCCGATATTAAGTAACTAAAATTGTAACATCTCTCAAATAATGATTGCTTCCAAATAATTTTAGGCACTTCTATACAGTCTATTGACCTTTCTGAGAAAACTTCGTCTCGGAGTGTTCGCCTGATCTATTTCCACTATATGAATATTTTAGTACGTGTTTACCAGGATACATACGTTACGAAAAATCTATGTTGTTAATATTTGCACACTTTTCATTTCACAATATATTAAAATATCAAATAAATAAAATATAAAGGATTATTAATAGCAACATAGTACGCTGTTAAGACAATGGAAAAGAAAATACGTTTGAGAAAAAAGCTATAAGACATTATGGGCTGATCTCGTTACATCTTCCAAATCGAGATACATCCCCACCAATATAAATGCTAGATCGGCCGTGAGGGTATCAAATGTTTTTCAGCCCACACCCTTGTATACGTAAATTATATAACAAAAAATATTTGTTATCTATATATAATTATTAACTCAATAAATATGTACTGAAATTATTTAAAATAAAAATGCACACATTCGTGCACACAACCCCTGATTCACTGCCAGCGTAACGAGATACAATCAAAATAAGAGTAAAAATTTTAACAAAACAGATAAAATAAACTTGAATACAATTTTTTTGATGATAATTGTCAAATTGCAATCGTTTATATGTGAATTTCGTAGGTGAAAAAACGTTCATTAGTGTTTATATGTGAATTTTGTAGGGGAAAAAAAGTTATGCCATTGTGAGATGGCTGATAATACTCGTATAAAATTAAAATAAATAAATAATACTCTTATTAAAAATAATAAATAACACGTATTAAATATTATAAACACTAAAATTCTCTCATGTTTTCGCTCAATAAAATAAAAATCTTTTGACCTCTTCTCACTCTTGTTCTCGTCCCATAAATATAAGCACACCCTTCCTAGTTGAAACGTTAACTGGGCACAATTTATTGTAAAAAGCCACATATCGGAACGTTGCCACCCTGTAATTGGACGTTATTTATACTTAAAAGACCCAAACCACATTCAGCCCTTTTTCTTGATTATTATTTGTATTGTATTCTAATTTTGCAGAATACAGTACAACTTGGCAGGCTTATTTCCACATAGAAATTTGTTCCAGCCAACCAGAAATATTCGTATGTTAAAATACCTGAATTGAAAACCCGACTGGAAACTAGTTTTTTTTTTCAAAATTAATTTTTCAGCTAAAATTGAACCTCTGGAGTATTTTAGTGAATATTACAGTTATAATGGAAATATTATTTTTAAATGAGTACACGATGCCACCTAACTAATGAATCAAAACTTTTTCTAGGCCCTTCCATCAAAATACAAACAACAATTGAACAAAAAGACATCTCATGTGTGGTTTACAAATCAATTTACATATTTCCAGGGTCTCGACAGCATTATGTCTGTAGGACATATTTTTTATTCGTATAGTTCCTTTCAAGATATCTCAATGGGCGATGCAGACATAACGTAGAGCATGACCCGGAGACATAATTGTTTTACACTTATACAGACCATCATGTCACTTTTGGGGTAGGCAGATCTTCCCTCCGCGCATTTTTCCCAAGCACACGATTTTGTTCCGTCCACAACCGTTCATCTCATCAAATACGATCTTGTAATTTGTTTTATTAAACACTGTTTATTCCACTTTATGGGACGGTGTAACCCTACCGGTTTCAAGGTTTTCCCTTCATCATCAGAGGAGCACAAACAAGAAGTCTTGTTACTTTAAACTACAATATCTTTAAACCTTCACAATGTTAATGCCTTAACTACAAATAATATAGAAACAAGCTCTCCTTTTTATCATACTTCTTAACATTTTCTCTACTATCTCCATTGTTTGACAACATTATCTTCGGCTCCATTAATCGCCCCATTTGGAATACAATCATTGGAGTAGACACGGAAATCGCAAAATTCGCGTTTTTCATAACACGTGTTGGCGATACTAAAAATGTAATAACACTTATAAACTTCTGTCGCTTGTATATGTTATTCGTATTAACCGACAAACTAGGCTAGATTTGGACCTTTTTTATAGTTTTTCGGTTACCATCGGGAATCGAGCAGGAAAACCTTCGGATGTCAAATCAAGCGTCTTACCAACTAGGCCACAGAAGTCGACATAGAACCATGATTATACTGGATAAAAACATATCTAAGACATATCACTACCTTATCTTATAATAAGTGTATGTTAGGTACTGTTAATAGAGTTCGATTCCTGATAGAAGGATAATTATCTATATCACATATATATCATATATCTAAATCCAAAGGTTTGATAATTGGGGTTGGAAATATAGCTCTTTCCCTCACACGCTATTCAACATTTACCCATTACCACATTGAATTTGTTAAGATGTACTATTCCAGGCATAGCCAAACTACAGCCTGCGGGCTAGATCGGACCTTGGACTTGCTTCATTTTCATGGAAGTAGCACAATGTGGGGTTCGAACCGGCGAGTTCAATGTAGATTAACTATTTCGTTATAGTATAGAAACTTTCAAATCCCTACAGATTAGTATTCATTAATTTTTATGGAAAAACTCAACAAGATCAAGATTCATACCCATTTGGAAGTTCTATGTACATTAACTATTTTGTTATAGTATAGAGACTTTCAAATCACTACAAATTAATATTCATTCATTTTCATGGAAAAACTCAACAAGATCAAGATTCATACCCATTTAGAAGTTCAATGTAGATTAACTATTTTGTTATAGTATAGAGACTTTCAAATCACTACAAATTAATATTCATTCATTTACATGGAAAAACTCAACAAGATCAAGATTCATACCCATTTAGAAGTTCAATGTAGATTAACTATTTTGTTATAGTATAGAGACTTTCAAATCACTACAAATTAATATTCATTCATTTTCATGGAAAAACTCAACAAGATCAAGATTCATACCCATTTAGAAGTTCAATGTAGATTAACTTTTTTTTATAGTATATAGACTTTCAAATCACTACAAATTATTATTCATTCATTTTTATGGAAACACTCAACAAGATCAAGATTCATACCCATTTAGAAGTTCAATGTAGATTAACTATTTTTTTATAGTATAGAGACTTTCAAATCACTACAAATTATTATTCATTCATTTTTATGGAAAAACTCAACAAGATCAAGATTCATACCCATTTGGAAGCTTTATTAATGAAGGATGTTAACTTCAAGCATATATCCTGATATGCAAAAAATATGGATGATACAAAGCAGCTTCCATTACCTCACTAATTATTTTAAAATAGTTTTTAATTGATTTATGTAATTTTAATTTAAAGTGTTATTATGACTTATAATAAAAAGATCAATTGTTTAATTTAACTTAAGTATTTTCTATTTTATTTGTTAAGTAACCCGTGATGGCTTTTCCCATACAGAATATGGTTCACCTAGTTGAAAGTTTAGCCATTCCTTTACTATACAAATGGATTAAACAGTTAGTTTATACATCATTGACACGTATAATATAATTGGCTTAGTTATTTTGATAATTATTTGACGTTAATTGCGAGGGGGTTTCTTTTGATGAATCAATTTGGGGTGTTTGTGTTTGTAAGGAAATGTCGTAGTTCGTTAATTGGTTAAAATAGGGGTTATTTTGGCCTTTATATAGGGGTAAGTTTTTCGTTAATCAGACAGGATGACGATGTACCGTACTCTTCTCTTGTGTGATAGTGCTGTGATAAACACCCTAGTCCCAATTTAAAGAGTCATAAAATGGGACAACTAGAATACAAAAATTCGGGGAGTAGTAACTGTTTCGGCAATAGTTCAAGTAATGTACTAAGTTTAAGCACTAATGGACTAAGTTTAAATGGCTTGTTGAATGATGAAAAATGGTGAAATATTTATTTATTTATTTCCAATTTTTATTTTTCAAATTTGAATTTTATGACATTTAAATACTTTTAAAGGAAAAAACTTGTTGAATTTTTTAAATCTTTCAATACACTTATAGCAATGGAGGGAAGCAAAAATATATTTGGAGAAATTTTAATTTAAAAAAATGTTAAAAGTTTGATCAACAGAAGAGCAAGATTGATGAGATGTATTGATGTGGACAAGGCACTTGGTGTGTGGGTGTCTATAAAGGTGCAAAGCTCTGTCATATCTGCATATCCCAAAACGGACATAGCATATTTTTTTAATCTTAAATTATTTTAAATACTCGTTTTTTTATGTTACGTGTATATTTAAATACCATTACGACATAAGCAAAGAGGGCTGAACACCAGATTTTCATACACCTTTCATCTCCTTGATATCTTTTCCACGATATTTTGAACATAAGAATATGATTAAAATATTCTTATCGAATCGAATGCGCTTTTTTACTTGGATCTTGTTTGCAAATGTCCGTCCAATTGGAGTGGAGAAGGCTTGGGGGTGCGTAAATCAATTTTAACCGATACGGCCCGCCCGCGCCGTGCCGTCCGGTTCAGTCAATATTTACTATGCTACGTAATTGTGGCCAGTAATGGCGTGAAATCTTTAGGGTCACCAAGTTTTTCCTTTATCGTTCTCAAAAAGTTAAATTTATATATATTTTAAATTGGTTTTGCGTAACAGATTATATGGATTAGTGAAGTTTTTTATGTAAGATTTTTTTGTTTTATATGGACTTTCTTTGATTAAGTGCTATGTATATTTAATATATTCTATACTTTGGTGTTTGTGTATTTGGTGTTTAAAAAACACCAAAAAAAGTGCCAACTTTGATGCTTATTTGAGAAGCACACTGAAATGAAACGATAGTAGAAATGCGTGCCTTGTAGAGAATATCTGGTATAACAATGCATGCTAGAGCATGAAATTGTTAAATACAGGATGACTTCTTAATATACATAGAGATTACAAGTAGAATTAAGAAAATAATCTAAAAGTAGTTAAGCAAAAGGAAAAAGGTGGCCGAGGAAAGAGAGGAAGGAGATAATTGAAGAAATTTTAACTGAGGGAAGAGTGAAAAAGAAGAGAAATAGGAGATAATGTTGAACGAGATTTATGGATGTGGACGAGATAAGATTCGTATTCATAGGTAGAATGGCGTATAGATCTGTCCTCTCTGTCTACTCCAAAAAGGGACATGGTGGGATGGTATGTATGCATTTAATTTTGTCAAGACATGTACCTTGAAGACTCAAAATATTAAATAAACTGGAACATAAAAAAATTCAAAATGTTGGAGAGCTTTAAAATTTCTTTAAACATAATACTCGTATGTATATGTCAAACGGTTTCAACATATCTCAAACACAGATGCATCAAGCTGAACAGGATAATAACGAAATCTCTTGAATAACATGTCGAAAATTGCTTATCTGGGTCATGTATTTATTTAAAAGCGAATAATTTCACTTGCTATAATTAATCTTGATAAGTAAAATCGAAGAGGCGACATGTATTCGGCAGGAGGTGTTTGTATAAATTAACCAAAATTCGTATATGAACACATATCCAAACAGTAAAGGAGTTGTTCCGTGCCACTAAAGACAAATATATTTTAAGGAAAGGGCATATATTTGAAGGAAAAAGCATATATTCGAAGGAAAGGGCTACCAGGGCATATTATTATAACCGTACTAGTCAAGAGCATGGATAATATGAGGCGCGGAATGAGCTTTAAACATCCCCATGACTTTGTTTTCCGTCACTATACGCCGTTTGATATCCATCGTAATTCTTTCATTATCTGAGAAAATACTATCAAAATTGTTATTTGTTTAATCCAACACTGTTTATTCCACTTTATATAACGGTATAAACCTGCCGGTTTCAAGCTTTTCATCTCATCATCAGGAGAGACAAATGAGACCTATAAATAACATACATATATAAATATCGTACTATCAAAATAGCAGAATTCCTTACTTTTTAAACTCAAAATTTCTCCAGTTTTTATGTCTAAATAAATATTAATCGAATTTTTTTAAGCTAAATCAGTTGGAACCTGGAATTACTCGGATCTAATATAGAATTTTAATTTATTTTTAATTGGTTTTATTATATTGATTCATGTATGTAATTGCATGATGGCTTTAAGTTGGTGGAACCAATTAACCTAATTTTTGTAAATTGTTTTATAAAAAAAACGTACATATTTATCGATTAAAAATAATAAAAAATTCAAACGTTCAATAAAAATAATAAGTACAGTTCTTTACATTTTCGTTGTTCATTTTGACCGACCAAGAGTTCAGTAATAATTTATTCATTGAAATATTTCACGACTTTTTGAAAATATCAATAGTCGATTGTCGACAAAGTGGCGTCGGGTGGATATTGTTTATATTTTTTTTTACTGAAAGCCTCTAGTGGAAAATATGTATTTGAATTATGTGAAAAAAATACATATTGTCTTCTTTGTACACTGAACTGATATTATGATCCTTCGAAGAGGAGTATAAATTTGAATTCGATTTCATTTTCATCGAATAAATTGATTATTCCAAATCGATTCAATAGGACAGGGTATTTATTTAATGTCAAGAAATCTTATAAATACATAATTTAAATACATAAAAAATATAAATATAAAACATAAAAAAACAGGGAATTTAATGTGGACCTTTAGTTTGTTGTGTCTTCAGTAAACAAAGCTTTGGCCAGTGTCTGAGAACATATAACATGAAAAAATAAATTGACATTTCTTTCCGATTTTTTTATTATATAATAAATGTAATACCCCGTTGTATACTCTCATCAATTCGATAAACAGTGACATTCAATTATATACGAGTATGTACGAGTGTATATCACGCAAATCAAACCCTTCACACTTCAACACTCCAGACAGACCAAAAAGTTTATCCCATAATGTGCCGCACATAATTCATTACTCCTACAAGCCCTAACTCCTGTCGCAATAACAACCACGCTCCGATTGAAAGCCTTAATTTTTTGCCTCGTTTTGCCTTTATTGAATTCGGCACTCCATTAGAATATCATGGGAGCTAAATAAGCATATTACTTTTGGTTGAAAGATGTTTCAATTCTAGGGATGGCGAACATTTATTATGACAAGTTTTTTGCTGCTGTTGGTCCTGTGGCGTGGGATAATCTGGTCCTTAGTGTTAAATATGTGAATGGCGTTTGAAGCTTTAGGAATCAATTGAAGACATTGCGGAAGACATAAATTTGTAAAATTTTATGTTATTTTGTTTTCCTATATAATTTCTTTAGTTTCAATATTTTCCCCCAACCATCCATGAAACCACAGAGTACGACAAACATTTAAGAAAGTCGGCGAAACAACGAAAAACACATATTTATGTTTCAGTTTGGATGAAAATTGTAGGAATTTATATTTTGGGTGTTTCTTCGTGAAACATTAAGGATCAACTTATAAGCTTGTTTCTTATACTCCTGAGCTTTTTTCGCATCTTGAATACTCGAGCTTTTATAAAGTCAAGTTTTCAAAAATATCATCTTTGTATGATCTTTTTTATTTCCGTACCTTTTTTCACTGTTAGTATCACTGTTAGCTTATTGAAAGGTTGTTGGAAAGAAAAAATCTTGTAAGCACCTCAAGAACGCTTTAGTAATAAATTAATATAACGTGGGTACTAAGGATCAGAAAATAAATTCAAACGAGATAAGGTTTGTGTGAAAGCTTTGAACCAATATATTAATAGTTAACCGGACTATTGAAGACCTCTGTGGCTCAGTTGGTAAGATTTTCTAGTTCTATTTATGATATTACCCGAGATGAAAAAAACACAAGAAAAAAAGTTCTACTTTGGTAAAGTTTTTTTTTTTATTTACCAATTTGCACAGATTTCTCCTGTTACACAAAGAGGCTTTACTACTACTTAGTTTATTCGTAAGGCAAAATATCAACCAGGATTTTTCATATGTTGCTAGGCAATGGCGAAAATATATCCACGATTACACTCAGCTGGTTCAATATCTCTGTATCACGCGTGACTGAATGTTTAACTATGGTATTAGTTCTGTGAGGTGGCATGTAGAAAAGAGGGTGATTTTTGTGACTTGCACGCAAGTTATATTTATCGGGGACATGTTAACTTAATGCTTCTAGTATCATTGAATAGTTAAAACTACCTTGAAAAACTTACAGTAGGAATATCGCGATTAATTGTTTTGTTCTTGTGTAAAGGCATTTATAATTGCACATCGTGAGAAGTTTGACATGTTGCACATATTTTGGGTAATTTTGGTTTTGTTCTGTATTATATATTTCTAAGGATTTTTATTTACCTTTGACTTTATAGAATACTTATATTTGAGCTGATGAGTAGCCCAAACTGGTGATGCATATTCTAATTTAATAGTTCTATAAGTTTTGCAAGATAACAGTACTGTTAAGTTTTAAGGGAATCGGTCGTTAAGGAAGAGATGATGATGGTTGTTGATAAATAAATAAACTCGTTAAATCGCAATGCGGAAAGAGAGAGTGTTTATTTTTATAGTAACGTAGGTATTTATATCTTTTTGGAATGTGCGCGAGAGTGCACTCGCGATATGCTTACGTCTCGCTTCTGTGAATGCAGAAACGGTTATTGTCGTATGTAGGTATTCATTTAAATACGGAACTGGTGAGATAGCCGTGGTGCGTTCTCTCTCTCTGGCGTGTGGTGCGGTCGTTCGGCCGGCGTCAATGGCCGGCATGTGACCTTCGGACTGTTTACTATAATTTATCGAGGAATCCGAAGGTCGTTTCATCGGTCATTAACCGTATGTATGCGACAATATTCCGCGACGACCGCCACATGTTATCTAGATATTCTTATTATAAAACCGAGTTTGTTTATTTACCATGAACAGAAGCGCTTGATGTGTGGTAGCGTAGTTGTCTTTTTAAGTGCGGAGTAGTTTTGCCGGAGGAATCGCGAGTTCCTTACCTACTTTAGTTGTTTTCATTCTGAAGGCTCGACAAATGACCCGAAGATAGTAGATATCATGTGAATAAAAAATAAAAAAGATATCTGACGATTGACAGCGGTCATACTGCCTCTGATATAGGGTTGATATTTTATTACGAAGTGAAAATAACGTAGGATGATTAATCCGAAAAAGCTGGTAAAGAAAAATGAGACCGCTGCGCACAATACCAACGGCTTTTTTTTCTGAAAGGTTTGTATTACCATAATATAAATTAATCTTTATCCTAATTGAACTTTACAGAGTTATTGTTTGTCCATTATATTATAGTTTTTTTTTGATATTGTTAAAATGAAATACTTAGTTGAAAGGAATTCTATCTCAAAACATTGATATAGACACTTTGTTGATCATTACTTCTTATATAATACTTTGAAATGGGTTAACTGAATAAGAAAATATGTTTCTAAGAGAAACCTTCATTCAATTTTATAAACAATAAAATAATTTTGTATTTTAAGCTATACGATAATTTACAACTTTTCATTGTCCGGTAAACACTGAATTTTCAGTTATTGTCTATGGTTTATTTGAACATTCATTTTGTATAAAATATGCTGATATTTCGTTGCTATTACAAAGCAGAAAATTTACCAGGCACGGAATACTGAAGGAAATATTCTTTTCACATTCAATAGTACTTTTCAGGTGACTACATTGTATAATTAGGGTCACCAACTGTTGAAAGGCTTAACATTTTAAAATAATTTTAAATACTCTAATTTAATGAGAATTAAAAACGACCTCCGTGGCTCAGTTGGCTTGACACCTGTATTTTGACCAGAGGTTATGGGTACGTTTTTCGTTTGTAATTTTCAATATAGTTTTCATTTCAGCCCAACTAAACACCCTACTTGTTATTGCAAGAGACTGCTACACGTCAATAAAACCGCCCGATTGTACTTTCGACAATGAAAACGTGTACTTAAGAATATTTCATGGGAAATTTTGCCTGAAAAATCCTTCAAGTTATTCCTTTAAAACTATAAAAATCCATTTAGACTAACGAAAATCATATTGAGATGATAATATTGATAGTGTTCATCATGAAGTATATGCTGTGATCCAAACTGAATAAAAGAGCCTGGGAAGACTGTGTGGTAAAATATTGGCATGGACACATGTAGATTATAGATAAAAGAACATTCTAATGTGGTTTGGGCATGTACGAAAAGAATGATTGAATAAAGAAAGACTAATAAAACCAAAATACAGCGCAAATAAAAATTAAAGGCTTGGTAGACGAACATCAAGAAAAAAATGTCGAATGAAGTGAATGATATTTTGAAAGACAGAAATCCAAAAACTTAGAGAAATCGCAGGAGTTTTATGAGAAACTGTATTGATGTGGAGAATACTAAGTCTATGACATTTTGTTCTCTTTGCCTACCTCAACAGGGAAATGGTGTGGTGGTATATTTTAATGTAAATGAAGAAATAGTTAAATAAATGTAAGAAAAAAATATTATGAGGCTGTTAACGGTTTTCGTTTAACTTTTGGCCTACATTAGTAATAAGTGTTTGGAGCAAACCAAATCCGGCCAAGATAATGCCTATAGTAACAAGTTCATTTACATTTTCATAAAATATTCAATTAGGAGTGCCACGGCAGCCGCGGGCATTACCGTTACACTCAATGACCTTTCGGTGGAACTCTTTACGAATTTGCAAAAATGTTAATTTTTAGCAGGCACATCCCCTTAGCCGGAGATAGAACCTCGGGGAGTAAGATAAAGCGTTTTTATTTCAAGATTTCTATGGCTGGTAACGGTTTTTTATTATATTACCACTGTATATTTTTACCCAGAAGCATTTAGCGAAGAATTTTGTCAATTTTTAATTAAATTATAGTGTTTAAAAGCAATTATTTAAAATTTTTAGACGAGAAATTGTGAACCCCAGTAAAAAAAATATAATTTCTATTGATCCCAATATAATGATTTAAAATGTATACAGAAGTGTACCTTCTTTAATCGGTAATCTACCTAAACTATTGTACTCGTATAATGATTAGTCCCACCAAATTAAACTCACTTTGCAATTATATGTTATGAGTCGATATAATGAAACTACTTTAAAAAAATGCCAGTTCTAGACAAAGTGCGCCTTTAATTAACAAAATAAATACTCTATCAAACGAATGCAAAGCCCAAATTTAACTTGATTTTTGTAAAAACGAATTTATGTATATAACATAAAACCTCAAAATGCTTCAGACTTCAGTTTTTTCTACTTTTATCGTGACATACATTTAATCATAAGCCTTTTTGCAAAACATCTTGTTGATACCAGTAATTAGAAATAATGTTTGCTTTAGCTATACTCGTATATATAATTAGTTGTCGATTTTGCATTGAGGAGAATAAGCTCTCAAAACGGATCTACTCGTATTTAAATTGATCTTTTACAGTATTTACAAAGTTACAAATTGTTGATATATTGGGTGTAAAGATAAGTTGTGTACATTTTTTTTCAATTTAAAAACGAGCACCAAAAGTAAAACAAAATGATAAATGTTATACGACATTCGAAAGAAAATTTTCTGTTGTACAAGATATTATGTTTGCTTTTACGTTACATATATTATTTTATTTGATTACTAGCCTTCAAAATGGAATGTCAAGTAGACGAAAGTGAGCATTTTCGACACCTCCTTCTGTTCGCGTTCAATCGATTTAAAGCTGTCAAAGCTGCTTGCAATATTTGCAAAGTGCACGGTGAAGATGCTATGAATAAAAAGACAGCTTGTCGATGGTTTTTGCGTTTCAAAGATGGTAATTTCGACCTGAAAGACATGGTGCGTTCCGGACGACCAGTGGACTTCGATGAGGACCGCTTAAACCATATTATTATGAAGATTCCCTTCAAACGCCCATAAAATTGGCTGAGCAGATGAATTGTAGTCACATGACTGTATACCGCCATCTTAAATCAATGGAAAAAGTCCAGAAGTTCGGTGCTTGGGTTCCACATGTTTTGAGTGAAAACGACAAAAATCAACGTTCGACGATTTTTGCTGGTTTGCTCGCGCGTCACCACAAGCAAAAGTTCCTTTACCGCATCATTACTGGTAATGAAAAATGGTTTGAAAATGGTGATGAAAAATGTTTGAAGGGGATCTTCAAGAATATTATGGTTTAAGCGGTCTTCGTCGAAGTTCACTGGTCGTCCGGAACGCTCCATGTCTTTCAGGTCGAAATTACCATCTTTGAAATGCAAAAACCATCGACGAGCTGTCCTTCTATTCATAACATCTTCACCGTACACTTCGCAAATATCGCGAGCAGCTTTGACAGCTTTATTTCCTCGATTGAACGCGAACAACAGGATGTGTCGAAAATGCTCACTTTCGTATACTTGACATTTCATTTTGAAGGCTTGTAATCAAATAAAATAATATATGTAACATAAAAGCAAACACAATATCTTGTAGAGAAGAAAATTTTCTTTCGAATGACGTATAAAAATTACCATTTTGTTTTACTTTTGGTGCTCATTTTTAAATTGGAAAAAAACGGACACAACTTATGTTAACACCTAACAACAATTACACAATTATATTGTTTATAGTTAAGGCATTAACATTGTGGAGGTTTAAAGACATTGCAATTTGTTTTATCAAACCACTTTTTATAACGGTACACCCTACTGATTTCAAGGCTATTATCTCATCATCAAGGGAGTACAAACAAGACTTGTTTGTGTTGTGTTGTCTTGTCTGTGCTCCCTGATGATGAGGTGAAAACCTTGAACCCAGTACCTCGGGTTATATCGTTACAAAAAGTGGAATAAACAGTGTTTGATAAAACAAATTACAATACCCTTAAAGGGTTTACGTTTTTAAAGAAGGTCCATAAATAGTAATAATAAAAGAACCATTTATCTAGTATTGATTAGAAAACGGACTCTTCTCAAGGGCACCCTAACTCAAAAATTAAACTCACTAATATTGCAAGATTTAAAAAAAAATTAAATAAGTTTAGTTTAAAGAAAGGACGATAGTGGTTATGGTAATAAGATTGGACATTTACACAATTATTGAAATCAATTCAATTACACAATTATTGAAATCGAAAATACTCAGTTACAAATTGTTGATTATTGAAATCAATACAAATTGTTGATATTACTAATATAAAATCACAAATTATAAATATCACAATTGTACATCATCATAACAATTACACCACGCCCCTATTGGAGTAGGCATAGAGAACATATATCCAATTCATTCTACGAGAATCCTGGCTTCCATTTTTTATTTCTACCACGTCCATATGCAAACATACATACTATCAATTCATCTCACTTTATATTCTCCTATTATCAAACGTATGTATATTTTCCTATTATCAAACGCTTTACACCTTTCTTATTCTCTTCTCATTAATTTTTAATATTACGGTTTATTTATTTCTATCTTTTGTATAGTGGTTTGTACGTGTGAACATCATTTTCTATTTGTGGTATTATTATGATAAAATTTGGATTCCTATCAGCTTTTCTCTTTTTTTGCCGACAGTAAGCCTGAGGTGGTGTTTGTGGATTTACTTTTTAATTTTTTTTCTGCAGTATATTATTTTTTTTTCAGTGTACATGTACAAAGACGTGGGCTGAAAACATATGGGGTTCTTGCGGCCGGGCTCGCCCTATATTGATGGGGTGTATCTCGGCTGGAGGATGTTGTGGGATGAGCCCCGACAATTTAATAGCTTCTCTCTTAAATGTTTTTTCTGCAGTTCATTTTGAGGTACATATATGTGCGATTTCGGAATATATTTATATATGTTATGTACACACTAACATATGTTGCTATAAAAAACTTTTATTTGAATTGGTCGTATTTATTGGGACACTTTTTTTATTTTTCTCTGTAATTTATTAATTTACGTTTTTTTTTCTAAATTTACGTGTACAAGTGCGTGGGCTGAAATCATCTGATATCCTTGCAGCCAGGCTCGCCCTATATGGGTAGGGTGTATCTAAACCGGAGGGATGTTATGAGATGAGTCAATACGTTTTGATATCTTCTCATTTAAATGTATTTTCTGCAAGTTACCTTGAGATATATGTTATGTGCGATTTCGGAATGTATTTATATACTCGTATGTACATATGTTACTTCTATATGCTGCTATCAATACAATATTCAATATTGTATTAATTTGGTCGTGCCATGTTTTTCGTACCTTCTATACTACTTCTATAAATTATTTTTGTAATTGTTTATCCTTTCTTCGTGTTCGAACCATCGAAATACTTTTTTCTTCATGTAAAGCATTGCACCTTCTTTCAATCTGCATAATTTCTTAATATCATCATTCCTATATTATTTATATCATCATTCCTATATTTTGTTATATCATCATTCCTATATTATTTATATCATCATTCCTATATTTTGTTATATCATCATTCCTATATTATTTATACCACCATTCCTATATTTTGTTATATCATCATTCCTATATTCTTTATATCATCATTCCTCTATTTACAAATAAGTAATATCATACAAAGTTTACTTCTCTAACTCAAACTTTCAATCAATTTGTTCATTGCAAAATAAATTAACAAAACAATGCATGAAATGGTGGATGATAATTGCAGATAAATATATACAGAGATAGTTGCAGTACGACGCTAATCCACAAAAATCACCATTTGGTTGTTTCAAATAATTTCTCATAATTGTTGAATCTCACATGTGCTATACGTTACTTGTCAAAAGCCATATCCATGTTTAATTCTTACAACAAATAATGCGCTGAACGTATAATTGATTCGAATAACAGTTCTGTTATTTAAAATAATCAAATGTTAAACATTTAATTTTTGAGAGATAAACGACCTAGTTCTAATTACTTTAATATATCTACATACCATCACGCGACGTTCTTTTTAGGGTAGGCGAAGACGACATATCTTAACGCTTTTGTATCCATAGACACAGCTTTCGCCTTCTCTACATCCATACATCTCGCTAAACATGTTCCCATGTTTCCTATACTCTTTAGATTTCCCTAAGTTAGAATTCCCGCAACGATCTTCTTTCATTCTTTCCCCATTTCTATTAATTTAATATATTTATTTCGTCTTTTGCAACTCATTTACAATTCATAACATCTCTCTTTAACCAACATTTATAATTTATCATTTGATTTCTTAATAAACCACACATCTAACCGGATGTTCAACGCAAGGAACGCATTTATTATATTTTTCTCAAATCATTTTCTTAAGAACAATTTTTTGTGATTTTACGAATTATGTATTACCAATAATCTGGTTTTGTTATCAAGAGAAAAATATCTTTTAATATCTTTCTATATCTTAAAATTTCTCGAAAACATACTCCCTTAGTAGCAAAATTCTTTAACCTGTTCTAATCTTTCATTATTTACACAATAATTATAATTACTCATAGAATCAACCTTATTAACAATCATGACTATCAACTAAGTAATATTAATTCTCAAATATTTTTCTTAACACTTTTTATAGATTCTTTCAACCATACTGAATTATTTCCAACCAAAATTACTAAATTATTTTCACTTTCCACCCCCATCACCGTATCGTCTGCATACAACAAATTATTCACATCCAAACAGATAATTCTTAAGATTAAAAGTAAAATCTAAAAAAAATTATTTTTATGTGTTGCATAAAAATAAAAAAATTAAATCATGTGTCATAAAGAGATTTATAATTTCATTTAGAAAATTATAAAAATTACCTCTAAAAATATTTCCCTTGAAATCAAAAGTTTAAACGAGAACTTTCAGTTCAGCCCGCCAACGTCAGAACAATTCGTGTTAATTTCAAAAGATTTCTTTTGAACCAAGTCATCAAATTAACTTTTAATCTTGATTTACCGGCCTTCCGAAATCATCCTGTGAAATAGATATTTGATAGCAAGATGGAAGATATTAATTTAGTGAAGTTGTGGAGGCTAACTGATGGAATTTCAAATGAACCCCAGAATCAAAGACCTCACTTAGACTTGGAGAATGGACTTGTGGACAGTTTGATATTGATAATAAGTTTATTTAACTGATTTATATCTTAACAGATGCCATAAATTATTTAGTAACCATTTAAACATCATTTACATCAAATTATAAAGTTAAATTAAAACGGCAGCATTTAAGTGATTTGAAGATATGATATTTTGTAACAAGCTAGTTAAGTAATTTGAGAAGTATTGTTTATATCTTTGATATTATATTTTCTCAAACATGTTATAAATAACTATCGTGATTATAATCAAAACCAACTTAAGTCAATAAATTACAAGACAAACGAAAGTAGATAATCTTACTGATAAGAAATTTCATTTAATGACACTCAAAAGTTAACTCACTATGTACTCGTAAATAGTTTAACTGATATTTTAGTCGGAAATTTTGTTAAATGGTTATTATATTGTAGCAAAAACGACTTCCGTGGTCTAATTGGTAAAACTTTTACCTGGGAGTTTCGGGGTAGACTTCTGATTATATTCGTAAAAAAATAGAGGGTTCCAGTGTGGTACATGAGTTCGTCTGCTTACTATATAAGTATGCGCTACATCTACACACGCGATGTACGCTTTGTATTATATCACATTTAACTTTTGCTGTAATCAATAAAATTTGAAAGGCGTAAACAATCCTTAAAGAAAATGAAACTGAAAATCAACGGGACTAGAAACCCGCAGCCCCCAGATTGGAAGGCAAGTATCTTATCCACCAGGCTACGGAGGTCGTCAAGGTATTCATTTGGTTTATTTTTAAACCCTAAATTCAGTTTTTTTGTATGTACAAAAATATTTCTTAAAATAATTTATACCTTTGTGTACATCTGTCAGACTTTAGGGTATAAGCAAAGGGTAACCCTTTATCAACACTTTTTTAAGACTTAAAAAAATACCATTTAATATATAAAATGTGTGACATATTATAAGTCTTCAAGTAAATTAAAATGAATAACATAAACTAAATGATAAAAGGTAAAATAATTGTGGTCAAACTTTTCCATTACTCTCTGTACTTGGTAAATTTATGTATTATTTTGAGTCGTTTAACTAATTTACTACCAATAAAAAAACATAAAACGAAAGTTACATATAACTTTAAAAATTGGTGAATTATACTCAAGAGAGAGTAGTATTAAAAAATATTGTTTTAGTGCTTTGAAAATTGAATGTTATAGATCTTTTTAATCTAAAATAGCATGCTATTCCAACAGTTAAGTTAAAAGTAGTAAGAGTGCTACATTACATCCATATTTAAGATAAAGAGCGCATTGCATACAATTATAGCACAACATTAATAAGTTTTATTGGTGTAACAAAATTTCAACACTTTTACAGATTAAACAAAAATAAAGAAAGGAAACGCATTGAAAAAAAAATAAAGCATCGAAAAAAAACAACAAATTGAATTACTTGTCTTAAAAATCAATAACAGAAAAAAATGATGTAATGTTATTGTTAGAAATGTCGAAAAATAAACGTTTCTCCTTGTGTTGAAGATTCCTAAACTGATTACGGTGCCTGGAAACGTGGAAAAAGGGACTTTATTTTGATAAGTAATTGTTTCCTTGGGGGCTGAATTTCTGGTTTGAATTCATTCAGGGGTCGCGCCCTAATCAGGAGAGGTCTCAAACTTGAGGGATCTAGATAACCAGGGCCGCACGGAGCGCATTAAAGACGAAGGTTTTGCCGCACTAGGTTTCTATTAGATACCACCATAAAGGAAAATGATGAAATATAACATTTCCGCGGAATTTAATACCAATAAATTAATATTTTGTAACTTTTTGCTATTTTTAACAAGACAAGAAATATACACAATTTGAGAAAAACAACAGATAATTTGATTTGGACATACAATTTTAATGGATCTGGGTTTGTTGCCTTTCATTTGTCGTATCCCCAGTAAATTAGGCTTTTGCCTGTATCTCACTGAGGATATTTAGCATGACAAAAATAAATCGATACTTCTTTCCGATTTTTGATTACACAAAAACAAAACCCCGTTGCACGCTCTCATCAACCTGACAAACAGTGACACTCAACTACAACTGGAAACATCTTGCGAAATTCAACTCCTCACACATCATCACTCCAGAAAGACCAAAAATATTCATTCCACACTATACCGTACACATTCATAAGAATAAAAATCAAAATCAAAACAAAATCAAAACAAAAAAAAATAAAAAATACACAGTTTTTAAATACGTATTGTAAAAAGATTATATTTTCCAAAAAAATACAATCTTTTTACAATCCGTATTTAATTTTTTTGGGATATTCAAGACTTCGTGACTTTTACGATTTAGTTGGCTTGATGTCTCCCAGCTTGGAGGTGACGAGTTCGATTCGTTGGCACCAAGATCTTTTTAAAACTGTTCTCAATTGATTTTCAGTTAAATTTGACTTTTTACATATAAGCCGGAAAAAAAATCCATATATACTAGTAATAAAACTGCTAGGTCGTGCTGCGAACAAATAAAAGTGCTATACAATACAATGCAACAAAGCTTTCCTAGTATTTATATAAATAAATACGTGTTATAAATAAATTTATTTTAAGTCCTTTTTCATGTGATCAAAATTACCCAGTTCACAATGTGTACATAAAATAAGAAAAATATATATAATATAATTTTGCGGCACTTATTTTTGAAAAGTTCATTCAGAAGAAACTCGTTGATTGAGAACAGTAACTGGGCAAAAAGTTACAAAACTAAAATAAAAAAACTATTTTTTTCCGTGTATTAACTTCTCATGTATAATCAACGAAAGTTGATCGAAATTCGATAATATTTTTTATTTATTTTACATATGACAAGAAATATACATAATTTGCGAAAAAACATCAGGTAATTAAATTTGGACACATAATTTTAATGGATCTGGGTTCGTTGCCTTTCATTTGTCGTGTCCCCAGTAAATAAGGCATTTGCCTATATCTTACTGAGGACATATATATAGCATGAAAAAATAAATCGATACTTCTTTCCGATTTTTGTTTATATAAACCCCCGTGGCACATTCTCATCACCCTGACAAACAGTGACACTCAATTACATATGTATACATCACACGAAATCCAACTCCTCACACTTCATCATTCCAGACAAACAAAAACATTCACCCCACAATATACCGCACGTAATCATAAAAATAAAAACAAAAATATATAAAAATATAAACATAAAACCACAAAAAACACCACACTTAAGAGCTCACACAAGCCTTTTCCACAAGCCATTCCTCTTGCCAGCCCAAGTACTCAAACTCCTACAATGAATCATGCAATCTCGAAAAGGCACCCTTTTTTATTTGGATGATTTAAAAAATGAATATAAGTATTTTATTACACATTAATTAGTTTTATTTTGATGTATTTTATTGTATACTCGTAATATGACTTTTTTCCCAGTACAAATGATCCTAGAACCTTCAAAGCGCTATTTCGTAACACTGATAATCCCAAGAAGACTCCAAGGATAACACGTAAATCAGGTAAAAAAGGATATTTAACTAGAACTGAATTTGGGACAACTAGGTGTTAAACAAACTTGTTAACTACAGAAATTGTTAAGACTTAAAAATAAAAACATTGTTCAGACTTAAAAATAACATTTACGAAAACTTTTAGAAAATGCATGATATTTTAAACTTCCGAGTAGAAGAAAAGTATATTTAAATTATGCAAAAATTTTGGTCAAAATATTACTTGAATTATGAATATGAATAATTTGAACCTTTCACGATTAATAACAATTACCTTAGTTGCCTAGTTGGTAAGTTATCCGTCTTACAAACCAAAGGTTTTAAGTGTGATCCCCATATCAAAATTGGGTTCCAGCCTGAATTTCACTTAAGTCTTTTTAACATTATACTATATTTTCGTTGTAAACAGTACAATTTGTAAGAGTCATTGTCTTGGGACAATCACTTTCAACCTTAAGACCTCTTTAACATCTTTCTGATGTTCCCGAAGTCCGAATTCATTTGAGCTGGGTTCGAATTTCGACGTATTTTAAAAAAATGGGTTACAACTGTAATCGAACCCGCCATCCCTGAAGTCAAACGACAGGTCGTCTTAATACCTAGAAGATGGAAGTCATTGTCAAAATATCACTTGTTGATAAGAAGATATTGTTACATTGCAATAAACTCGCTAGGAAACAACGTCAGTGTAATTCAATAATACAATATAGGTTACTATTTTAGATTAACCACTCCTTTGAATACTCGCCTTATTTTATCTAGTTTATGCGGGTAAATTGATATCTTTGACTTGGATCATATCTATTATTTTTTTTAAGGAAAAGTAAAGTTTAAAAATTAACACCCGAAAATCGGTCTTTTGCACCTTTGTATAATTCATAACAACCCTTCTGACTTCTAGTTTCTGTCTTCTATATAAACGTCACATTTCTTTACCCTTAACCCTGTTTATGATGTTTAAGACCAGGACAAGACTAATTGAGAGACTTGAAATGAAATATTAAATAGAATGGCCAACATGAAAGTTCTGAGAACAACTAGTCTAGTATATTTCTCAGAATAAATTTATTCCGACTGAGATTTACACGAAATGTTTATGTTCGGCAAATACTCGGCTAGAAATTGGATTATTTTAATCAAAGCTACGCGAAAATATAAACCTGACGAAATACGATTACGCATTTCGATTGATTTGAATAAATATAAATGGAAGGTAGATTTCTGAAAACCTCTAAAAAATAAACAAGATTTCGTACATAATACTCGTAAAAGTATATTGTTATTTTAATACGACCCCTGTGAATAATATTATGTTGCGAAAAATAGGATTATGTGGCATAATGAGAAATCACGCTCCCTAATTTGTTCGTGCTGGGTTTGATTTTTGACATATTTAAGCTTATTTTTACCACAAGTCCAATTGTCAATATCTATAGCGCTGTTATTTGACCAAAGTCACTTCAAATGTGTCTCGTTTTCGTGAACATCTTATGAAAAGTGTCATTTAAAAAAAGTATTGCTTATAGTAATGGCATTAACATTGTAGAGGTTTAAAGACATTGTAATATGTTTTATCAAACACTGTTTATTCCACTTGTTGTAATGGTATAACCCTACCAGTTTCAAGGCTTTCACCTCATCATTAAGGGAGCACAAACGATACTTGTTTGTGTTCCCCTGGTGATGAGGGGAAAATCTTATCCTAAATAATTACCTCTCACAAAAGGGTCGTTTTCAAGTGCTTTCTAAAAGCGAATACGCCACCCATATTTTTAACACTTAGGTGCAGACCGTTCCACGCAACGGCAAAAACCCTGCTATATAATAAACCACCCTATTAGATCGATATTAATTTATTCGATGAAGATGAAATCGATTTTAAAGTTCTACTTATTAAGAAAAAAATGTGGTTTATTTATTCATATTTTTAAAAAGTTTTTCTCCTCTTCGGAGGCTAGCGATCATCATGGTTCTTTTTAGCTTTGAGGCGGAAGCTCTGAATAACGGTATGGTAATACAGTAAAACCACTGTCGCAAGTTCTTCAACCAAGAGTAGGATGTTTTCCTGCGCTTTTTTTTTTCCAGTATTAGTTGAAGGATGTTATATTTTTCACCTCCCATTCAATGTTCAAAGTACTTTAACTTACTCCTTTTGTTGGTGAATAATACTTTTTTATATTCACTTATTTGTTTCAAGATGTCATCATTGCAGATTTAGCGAACCCACAAGACTCCTAGGAAAAAAATAGCATTTATCTAAGAGTTTTCATGATTTTTTTAATGTTTTTGTAAAATTTATTTAGATATTGTTGAACAGTCTCGAAATAATATTAAGTAACATTATCAGATTTCATTAATTAATCTGAATGTTTTTCTCAGAAAATGAATTTATTTTAAACAAAATACAATTACAATTTCGGAGCAACAATCCACTTAAGCGGTACAAGTGTGTAGCGACCCTTAAGTACCCCACATCTTCCTCCTACCGCCTCAAAAACTCCCACCAACCCTTTCTTATTAACTAGACATGTGGTCTACGTCAAATGACATGGTCTCAATCGGGTGGCTTGACGACATGGGCGGGGCAGGGTAAAAGAAACATATACCCAAAATTGTTAGTGGTAAAGTCTCTCCCTCCCTTCTGATAAAGCACTGTATTTAAATGTTCAATGACCCGTTTTATATTAAATACATAATCACCATCACACAATGCCCTTTTTGGAGTAGACAGAGAGAACAGATTCCATACTTTTTGGTCTACACACAACTTTGTTTCCCATCTTGTTATTGTGTTCTATTTTTCCGATTTAGCCTTTTAAAATTTACTTTAACCTCGAAAGCTTTCGGGTTAAAATTTTATGGTTTGGCTAAATGATTCATATTCATTATTTTATAAATAATATCTATATAAAGTTGACCAGAATATCTGTCTTGTTTTAATATACCACCTTACGATAGTTTTGTTTTTTCAATTTAGTTAAACAATTTAATATTTATCTGACTCGGATGTGAACAGTTTTTAGTTTAATGATATCAAAGTTTAAGGTGATGGTGACTGAATCTTTGGAAAAAAAACATTCGTTTTTCTCTTTATTACACCATTTACAACAATCTATTAACATGACTAAACTGTGCGTGAGATGAATACTGACAATATGTATTATAATATTATAGTTTATATTATTTAAAAGTTATCTGTTTAGTGAATATAAGTTTAAGAGTATCCTATAAGTGTTTTATCAAAAAAAATAATTCCACTAAAAAATAAATAATTCACGTCAAACCATAAATGAAAGAATTTTTATAACTAGGATGTCAATAATAAATAAGTTGAAAATTAAGCAGACCATTAACATCGGTATTTCTGAATCTGATATTTGGAAAAAAATATCAAGATTATTAAAATAAAATAATGATGTAGGATAGTAAATATAATAAGGCTGGTTTAGATATAAGCCTTATTTTAAAAATCACTTGCTCTCGTATGTTTTTTTTTCACCGAAAGGCGTTCAGACTGTTCACCCATGCCATTACTCCTTGAGTAGCCAAATGTATATCTTTTAATTTTCTGAAGAATCAATACATTATACGCTCTTTCACAAAGTGTTCGATAGACTGGACTACTCCACAAGATTAAAAGGAAGACTCAATGAAACCCTACAACCATTGAGGGTTCAGGCATAAACAACCAACCACTCAGGGTTCCCCACATTATTTTTGGCAGGTCTAACTCAGGAAAAAACAATCGAAATGTGATGATGTCTGACAGTGAATTATTATCTGAAGAGCTCATTTTCATAATAGCCTAATACTTGTCATTTAATCCAGAAAGTTATTTTCTTATAATTGAGCCGCAAAAAGGCTGCAAAAACCCACATGAGTGGATAGCCTTGTATTACTCGTAACACGGATAACTGCATTTGAATGTTATAAAAATGTTATGTATTAGCTGTATGACCTGTTGTTCTTTCGATAACAGAACTCTAGTTGAAATTTTAATTTACTTTTACATACATATTGAAAGATTTACAGTTTAAAGTAAAAAATACACTACAGTATGTAAAAAAAACATATTAAACTATTCATTTCAAGTAAAAAAACACATCGACGTATTTGCAATACAAAGTAAAAAAAAAAAAACTTTATTTCATGTCAGTAATGTAACGTGTTTCAATCCTGATTTTTATTTCCTCTCCACCATCTCTTCCTATATTCTTTGATTGATGATATCTCACTTTTATTATTGCTATGTATATTGTTTATAAATTTTGTACAGATAAATAATGATTTACATACTTTTTGCGACCATGTAGTTTCCTTTATTTACTTTGTCTGGGCTGGAAGATACTATATTGTCATTACTACATTACGACAGCAAGATAGTTTTACAATGAAGTGTTAAATAAACGAATTTAAAATATACATACCACTCAAGAACAAAGAGGATAGAACTCCAAGTTTTGCTATCTCGGTACATATATTATGCCTTTCCCACATCCATACACATTCTCAAACAGCTCCTACGATATCTCTCACTTCTAACATTTTATTCTTTCAAAATATAATTCACTGTATCCAACCACACTTTTCTTACTCCTTCTCTACCAGACTTTTCACTTATATTTGCAATATACAATATATTTGTTCAATTATTATTTTTTCATTCATTCGTTCTGCATGCTCCAAGTATTTCAGAGTGCTCTTCTTCATCTTACTCGACACATCAGTCTTAAGTTCACATTCATCCCTAATCCTTCAATTTCGTATTCTGTCATACATTGACATTCCGTGTATTATTCTGAGTGCACGCACGTATTCGTTTAGTCGGCTCATCATATTATTTACAACATAAAAGAAAAAAACGTATTAAACGCTTAAAAATTGGATGTGGCAAGCTGAATATAAAATGAACAAAAAAAAAACGTCAATTTTTTTAATTAAAAGATGTAGATTTTTCTCAATTTTAGAAAAAGGCTTTCATGATCAAACTAAGCGTGTTACTCATTTTATATTTTAGAGTATATTGTAGATTTTTTTTATAATTTAGTTAAAAATCATTAGGTTTACATTTGAAAAATGTACAATATGTGACATGTCATTGTATACGCTCGTATTTTTAATCCAAGTGTGGGTACGAATGTTTTTTTTATTTAATTATGTTTTGTAAACTCGAAATTGGATTTCCAGAAGAGCGAAATTATTTTGCCCCTTTGTTGAAACTCATCTGTCATCCCCTTATCAAAACTTGATGAAAAATCAAATTCGATAAGGGAACACCATATTGATAAAAAAAACAACAAAAATAAAAGTTGAAAAAAATGAAGTCTTTAATTTGATTATAAACAAAATACTTTGGGTTAGATGAAAGCATTCTTAATATTTTGTTATGATTATTCAATACGAAATAAGTCATAGGTCATTGCACTTGAAATACCTAATATCGATAAATTAAAAGGCATTTTTGACAGTTTGCGCTTGCTGATGTTATTTGATTGAATTTGAAAAAATACGACTTTGTTCTTTTTCTAAAACATGGTTAATTGATTTGATTCCTTCTAAGATTGCTTCTATAAAATAAAAACCAGTTCTCATATAATCTCAACAACCTCGCTTAGTTGGTAAGGCATATGTATTTCAGCTCGGGGATTGCGGGTTCGATTTCCGCTAGTAATATATTTTTTTAAAGGGTACCCCTCTAGTTTACACTTAACGCGTCTTTAAAATCGTTCTAGTTGGTTGACAATAAATTTGCGGGATTACATTGTGCTCCTATTATTGTATTATACTGAGTTCCACTTTTGTGTACGTTGTAAGCTAGTGAGCTTAATTTCAATGTGTAAATTTCTTTTAACCAATAAAAAATATGTTAAAGAGGCCTGAAAATCAATATGAAAAATACTATTTCATAAAAAGGCATACACTTCCAATGGGAATTGAACCTGCCACCCCCGAGTTGGAAGACAGGCGAGCTACCAACTAGGCTATAAAGGTCGTACTGAGTATAAAATAACTGTAATATATTGCAAAAATAATCGTTATAAGGATATTAGGCGGAAAACCAATAATTGAGGACCATGTAGGTGGATTTCCTTAACACGGGGATAATATTTTTTTCTTCTTGTCATTGATACTAAGAAAAAAGGACGTCTAATATTCAAGGAGAAAACAGTTATGTGTTTTAAAAGTACGCATCACGGCATAATTTCAAATTGGTGAAATTCTTATGTAACATTACATTTCGAGTTTTTATGTAACATTACATTTCGAGTTCTTAACATATGTTACATTACATTAAGAGTCCTATTTCAAATATTTTTTTAGATAAACAAAAAACAAGTTTTTTATTCATTTTGCTCACAAAATAATGGCGTGACAAAATAATGATAAACAATCCTATGAATAATATTATCGAAAAAAATATATTGAAATTGCTCGTTTCAACAGCAATTTCAGGGGAAAATATATTGATATTGCTCGTTTCAACAGCAATTTCAGGGGAAAATATATTGTTTTTGCTTTAAAAAATTCATACACGCGATATGTTATGATTTATTAGCATATGAAATGTTAAAATAATCGGAAAAGTAGCAAAAATTCATTATGTAAAAAAAATGAAAACACTGTGTTTCAGATTTATTATTTATGTATACCTTTGAAATATTTTTCCTCGTATTTCCACGCAAAAAAATACAAGCTCGCTTGCATTTGGTCTGGACGTGTAGTTCGCACTCTTGAGATGAGGTTTCTAAGAAATATTTGTTTTTTGCAGAGCTGCTGGAGGTCAGAAGAAAGCACGGTAGGTAGTGCAAAAGATATAAGGATGTACTGCATGACAGGTTCCAAAAAATAAATGTTCAGTATGACTTTGAGCAAAACGCAACAGATCTTGTCAAAAGGACTAGAACTATTGCAATTTATTAGGGGTCCAATTGAGAAAGAAGATGCATCCATGCTGAAAGGATAGAAACTATAAGCCTTTTATGTAAGATGCATTTCACAAATTTCCTTAGATAGTCATCTCCAACGACAAGAAGCCTCACTTTGCACTGTATTTATATTTCATGAGTTATGGACATTTATGCATGTCACGACATTTACAAAAATTAATAAGAAAACTAGTTACACATAAAGATTTTGACACACGAAATAGTAACAAAATCAAGTTTAAAAGATAAAAGATAAATCTTTCAAATCATTTTATGGTGGAATAAAATTTTTTTAAACCAGTGTGCTACTTGTTCGAGTTTATAAATCAAAATAGGAGATATGTCGATTCAAATTTATTGTCCATTTATGATATATAAAAATAAATCAATTAACATTCTAATTTGTTTTATAAAACACTGTTTATTCCACTTATTGTAACGGTATAACTCTACCGGTTTCAAGGCTTTCACCTCATCTTCAGGGGAGCACAAACAAGACTAAATTCTGTTCGAACTGGTACCGATATACGTATAATTTCTAAGTCAGTACATCGAGGCGAACATCTGGCAAACACATATATACCAAGAATCACCCCGCTGCTCGCCGAGGTCGTCTCATGCTTCCCTCAGTCCTCAGTCCCTAATCCGAATGTACCCAACCGCTAGAAGCGTGTATATCGGTACCAGTTCGAACATAATTCAGTCTTGTTTGTGCTCCCCTGAAGATGAGATGAAAGTCTTGAAACCGGTAGAGTTATACCGTTACAAAAAGTGGAATAAACAGTGTTTGATAAAACAAATTACAATGTGTTTAAACCTCCACAACGGTAATGCTTTAACTATAAACAATATACAATAATTAATTAACATTTCAACACATTAGAAAAAACCTGCAATGAGGGGATGAGCGTCATAAAAAAACTTTTTCAAAATAAGCGATACGACAAATTGTGATCGAGTTTGATTTTTAATTCATCCTTTGGATGCAAGTAGCTTATGCGTGTATTCGTTTGATATGTGTCTCTCTCCGTGGTTGCAGTCCTAAGACTGGTTTGCAGCAATTTCAACTCTTCTCCTCTATTCCCCCCTGTCCTGTGCGGCTCTTTTTAAATCTGTATATGTTGAGCAGCGCACGTCCACCAACAGGTCCTCCAGGTACTCTCGGCGTGGGCGTCCCCTAGAATTTGTCCCCTCGGTCATACCCTCCATTATGGCGTAAGCTGTTGTATTTCAACAAACAGTTTTCACAAATCAAACTCAAAATTCCGATGGCAAGGAGGTTACGGCCCCAAGATGATCGGCAGGTTAAATCTGCTATAGCCCTTCATTAGACCGAGTTTCAAATAGCGCTATTTTTCTGTTATTGAGTTGCGCTATAAGAATTTATGATACATATCATATAAGCTACAGATAAACACAAATTCATAAATAAAACGGATTAAGAGCAACGTCAGTCCAGAAGTGAAGTCGCCAGGAATTGAACCTGTGGCGCCCGCATGTTTTGCGTGAATGCTTACCGTTGGACCACGGCCGCCGACGGCATATATATTGTTAGTGATGATTGTTTCAATGTTTTAAAAATTAAACAAATATTACATACGAGTATGTTACGTTACTTAAAATAATTTACTATATGTTAGGCTTTCTATGACAGTGTGTCATATTATTTTAATACATTCAATTATGAAATGAAAACATGCTTCTTTCCTTTTGAGAATAGTTGAAAAATAATTAAAGAAATTTTCCCCGCGTTTGTTAAACTGGTGTTAAAAAAGATATTATCTTGCGTTAGTTAATTGAGACTGAACAAACGTTGTGTTTTTGTTTGTTTAGTGTCATTTGCTTAAACAATGTTTTGCTTTTAACATTAATTATCGAGAACACAAATAATGGTGCCATAAATCACTAGTTTTAGGGTGACCATATGTTGATTTAAAATTTGATTTAATTTTTATTATTATTAAAGTTATTTACTGTCCTTTTGTTACAACAATTACTCCAAAAGCACTTCAAGAACTATTTTTAAGCAGCTCTTAACCACCGGTATAAAAGTAGACTAAGATGAAAAAAGTCCGAAAGTTTAATCGGTATAAATATAGACTAAGGTATAAAAATAAACTAAAATGAAAATAGTCTGAAAGTTTAATCGGTATAAATATAGACTGAGGTATAAAAATAGACTAAGATGAATAAAGTCTGAAAGTTTAATCGGTATAAAGATAGACTAAGGTATAAAAATAAACTAAGATGAAAAGAGTCTGAAAGTTTAATCGGTATAAATATAGACTAAGGTATAAAAATAAACTAAGATTAAGATGAAAAAAGTCTCAAAGCTTCATCTGTTAACGAATCCGCTGAGAATTAAGATCGGAAAACCTGAGTGTACATGCTAATAAGATTATGGCGCGGCAAATATGATATTAAAGAATATAATAATAATAATAATATACAATAAAAGGACAATTTATATAGCGCCTTTAGAGCTCCTAAAGATCTATCCAGCTTGGGACTCGAACCCACTGTTATTGATAGATTAAAAATATTACAAAATTATTATATTGAGTATAAGGATAAGGAAGGCAGTGGCTGCGGTAATTAGACCAGGTAATTTCTTACCAAGGGAAGACGAACTACAAAGAAACCTTTTTAGATCCTCCGATATGTGATTAAAGCACATTCAGCTCTAGGTATAGTGTATATGTATGTGTGGAGTGTTTATATACGGGTACAAAAATAAAATTTGATAAAACATAAAAAAAGGTTTTTTTGAAGTGTTTATTAAAGCTGTACACGCCACTCATATCTAACACTTAGAGGCAGACAATTTCACGTTACAAGACCAGCAACGGCAAAAGTCCAGTCATGGTACTCCGGCCTATTGGATCGATTCGAAATAATGTATTGCATTTCTTAGGTGAAAAAAAATTGACATTAAAGTTCTACTCCTTTCTTCTTATAGTAATAATAGTAGTGTTAAGCGCTAGATGCTTGTTAGTATAGATCTTTTGTGGTGAGTTTTCACGTACAATAATTGATAGTGTACGATTATAGTGTCTGATTTATTTTTATTTCAGACTGCTTGTCATATTTTTTATTGAGTATATTTAAACGTTTTATCGTAACTTACACAGACATTTTGATTCATTAAAACAATTTCCTGGACGTTGATTAGAATCCCGACATTTATTCCATTTAAGAAAGCACACTCATGTTGGTCATTTATTTTCAAGAAAATGATTTTTTAAGATTTTGGTAAGATCATTCTCAAAACCAAAAAAAAGCATTTTAAACATAGACTTACATGATGTACTGCTATTTTTTTTAGCGGAACTGTTCATAGATATCATAAAGCATTAGAAATAAAGTTTGACACCGATGAGCATTGGATTGGGATATATCATAACTGGTGTAAATAAAGACTATATGTAAATCAATCCAACAGTCTATCCCTTTGAAACCATAGTTAAATGTTGCGTTTCTTCTTTCTTCCAGGAACTTTTCCATTTATAGATCGATTATTAAATTTTTGAAGCTTAATCGATTGAAACTTTAAATTAGAAAGAATTGTATTTAAAAAAATGCTTTTATTATATTGACTCATATAATTGCATAATGACTTTAACTTAGTGGCACACATTATTAAAATTTGGGTTAGTTACCTATTTTTAGAAAGAAGTTAAAACATTTGAAAAAAAGGTGCATAAAAATCGTTAAACATAAAGACGACGAGAATTATCTATCAACAGCTGTAATAAAAACACATTGTCATGAAAATAATGTATTATATTATGCGACTTAAATATTTTTTCAGTAATGTGTGAAATTATTCAAACATTAACGGCCCATTATAAAAAAGTTATAAAATTGATGTGAATAGTATTTCAACTTTCAGATATCTAAAAAAAGATGGTTGCTATCTCAAATTAAGATTGTAATGTATGGAGTTAGCATATGACATATTTTAAGCCTTCGATATCTTTATAGAACCGTCCGATCTTTTAAGCAACTGTATACGTTTTTCTATGTTGAATAAAAAGCTAAGCAAATTCAGTTCTGCTCTGATGGGAACATATGAGGGTCTATTTTCTTCCGTTCCAACTAAAAGGATAAGGCAAATGGTAATATGATGCCTTGAAAGTGGAGTGAATCCGAAAAAACAACAAGAAATTCAGCGGCCCACTCAAATCCCCGGTGAAAGCATAAAGCTGAAAGTCAAACAACCGAGAATTCAGGAAATATACGTACATTTTTTTGTCTGAAACGTTTTTCTTCTGTATAATCCTCGATGGAGAGGGACATGGTAAGTCGATGGGCTTAGTAACTCTATGAAAAGGGATTGTTGACCATCTTACCAAAATAAACCGTTTTTCTATAATATTGCTACAGTTTAAGGTGAATTAGTTAATTTGGTATGAGATAAGATCTTTTTTTGTGTTTTTACAAAATAAAGTTGAAACGATGTTCATTTCCTTCTTAGCCGTATGACTAATTGGAAATCCTTTGAACAAATAAAACAAAAATAAACAATGGAAGTTAGATGGCAAAAATATTTCAAATGATGGTTAATTTGTGCCATCATTTACATAATTAACCATTTGAATATATACAATATAATTGAGATATTATAAATGAATGGAAGGAGGATGGGACGATAGAGAGAAAAGTCAAATCGGAAATGAAATAAGTTACATTACTGGCTTGAAATTAAAACTTTTTTCCCCATTCGATATCATTTTGTACAATTATTTAATTGAAATAATCTTGATTATGTTCCGACGCTAGATACTGCCTTGAAGATAGCAATAGTCTGAAGGAAATAAAATTTATTATTAATTATTCAAGTCCTGTAGATGTCAATGGTCTAATGGATAGTATATTTTTTTATTCATTATCGATATCCTGATTTTGATACTTTACTTTTAGACATTATTTCATCTTAATTTATTTAGATGTACTTATAAGGTTACCCTAATAAACATAAAAATATACAGCACTCTTGAAGGGATATTTTGGTAAGAAACAGTTCTATAAAGCCATATATGTTAATTATTATCAACATGATATGTAACCTCTGTGGCCTAGTAGATAAGTTTCTGGAAACATTTTACAGAAGAAAAATACTTAATGTATAACTATTATACAAAATCATTGACTCAGCGATCGATGCGCCTCACTTACTCAAAAGCATTTCATTTCGTATTTTCCCTAGATCCACGAGAAAGCACAGTCCATTTTATATCGAAAGTTGTTACACTAACCATAAAATAACTTCCTCTATAATCCGTATGCAAAGATTTGGAAATGAGTTTTGCAACAATTTGGATGTATTTAATATAAGTATGTATATACGAGTATATGAAGTGGCAATGGGCCGGACACGTAGCCAGAATGTCAGACTCCCGATGGACATCCGAAATAATCCAATGGTACCCGAGAGGCATAAAGAGGCCTAGAAGAAGACCGAAGGTACGCTGGATGGACGAAATCAAGAAGCATGGCAGCATCACGTGGCATAGGCGAGCAAAGGACCGAACTGTTTGGAGTCAACTTGGGGAGACCTTCATCCAGCAGTGGATCGACCCTGGTTGACAATGATGATGATGATGATACGAGTATATAGTATTCACCAGAATATCATAACAACATTGAGAAATCGTTAAAAACTTTGTACTTTCTTTTATCAATATAAATAACCTTTGTCAATAGAACTAATCTAATATAGGCATATGTTAACATATACGAACAATACTTTGTCTCTGGAGTTGAATAAACCTGTATCATCAAATTGAATGTTTTGATGTTACAAAGCTACTTGCATCTCGTTAGACCATGTGTTTGTTAATTTTTTAAGATCTATGCTTAAACATTTTCGATAAATCAAATTCTTCTTATTTTATCTCAGTGCTGTACCACAAATAACTTATTCTGTAAGTAAGTATTTAACTTGTTCTACTTCCAAAAATGAATTAAACTAATAAAAAATGCAAGTTAAAATAACACGAGTCTTCTTATTAAAAATCTTTAACTTGTATTGATGAAACAATTAAATCATACAATTCTTTTCTCTGTAAAATATGTGTTCCACTGTAACATAAGTCCTTTTAGTTAAATTTGCTAGTATTTTGTTATATTCATACATATAATGAATTAAAATACACATATAAATATATAATTTATTTAAAAGAATGCTGTGTAATTAATTACTTTGTAATTATTATATTACTACTGCTTTTTTGTATCTACATGTACGTTTAAGTAAAATATTTGTAAATATGTCAATAATTTTAAGTATTTGTATAAATTTGTCTTTAGTGCATTTATTTGTAAAATACACTATGTCTTAAATTAATTAAATTAAAAATAGATGAAAAAAATGCTCTTTTACTTTGAAATGAAGAGGGGCAAACCAGGCAAAATTTTCGTAATATTAATAAACTCGGATAAATTTCACCGTTGCTTAAAATTCAATCTAATAAGCTGAAATAATGATTGACTTAGTGGTATTAATTTAACTCAAATCGTAACAAAGATTATTAAAGAAAAGACGAAGTTGAAGGGATGAAAAAATAATCAATATTGTGCCGCATGTATTCTTGAAATATCGACATCGCAGTTAATGGCTGTAAAATGTCGGAATGAAGAAGATTGTGGGTTCGGATGGCACTTGCAGAAATCTCGTTTACCTTAACTGTCATTTCGAGACTTGATATTAGGCTCGAGATTAACTTCATTATTACAAAGGGAATTTAATTTTGATTGATTTTTTTTGTCAAACGTTTATTGTAGTCACCACCATGATATCCGAGTGTCTCGAATTTGAAACTTAACAGATCGTGAATTGGTTTTACTTGGAGGCCTTTTATCTGAACTCATTATTTTACATTTTACGTAACCGGTGTTACGAAAAAATATATTTATATTAATAAACTACATTTTTTTATTAATAAAATAAATATTCATAATAAAAGCAATGTATGGACCAAAAATATAAATTCACGCATGTGTAAACCATTTAAGAGGAATTCGTATCACTCGATCGCGGGAAGGGACAACCGCGGTTATATTCGATGGGAACATAACCCGTATTTAATAAAAGATTAATCCTTGATGACTTCGTCCCTAACAAATGAGGATGCTCGGTATATTATTTGTGCGACTTTATATCTATCGACCAGTGTTTAAGACCCATGTTAATGGGCCCGTGATAACCTTTTTTCCACCCTGGACATATATTTTGCGCTAAATATTTTGAATACCCTTCATTAATCCAGCAATATGTTTTCGAGATATAATTTTTATTGGATGAAATATCATATCAGGGATGGTAAAAAAATTATTTATAATTAAGCAAAGTTTTGTAACATATTTTACTGTAAAAATGCTCATTAAAATTAGAGAATGACAGCTTTTAAGTATCTTCACAAAAAAATATCTGAAAAAAAAAGTTGGGAATCTAATCCAAGACGCCTGCGTACTGTGAAAGAATGTAGCCTCAAGGTCACGAAGCTTTCAGATAGATATATAAAGTGTACTATATTTAAAAATAAATTTATTTTATTTATTTTACACATGACAAGAAATGTACATGAAATATACATCATTTGTGAAAAAACAACAGGTAATTTTATTTCGACCAACAATTTTAATGGATCGGGGTTAGTTGTTTTGAATTTGTCGTGTCTCCAGTAAACTAGGCTTTTGCCTGTATCTCACTGAGGACATATTAATTTTGGACTTTCTTGGTATCGGTAAAATAATCCGTATATATGTAAGTTCCGGGTTCGATCATGCGGCCGAGGTATGTAATTTACAAACATTCACAGTTTTAAGCAAATTTCGGATTGCTCAAACGTACACATTTTTAAAAAAAAATTTACATACATTTGGTCTACAGTAAAAAGGCAACTTATAAAACGCCGTTTAGAGAGCAGATTCAAGGGCGCTTTTACTTGGAACTCGAACCCATTAATATTATTCGATTAAAAATTCAACGATTTTTTTTGTGTAAGGAACGGAAAGTGGTGGCGCAGCCATACATGATAAATTATTTATTAGAAAGTTTGACAACACGTGATATTTCTGGTTCAATGTTCACAACTCCACTCGATCCAGTATCACTGATAAGTTACGATTCGGTGCTTTTTTTTCAAAAATATTCAAACTACGCTACAAAATAAAAATGTTACGGAAAAAAATCTTTTATGAAATACACAACACAATACGGTTTAAAATGTACATGTACTCGTATATACAGCCCTGAATACTATGCATGTATATACAGCCCTGAATACTGTACATGTGCACACAGCCCTGAATACGCGTAACGCGCAACATTTGGACTCTTGAATTTTTAAGCCCTTGTTTTTTTATTTTCAGTACTGAAAGCTTATTTTAAAAAAAATATGTAAAATACGAAGCCTTCCCGACTTTTTTAGGAATACGCAAAACAACTCTAAGAAAGTAATTCGAAATATTTTTATATTTAAAACAGATCATACATAATATATTGTCTTTTGCTTCTTTTATTTAGAATATACTATCGGGAATTTGAAAGCAGTAAAAAATATTTTTCTTATCCCGCGAAATATCTTTTTTTGATCGTTGAATATGAACGATAAATATTATCATAAATCTTATTTGATTTTTCATAAAGAAGAATATTTTTAAATATAAATGTATCTATCTGTCAGAAGAAGATTAGAGTGTTTTATATTCTCACTTGCTTGAATAATATTTGTTAGATTTTCCACAAAGATTTGGATTTAGTATTGCTATGTTATTTGAATTAATTTTGACATCGTATTACATTTTTTTAGAAAGTCTTTCCCTTTCATTAGGTATTGAGATAAATCACAGTAACGAGAATAATTTGAGGACTTTTCTATCGAATTTGAGAAACACAGGGTTTATTTATTTACTGTGAATTTTGACTATTAACAATATTTACAAAATATAATTACATTTCAGAGTCGCGTGAATACATAAATACAAGATGTAAGAAGATACATCTCATACATCTGAAAACTAACATGATTTATAAAATTACCTGTTTAAAATAGAATCGTATACAAGTACGCCAGTACATAAAATTCTACCCAATGGATTGCACGGGGCGTTCCGCGAATCAAGTCAATAACCAGGGACACAAAAAACGAAATGGGAAAAATTACGTGAAGGATTGACTCTCAGTCTATGGTAAAGAGCAGTCCATGCGACACTTGCTGCAGTGCTCAAAATTACGTGAAGGATTGACTCTCAGTCTATGGTAAAGAGCAGTCCATGCGACACTTGCTGCAGTGCTCGAAATTACGTGAAGGATTGACTCTCAGTCTATGGTAAAGAGCAGTCCATGCGACACTTGCTGCAGTGTTCGAAATTACGTGAAGGATTGACTCTCAGTCTATGGTAAAGAGCAGTCCATGCGACACTTGCTGCAGTGCTCGAAAGTCGGTGCGTTCCACCGATTAACTCAGATGAAAGAACAGAAGATCGTTTAATCGGGTCTCACTTGCAGGAACATAATATTATTCCATAATCTTTTAGAGATATGGTATCAAGCGCATTATTTTAGTTATTTGTAATTTATTTTTAACAAACACGGTTTATTCCACTTTTTTATGACGGTATAACCCTACCGGTTTCAAGGCTTTCACCTCATCTTCAGGGGAGCGTAAACAAGACTAAATGATGTTCGGACTGGCACCGATATAGACACTTCAACGGATGGAGGCGGGAGGGGTGAGAGGAAGGCTAGGTATAATTTCGGCCAAGAGCGGGGAGATTTTGGGGAGATAACTATTCAACAGATGCTCTGATCGGTATACTGACTTAGAAATTTCTAGGGCCTCCAATCTGTCCAATCTATTTCCGTTGCCGCTAATATGTAAGAATTTGGCATCATCGATAGAAAAAGTATGATTCTCACGGTGACAATGATTAGCCATTTCAGAATAAATTAGAGGATTTGTTAAAGCAGATTGGTGTTCACGAAATCTCTTTTCAAAAGATCTTCCTGTCTTTCCTATATAGAAATTATCACAGTCAGCACATAAAAGTTTATACACACCGCTGTTGTTAAGTATTCCATTTTTGCCTTTCCCATTAAATAAGAGTTTCCGGAGAT
The DNA here is from genome assembly GCA_949825065.1 of Odontocerum albicorne. Lineage (NCBI taxonomy): Eukaryota > Metazoa > Arthropoda > Insecta > Trichoptera > Odontoceridae > Odontocerum > Odontocerum albicorne. The sequence goes on along the minus strand of OX463847.1, from coordinate 14,633,651 downwards.
TAAAGTTAGTGTAAAAAGCTGGCTTTATGTGACTTGGAATATTTTTGGTTATTTCATTTGATATATTTTTTATAAATAGGACTTTGCTCCATTTATAGGTATGCTTATAGGTGTCGTTAAATATATAATCTTTTATAAGTTTCTTTTTTGTTTTGTTTTTTAAAAGTGAATCAATGAGGCTTCCAGGATAGCCATTATTTGTAGCAATTTTTTTATTTATATATTATTT
>OX463847.1:14380982-14633222 GCA_949825065.1 Odontocerum albicorne | reverse complement strand
GTTGTAAAAACAGGGACGGCACGCAGCTAATTGGTATGCGTAGCAGCAAAGGTATGAATGTTGAGGATATGATGTATTGTGCGGAGGCAGGAAAGAAGGAAGGTGAAGATGTGCGTGCAAATGTGGATGAGAAGAGATTCGGGGGGAAGTCCCTTAGGATAAAGCTCTTAAGGGACGTGTGTGCGTAGTAAGGTACATAAATAAAGTAACGACACTTGGGACTTCATGGGTGATACTTTTATTCGAATAATGTCATTAAAGAAATTTGTCTTATCTTAGCGGTCGTATTTTGGAACCATATTATTTTTTCCTCCTTATTTAGTATATTTTAAAAAGTTTAGTGTATTTTGTTCACGATAAAATAAAATTTTCCCTTATGACGATAGTTCTCAATAGTATTTTGGTGGTAAAGTTGATGAATAAGAGTTAAACTTTGGTGGTTTGATGAATAAGAGTTAAACTTAGAAGAAAATTAGTACTGGATTAGTAATTAAGGATGAAAACGAATTAATAACATATAGACGCAATAAGAAAGAAATGTTGTGTACTTTTGATGAAATTGTAGCGAGATGCTTAACTTGATACGTCGTGATGATTTTGATATGTCTTGTATTTAAAATAAATACAAAACTCAGGAATGCGGATAAAAGTGAGAGTAATTAATCAATGAATAGTCGAGTGAATAATAATGTTTATTTGTCTACAAGTAGGTATTTTATAGTTGTGCGTGAATGCGCCCGCGATATATACTTTGTCTCACTCCTGCGCGTGCCCTAGTATAGCGGGTAGGATATTTATTTGCCGAAACGGCGAGACAAAGCGATGCGCTCTCCCTCTACCGTGGAATGCAGCGTAAATAATATTTGCGTGTACACAGTGTTGACGTTTCTGGTATGTGACAATTGTAGATGTCCAGAGGTTGATTCATCGGTCGTTGACCCTGTATGTTTGACAATTTATTTAGGGACGTAGGTACCCTACATGACTCTCCTCCTAGTGGAGCGTAGGGAGCGCGCCCTACGCGAAACGTACGGGACCCTTCACTATTCTCCCGCTGCGTGTAGTGTAGCAGGGTGCAGTGGCTGCTTGATGGACTCTCTCCGCCGTCTCCGCTGCCTCCTCGGCGGTGGAGATGTATGCGGGCTTAAGGCGGTCCACTGAGACGTTGACCACTCGTCCAGGCAGCTGCAGGGTGAACACCTTGTTTCTCCTTCCAAGCACGGCATATGGTCCGTCGTAAGGCGGTTGGAGTGGCTTCCTTACGGCGTCGTTGCGCAGGAACACATGGCTGCAGGTCTGGAGGTCCTTGTGGACGAAGGTTTTCCTTCCGCTGCCGTGGGCTTCTACGGGTGCTGGGCGGAGGCTGCGTAGAGTGTCACGCAGCTGCTCGACATATGTACTGTCCATGACTCCTTCATTTGACGTTGCTTCTGCGAAGAAGTCACCAGGGAGTCGCAGGTTCCTTCCGTATGTCAGTTCGGCGGCGCTGACATCCGTGTCGGATCTGACTGCGGCGCGGAGTCCGAGGAGAATGACAGGCAGCTCGTCTATCCATTTTCCATTATTCGCTAGGCGGGCTGTGAGTGCGGTCTTCATTGACCTGTGCCATCGCTCTATGATGCCGTTGCTTTGTGGATGGTATGGGGTTGTCCTTCTCTTCTCGACTCCGAGCAGTTTCATCAGGGCGTCGAATAGGTTGCTCTCGAATTGCCTTCCTTGGTCGCTGGTGAGAGTCGTAGGGCATCCGAAGCGGGATATCCAGCCATCCAATACGGCGCGGGCGACGGATTCCGCCGTGATGTCCACGAGCGGGATGGCCTCGGGCCATCGTGTGGCTCTGTCGATCATTGTGAGCAGGTATTTTTCGCCGCTCCGAGATGTGGGCAGGGGTCCGACGATGTCTATATGCACGCTTTCGAATCGTTGTGCGGGCGGATACGAAGATACGACGCTATTTGTATGGCAGTGAATCTTCGCTTTCTGGCATTGCACGCATTGTTTCGCCCACCTTCCGACGTTTACGTTCATCGATGGCCAGAAGTATCGCTTCCTCATCATTTTTCTCGTTTTTAGTCGTCTGCCATGAAGATTAAAGCCATCGACGAATTCCCCAGGCCAACAAATGTCGAGTCATTGCGCAGATTCCTCGATATGATAAACTATTATCGTGAATGCATTCCACAAGCCGCCTGCATTCAAGGCCCACTACATGCATACTTACACAAAGCAAAAAAAAGAGACAAAGCGATGCGCTCTCCCTCTACCGTGGAATGCAGCGTAAATAATATTTGCGTGTACACAGTGTTGACGTTTCTGGTATGTGACAATTGTAGATGTCCAGAGGTTGATTCATCGGTCGTTGACCCTGTATGTTTGACAATTTATTTAGGGACGTAGGTACCCTACCAAATCAATGAATAAATATATATTAGAAAGATTTTTAATAAATAAATCTTCTTCTTCCTTTTATTTTAGGCCTGTTGACCTGTTATGGTCCTGCATCATTGTTTGCCTCTTGTGACGTCGACTGCCAACTCACTTTCCATCTTTTGGGAGGTCGTCCTGGAGGTCTGCTTGCTTGGGGGATACTGCCCTTGGTTCCGCCATTACGGCTCTTGGTTCCACCATTCTGGATACGTGTTCGTTCCAGAACCTTCTTCTCTGTCGTCCCCATTTGACAATATCTTCAACTTCACACGTTCTTCGGATTTTTGTGTTTCGTACTCTATCACGAAGGGTTTTGCCAGCGATACTCCTGAGTACCTTTATTTCGCTGGTTCGAAGGAGATTTTTGATTTTGACAGTGTCGGCTCTGGATTCTATGCTGTATGTCCTTATGGGGTGGACACAGGTCTTGTATATCCTCACCTTGCTTTGGATGTTCATATGCTTGTTTTTCCAGATAGTGTAAATCAATCATAAACGAAAAAAGCAGGAAATTTCTATTTGATATTAAATTTAAAAAGTCTTCGATTTTCTAGACTTTTAATGGGATGACTTCATTGCATCTTTCGAATCTTTATCTGAGATGTTTCTTCGGAGGGAAGTTAAACATTGAAGTTAATTTAGTTTTCATTAAATAAATTGATATTTTCGAATCGATCGTATTATGACCTGACTTTGCCATTGCTGTGTTTGTGGCATGGAATGGTCTGCCTTTTTGTGTTAGATATACACATACGTGGCGTGTGTACTCGTATCTTTAGGAAGCGCTTGAAGACTATCCTTTTTGGGGGGTCTAATCAAAATTTACGATTGTATATGAACGCTAGACACACATACTATACTACATTTAAAGCCGAATATGTAAACTATTATGTTATATATCGGAAAATCTAGAAATGTTTTTTTGTAATCGCCTTCCCTTGATATGTTTTCTGCGGTTTTTCCAAATATATTTTTCTTAACATATGCAGATGTGGGAAAATATCTTATTTAATGTCCGCAGCCACTACTTTCTTATCTTAATACTCAATTTATAGTTTTTTGTTATATTTTTAATCTGTTAATAAAACTGGGCTCGAATCCCGAGTTAAAACGTCCTAAAGGAGAGTGGTCTCTAGACGGCGCTATATAAATTGTTATTTTATTAAAAGACAATAAGACTGGTTAAGAAGCATCCTCCGTATGGTCTACTGAAAATATAATCGAAGGTTTTTTTATTAGATTTGCGATGCTTGCTAAACTAAAATTCCATCCAGGTTAACTAATTAACAGTAAATGCTTTTAAAATTCTTTCTATTGATCAATTGTGGAACACCGAACATGTGATACTCATGGGCGATCATATGTTTTCAAAACGTGCTTTTTACTAGACTAGACTAGATACGAGTTCTTTTACTTTTATTAAATTTTTAAAACCATTCGCATTTTACTGCACCGTAGATCTTTTGTCAGTGATTTGAGGGAATACCTATTCCACTGTTGTGTCATATGTGTGTGCAGTGTTATTTATATGTGTATACTTATATTGAGTATTTGTATGTTAATTTATGGGAAATTTTTAGCCTTTGTTTTACATTTGAATCAACCATAGTTGGGAATGGTGACTATCTCCAAAGGCGTTCGAACGCTCATATCAGCGGCCCTGGTGGCGCAGTTCAGGTTAGGCGTCCTCCCACTCATCCAGGAAGCCTCAGTTTAGCAACGACGGTGAATACGGTAAAGATGAGGTGACGATGCTGGAGAAGACGGCGAAGAAGGCGCAAAGACGTAGCGACGTAGCGCGGCGAGGCTTCATGAGCTTTATTTGCTCTTTATCTCTTACTTCACTTCCGTCTGAGGGACTGTAGACTGATGACCGTAGAGCATATACAGCAGCGACAACAACAAACTCAACACGCGTTTTGTACGGGGAAGTAATATGCAATTGAAGGGTTGGTGGACTGGCAAAGCGCCATAAGGATTGTCTGCGAGAGTCGCTGACTTTGTGCGGGGTGCCTGAAGACTGTGAGCAGGTGGCTCAGAACCGTGGAGGATGGAGAGTTATATATTCTCGAGCTGATGACGTCTTAACGGGTATACGTGTAAGAAACAGTCAGCATGCTATAGGCACGCGCCAGAATTTCCAAGCAAAGCAGCTGGATCCACATGTCTGTGCATCAGCGAGAGGGAGTACACATCTAGGATGGGACTGTTTTCACACAGAATATCAGATGACAGACGTGGACGAGCAGCTCAAGATTGACGTTGGAGTGGTGAAGGGATTCTCGCCTACAAAGCCCAGTAATGACGGCGATTGGTCAGTTTGAGAGTAATTGTCTTCTTTATTTTGAAAACTTAATTATTTTTCAACGAGTCGCTCGTGTAGAAAGTTGGTTTGGAATCCACGTTACTCCCTTTAAATAGCATGACTTTAACCACTCACTTTTCAGAGGTACCTATGACTTCGGTCACATGTATAACTTGGAAAAAAAATGCCTTAGCTAAATTATATCAAATAATATTATGTTACGGAAGCAATATAGTTTATGTTCTTTTCATTGTTTTTTCATTTTATGCAGACCCATTTAAGTTACTTCGAAATAAGAAAGAAAAAGTTTTTATTTCTTTTTTATCTCTACAGTCATGAAAAACTTAATTTTATCATTCTTACTGTAGTTTTATTCAAAAGTGTATGTATAAAACTTAGAAGAAAATGCGTAATACAAAATCCCAAAAGAATTTGAAACAAATAGGTCCCAGTCTCGTTTTTATACAATGCCTCAAAACATTGCTTCTCAACCTTTTCAGCCTTACGACGACTCATAAGTAAAAAAAGTAAATTAAGACTTCGCGAAATCCCTGCAAAAATTAAAATATCTCGTTCATACCGCATAGCAACACTAATTTTGTAGTTGCACAAAGACGATGAGCTTCATCGGATGAGGATATCTACCTCTATAATAGAGCAGCTTAACTATAAGTTTTTTTTCTGAAAACGTGTTATTTTCTTTCCTACACATAAGTTACTTTAGTTAACTTCCTATTTATTCCTCAATTCGTAGTTTTTCTTACAAATTGATAACAGTTGATATTTTTTCTTTTCTAGAATTTACATATTTATGATCCGTTAATTATTTAGTTGATGCAAATCAATCTTAACTTATTGCACAGGACGTCAAAGAAATATATCCGATATTTTGCTGTAGAAATAAAAATAAAGGATAATATTTGTAAGATGAATAATATTTTAGTAGCAACATAGGTGTTTGAGAGTAAAATGTAAACAAGATAAAATACTGAAAATAGAAGAATAAATGCTGTGAAAATGAGAGAACTTGGAAGGATACATAGGTGATGTGTGAGGAGTTGAATTTCGCAAGATGTTTCCAGTTGTAGTTGAGTGTCACTGTCAGGTTGATGAGAGCGTGCAACGGGGTTTTGTTTTTGTGTAATCAAAAATCGGAAAGAAGTATCGATTTATTTTTCTCATGCTAAATATCTTCAGTGAGATACAGGCAAAAGCCTAGTTTACTGGGGATACGACAAATGAAAGGCAACAAACCCAGATCCATTAAAATTGTATGTCCAAATCAAATTATCTGTTGTTTTTCTCAAATTGTGTATATTTCTTGTCATGTGTAATAATAAATAAATAAATAAATAAATAGGGTGAGAATGTATGACACAATTCGATATATACTGACAAGGGATTAATATGAACTTAAGGATGGTGTGATGAATAATATTTTTAAAAGCACTGTGATATGGTTTGAACACGTTGAACAAATTAATTTGGTAAGACTATCAAAATAATTAAACAGTGAACATGTTAGTAAAAAATATAGTTGAATCAGGTAAATGATATTTAGAAAGAAGGAAATATAAGAAATGAAAGAAGTTATAGGTGCTATATGAGAAGGTTTATAGATGGAGAAGAGGCAAAATGTGCGTGTTGATATAAATACTTCTAGCACTCTGTTCTCTCTGCTTATCCCAGCATGAAATCGGTGTGATGGTATGTATAATATATAGAATCATCGACTTTCTCAGTTTGAGCAACAATATTTGTGTGAGATTTTTTCTTTATTTAGAAGAGGTCTATAATCCCATTGTGCCATAAAGCAAGAAATAAATATTTTATTAGGTTAAATTTAACAAAATATATAATTTAGATGTTTTATATCGATCACTAACTCGTTTGTATTGTATAACACTGTCGTATTGTGTTATACATATACCATACAGAGGATAGGAGAATTTTGTAAGGTTCGTGCTAACGGACAGTGTGGAGGAATAACGAAGCTTACTGAACCGATGGACTGATGAAGTCAATAGCACAACAGGTTCCTCTAAGACAGCAGCACTCAAAAAGGATCGAACAGGGAATAATTGAGAATCGTTGTTGGCAGATGAACTGAAGAGATCACGATTTTCAGTCCTGAATAATCGACTGAAAAGAAATTATACTTTTGTTGTACACAGTATAGCCTGACAAGTGTATTATCATATGAAACTTTCTTCTGATAAAATTGAAAGATGTTAAAAAAAGTCTTCAGTGATAGCTTGACTGGATTTTTTAAAAACATGTGGGTATTAAAAGGGTTCCCACCCGCAGCCCATGGGCTGGAAGGTGAGTTCAGGAAGTTCACAGAAATATGTTTTATTTTGTTTGCCCTGTTTAACTTATCGGGTAGATAGATATCATCAGTTCTTTATTACAATCCTTTAAATATGCAGTCAGGTTTTAAAACATCGCAAACTTAAGTTTTCTGGCTTAAAGTTCGTAAATTTTTCTTCCAGCTTACCGATGTCAACTACAAAGGATCGGAAAAGAACAACTTGTGAATATAATTTTTAGCCTACTCTAGCTGTAGGTTTCATTATTTTCCAGCTCTTTAACATTCATGTGATCACGCTAAATGTTTACTCTGAATACGAAATGCGTAAGCTACGTATGATTCTTGTAATATTCAAAACGTAAGCTCCAGTGTTCAAGGAAATGCTGGAATTTTTAAAACCAGGCTTGCATCAATAGGGTTAAAAATCTATTCGATTCAATTCTAGGATATATCTTGAGTTGTTTTAATTACATGCATTTTTCATAAGACTTTAATTTCCTATTTCATTTAATAGAAAAAAATATAAGTATCTTCTTTATTGATTTGCTATAAATATCGTAAAAATCCATTTTTAAACAGCACATGATTTTAAACTTCATTTTTAATCTATCCACTGACCGATATTAAAGTGACCGACCTGTTTTGCTTTACAAACGCTTTGTAAAACTGTTCTCAATGTGTTGCTTACCAAGTTAAAATGGCTGAAATTCAAATTTTTCAACGTGTCAGGATAGTCGGCTCCTTTTAAGTATTTATTTATAAGTCACGTTTAATCCATAAATTGTAAAATACTTTCTTAATGCTTTTGCAAAGCAAAATAGTCCTGTCACATTAATTTTAGTTTATTATGCAGATTTTTTTCCATGTTTAAGTATTTAATCATTCTGTTGAATAACTATCTCACTTATTGGTAGAAAAAAAAACAGAAAAATACAAGGAAATAGAAACATAATTACAGGTTTCACAGGATACATATGTATATGAAATAAGGTAAATCAGATTATGTCAAAAGTTCTTCTTGTACGACCCTTTCGATCAGATATCATCACAGAGCTAATATAAGAAACGATGGTTTTTTCAGGCATCTTCATATTATATAAAAAAGTAAGAAAAACATATAATTTTCAATTGTTTTTTCGTGTAAAATCTAAGGCAAGCCACCCCAAAAAATACATAAATTTCTTAAAAATAATTTAAAAGGCTGTATACTGATCAAATGTCCGAATGTCGAGTAATGCTCCACTTATTTATGAAAATACTAAATATGAATGTTCTGCTGGAAGAGACAAAGGAATAGGGCCACTAACATAAATTAATGCAATACATAGAAGATTATTAATGTGGATTCAGCAAAGAGTGAAATTCGACAAACAAATAGCTCTCCATAAGACAACTTTAGAAAAAGCGTCTGGAGGACAAGTTAAATATTTTCCCCTTTTTATTTTTTTTCAGTCTGATTTACGATGGTAAACACACAATAGCACTGTGAAACATGAGAGAATTAAGTTTCCTAAAAAAGTTGATCAAACCGACTCAAACTTGCAACCAAGCTTTTAAAGTAGTAGTAAAGATGCATGAGCACCACTCTCGACACTTTCCATGTAAATAAGGGGTTGCGGCAAGGTGATTTGTTGTCACCACTTTTCTTCTACGTCACATTTTTTTTGAAAATTTGGTATAGTGTTGCTCTAAAGCGCTTCCTATTCCTATTAGCTTAAATGAAAATTAGGGAAGTTGAGCGACACCGATGTCGCTAACAAGAGTGCCATTTGGTAATCTAGCACATTAGTTACAGAAAAATATAAATTCAGATTTAATATGACCTAAGAGTGAAAGTATTCTCGAAGCGAATCCACTAGGTCTCGAGCTTAGGGCGCCCCCTTGCTTAGTATGAATATTAACCGCTAGACTAAGACCGCCGATATATTGCACGTATTATATTTTTAAAATTTTGTTTTTCAATCCACCATTCTGTACTTTGAATTGAACAGAATTATTAATAATTATTACTTGTTCGAAAAACGAGTGAAAAGAAATCGTCTTGTAAAATAAAAATTTCATGCTAAGTATTTTTTTTAATTAGAATATATTATATATTAATTAGTTTTTCAAATATCTTGTTGATAATGTCTGTGTCTCGGAAAAGAATGATTGGTTGACATTAAGAAAAATAATCTCTTATTTCCTCCGTACCTAGAAAGATAATAAAAAATATATTGAAGGTATATGTTTGGAATGATTGCGTGCATTTAATTTAATTAAGATTGAAGGAGCTTTGTAGAATGAAGGAAAATAAAGTTGGAATATTTTGAAATGAAAGAAAAAAAATATCATGCTAAATTTCAAAACTGTTGAGATCTCTTCTCAATGTACTAACATGTATATATTAAATATGTATGATCAACATGCTTCGTGATGATATCTGTGGCCTAGTTGTTACGATGTCTGTCTCTCAACCCACAGGTTGTGGGTTTTATTCCCGTTGAAAACAAGATTAAAAAAAAAAAAGAATTTCTGTGTATTTATTTTATTTAAAGCCTCTTAAATATATAATATTTCTAGTTGATTGACATAGATTACGATATGGTAATATGCCCTTCAGGCTGTAATGTAAACAACGAAAGCCTAATACAAAACCTGCAAAATCAAGGTAGTTTTTAGATGAGGAGGACAACAATGAGTACATTGATATGAATATCCTCGTGCAAAACACCAAATCTAACATGATTACCTCTGATAATTTGATGGTAAAACATTTGTCATCAAATCTGGGAGTAGTGGATTAGATTCCAGATTTTTAAGAAGGCCTTCAGTCTGGCTTTTATTCAAGGTATGTTTACGCCTTTCTTCTTGGTTGAAGGAGATTGCCACTTGTTAAAACATCCACAGTATTATATTGTACACTACTCAACTACGAAGCTCAGTAACTTGATGAGAAAATTACAATGCTATCAAGTCATCTCAAGGAAATTTTCATATTGCTTCTTTAGTCCCATGTACTATATCCACACAAGCTAAAATCAATTTTCTAATTTACTCCAATCAACCAAAAAAATATTGAAATGCAATATGTCGAAGATGTAACCGTTCTGCGTCTACCGTAACCTAGTTGGTACATTCATACATCTTATCATGTATATTTTTTAATTATTGAAGCATCTTACATAAGTTAAGTACTATCTCACCTTGTTCATTTTGAGATAAGATGGGAGAACACATCATCCCATGTATCTATCCACAGTCACAATTTTGCCACGTTAATAAGCTCGCCGAACTAAAGTAAGGGGAAAAATACCCAATTGGCCCGAAAAAGACGTACAAGTATAGTGTAAAGCTTGGCCTAAACTGTGTGGTATGCATAACTAGAGCTTGGTTGCAGCGGCAAAGGAGCGTGACCAGTGGAGACGCTCCGTAGCTGGGTGGTGGCATTTTTTGAGACAGCGAGACGTAATCGTGAAAAGGAAAAGCGCAGAAAGAGTGTGCCCACACTACGGGAGAGAGTACGGATCCAGGGTTGAACTTTTGAGTCATTTCGGAGTACACGAAAGGGAGTGATAATCATACTTGTCGGTTAGTATTTCCGTAAATTTTACCAACCGTTCATTTTTCAAAGGTTTCGGCTTCATGTTTGTGGAACTCTATATTAGAATATTTAACCATTGATTACTTTGTTATTCCAGTGATTACATTAATTTCCACGTTACGTGTTTCTACATCCTATATCGAGGCTCTCTTTAGGTGGAATGTACGCGGTTCGTCGAATAGTGTGTGGTTTATTGACTCAAAAGAAAAAAAAATTGCAGTGAAAGCTTTTGCATTTTTTGGACGTTCATTGCCTTGTGTATCTCTAATATTTGTAAAATCATTGTTTTATATAATTTTTCTGATGCATGTTAAATTTTATTTTACTTCCTTTACAATTATGTGTTGTCTCTATATAACATGGTTTGCAAATTCCGAAAAATCATTATTTGATCGACAACGCTTGTGGTCATGTAAAGGGTCTTTCAAATTGAGCGGATTTTTTAATTCTTGGATAAAACACAGATGGCGTCGCGAACTTGCCTGGGTCTTGTAACATTTGAGAAGTGTAATGTATGACATTTATAAAAATGAAGTCGTATACAATACAACAAAGCGTTCAAGATGTTTAATTATTTTATGTATTGTAATCTCCGGAAACGGTGATGTTAATTGGCCACCAAGATCATGTGATCTGACACCGTTGGACTATTTTCTCTAAAGTTACGTGAAAAACCAGGTCTATAAGAATGCCTCCCATTCAATTCCTGAGCGAAAGGATGAAATTATTCGCGTTATTGGTGAGTTAGAACCGCAATTATGCCAAAATGTCATCGAAAATTTTAACAAAAGAGTGGACATCTGTGGAGCTGCAAGAACCGGACATTTGGCCAATATTATTTTTTGTATTTAAATGTCATACATTATTCTCTAATGACCAATAAAAAGTTTTTTGAAATCAAAGCAAATTGTGTGTTTAATTCAAGAATAAAAAAAAACAGAATTAAAAAAAACCGCTCAATTTGAAAGACCCTATATTTAAGTGCCTATATCCCTTGTCAATCCAAAATACGCATACTTTCAGAAGTACATTCTATTTCTTAAACGTCACTCGTGTGTTATCTCTCTTGTCTCTTTGAAGTTAAAAATCTTTTTACCCATACTATTGTAGGTGTTTTATGCAGGTTTTTTTCTAGAAGTATGCGTGATATAATTGAGTTCATTCAATATACTCGTACATGTAAAATCTTCGCTTATTATTTCAGCCACTCGGTTTTTTTTATTTTGGGGTAAATATAATTATTAATTAGTCGTGACTAGTTCAATATATCTATTCTTTAGAATGGAGCATATTACTTTGTCTATTCATAACTAACCAACCTTAATAAATATACAATACATTTATTGAAATATTTACAAAATCACTAGTGAGTTCTTTTTTTAACGTATGTTGTGATAACATTATACAAATTTAAGATTTTGTGAAGTATAATATATCTTTGTTTTGATACAAAAAAGGTAAAACAATTTGAGAAATTTCCTTTCATGATAATTTAATATCACTTACGTCGATTTCGAAAATAGAAATATCAACTCATTTTCCCTTAAATCTGAGTCGATGTAGGCGTTTTCTCGACGATATGTGAGAAAAACAGAAACTTTAAATATTGCGCCGTAATGTGCTGAACGGAAGATTTTCTGGGAACAGACTTCCTATAAGAATATATTTTCGATTTATTCACTCGTATATCTCAATATACCTGCATTAGTGATAAACACATGTTAAAGACCGGAACCGAGAGACATCACTGTCTACATCTCCATTAATCGAGGCTTCGGATTTTTTTCAAATAACTTCAGATGCACGATACTCGCTGTTTGGGAATGATCATTAACCGAAGCTTCCATTTTTTAAAATCACTTTAGATGCACGAAACTTGCTGTTCGTCAGCGTTCATGTTAGTAATACTACTGCACAGTTCTACAGGTTTGCTAGTATTTTTACCAGGTAAATATTTTTGGGTCCCATCGGGAATCAAAACCGAAATCCCCAAATAGAAAACAAACATTTTACTCACCAGGCTACGTGCAGTGTCCTATTTAAGATACATTTGCATTCAACATATTGGGAAAGAAAAAAATGCCTTAAGAATATACCTATGAAATACATTAATAAAAATCAATATTCTCTAACTCAAAATATAGACTAACGAGGTAGATTACGCTTTTTATTTGATTAAACAAAACTCTGGAATAACTCTGAATATTCTAAAATGGTCTGGGTGCTTAGAAGAGTCCTGGACTTATGGTTTAGTATTACAATCTGGAAAAATCTAAGGTATATATTGTTAGCTCTGCCTTACGAACACCATCAAAACCGGGTGAATAGTTCATTTTTGGTTATATATGCTAGATAGATAGGAGGTTAGTAATTTGAATTGTAGATTTAATTTTAGTAAAATTCTGTAGAATACATTTTATGAATAGATTAAGATAAGGTTACAAGGAGTGAATGCCGACTTCAAGAAACTGGTGGGAATGAAAAAGGAAGAGAAAAAAAAAACCAGATCGTCCAAAATGGAAATTGATAATTAAATAAAAGCATGTATTCTGCAGTAGTCATACTATATCTGGGACAATTTAGGAAGCCAAAGGGCAATATGTGCAGTGGTGTTAATATTTGGAGAAGCACAAGCATAAACTCCATAGTCATCTTAATAGTTCTGGAAGTACAACCACAACCTTTGTAGTAGTCTTAATAGTTCTGTGAGCTATAATTCGGTAAAAACAAGTACAAACTCAGTAGTACTCATAAAAGTTCGGGCATCATAAACACAAAACTGCAGTAGTCTCAATATCTCTGGAAATAATCGTTTGGGAAAAAGCACACACTTTGCAGTAGTCAAAAAGAGTCTGAGAATAATAATTCGGGAAACACAAGTACAAATTCAGCAGAAGTCATAATATTACATTAACATTTTGGAAGAAAAAGCGCAAGCTCTGTAGTAATATCTGTAGCAGTATTAAGTATCCTGAATTTGGGAAGTACAAGTGTCAAACTATGCAGTAGTAATACAATTATTTTGAAAGAAAAAGTACAAACTCTGTTGCAGTGTTAAGTGTTCTGAGAATAATCATTTGGGAAGCACAAGTACAAACTCTGCAGTATATATAATACAATTCTTCTGGAAGAACAAGCACTAACACCGTAGTAGTCTTAAATGTTTTGAGATTAATAATTTGGCAAGCAAAAGTACAAACTCTGCTGTATATATTTTACAATTATTCTGGAAGAACAAGCACTTACTCTGTAGCAGGGTTAAGTGTTCTGAGAGTAATAATTAGGGAAGCACATGGATCAAACTCTGCAGTAGTCAGAACACAATAATTTTGGAAGAAAAAGCGCACTCAGTAGCAGTCTTAAGTGTTCTGATAGTAATGATTTGAAAATCACATGTATCAAACTCTAAAGTAATCAAAATGTTCTGAGAGTAATAATTCGGGTAGCACTAGAATAAACTCTAAGAAAAACAGAAATTACAATAGTTTGAGATGAATAAATATCAATTCTGCAATAGTCATACTCCTAATAGTACACACACAAACTCGTCAGTATTCGAACTGCCATCTGTACTTAGTAACTATAATTAATTAAAGATAAACGTTAAAAATTAAGTTGTATTTTAAAAAAATATCTTACTGAACCTCGATATTTCCTTTCGATGAATTGAAATGTTTTCAGTCAAGTTGAGTACTAAAGATTATTTAATAAAATAACAAGCGCCTTAATAAGTATTATTTTCGATAACACTTTTGTATATTCGATATTGTAAGAACGAGTTAGAAATTATTGAAATAAATAATTGGCTTTATTTAGACGATTCATCAACTCAAAATAAATCTCCGAAGATTGAATAAATTCCCAATAGTCAACATAATAGAAAGGAATTGATATGAAAAAGTACGCAATTAAAATAACTTTCGTTTTCAATTTTAATTTAGCTAAGTACGTAAAAAATATTTTTTACTTCCACAATATAAAGAAACAAAAAGATTGGAAGTCGTAAAAAACAATTGGGCTTATTGAATAAGGCGGCGAACGAATTGAAATCACCAGACATCAAATTGGGCTTAGCCTTACTTATTTTTCGTATAATACTATACTCGTAAAACAAGTATTGGATTATCCCACCAACAAAATGGTCTTCAAATCCAGACGAAATTATGTGAAATCTATGTTGCCCTGGGCCAACTACTAAGACATATCAATTTCAGCCAACTTCAAAGATTTCTGGCTCAATGCTAATCAAAACTGAAGATTATTTTGGAAAAAATAAATTGGAGGTGTTTCCACATTTATGTTTTTTTTCATAAATATTTAAAAACATTTTATTAATACTAGATGAAAATGATTTTTATGCAAATACGTACTCATAACGACTTCTGTGATCTAGTTGGTAAAACTCCTGTCATTCATTCCGAGGGTTACGGGTTCAATTAGAATCGGTATATATTTTAAAAAATTGTTCTTGTCTGGTTTTCCCTTTAAACCTGTTTAAATTCTTTATGATTGGTTGGATGAGATAATCACATGAAAATAAAACTGCCAGGTTAAATGATAATAAAAAAGTGTTATATAATACCATATCCCTTTTGGAGTAGGCAAAGAGGAAAGATTTCCGCACAAACAGTCTTTGTCTCATACATCTCGTCATGTATGCTCGTCTGTTTTTCGTAATTCTTTTCTGTACCTTAATCGAGATTTCTCCAACATTATTCTTTCATATTAAAATTGTAGTAAAATAAAATTAAAATCGTGCTAAGATGGTTAGATAATAATGTATCCTTTATCTTAAAAATTACGTTCGCTTCACTTTGTGTTGTCATGTTTATTAATATTTTATAACATAAATATATGTTAAAATTTCTATTTTTCTTTTGTGTTCACAACTGTTTTTCATTTTTGAGTTTACTACAGGTTTCCAAGACCACCGTCTTCATGGCCAGGAAGACGGTCTTTAAAACAGGCAGTAAACTTACAAAAATAAAAACAGTGGCAAATACAAAAGAAAAAAACAAATGTTCTCAAATATTCATTTTATTAAAAATTAACAAGATTATAATTACCTGAGAATCGATAATAAGTGGCCTTTGTAAATAATATGGCGTGTTTCAAACAACGACCCAAAGATCCATAATCTCTTTTCGGTGGTTTCAGATGATGATGTTTGCTGATTTCGCAACCTTTCAATAAATGTCAAAGATGAGGAAGGTGATAAACTACACCCGTGACCTAGTTGGTAAGGCATCTGACTTACATTTCGAGGGTTGCGAGTTCGATTCCCGTTGGTACCTTTAATTTTAAAGGTTTTAGTCTGCTTTTTACTTCATAACTTATTAACACTTTTATGGTTAGTTGGAAGAGACTGCCACATGGGATAAATACAATATATTAGATTGTACTGTATACAATAAAAGTGTAATAAAATACAAGTATTTCGTTTGTCTATGTCAGTATGCAAAATACATTCTATTTCGTTTGGTACTTAACATTGACTTTTAAAATATTTGTCTTGTAGGATAAAACAAATTGCAAACGAAAATAAACTCGTCTGATTCTGACGTGATTAAAAAAATGTCATCTGATTGTATTAATTAGATCAATTTCCGTAACCTAGTGGTAACTTATTGACTTCAAGCCGGGGGTTTTGCGTTCAATTCTTGACGGTATTTAAAAAAAAGGGTGCTTGTCTTTTAAAAGGGCTCGTTTGATAGTAATACTCGCACATGTCGAGCGTTAGTGTTGCCAACATGCTCAATTAAATGTCGCTAGTTTCGTGCCTACTCCAGAGGTTCTAAACCCGAAGGCTCGGTTACTGGGACCGAAAAAAAATTGTTTCCTTATCACGCTCTTCAATATGTCAGAAATACTAATTTGGATATCAAAAAATACAAAAAAAAGTATTAATCTTGATCTAACAAGATCGCTCTTTATGGTATAAAATTAAGTTTAGGGTATTTTTTTATACATTAGAGATCCCGCTAATCTAAGGGTTGTTAGCTGGTTTAATAAAGTCAATTAGATAAAGGCTGGCGTCAGTGTTTAATAAAGTTAATTATTTTCTCAAAATATTCCGCACCCTTAACTTCCATAGAAATCCCAATTTTTCTTGAAATTTATCTTTTATTTCAATTGTTGTTAAATTTTCTCGTCATATACACCAATTATAATTATGTAACAAAAGCTGGCCGATTAGAAGAAATCGCTTTTTAAGCAATAAATTCACCAGACATACGAGTATTTGCATGAAAGTGTTAATAAATTACATTTTTTTCATAAGAACAAACGAGTACATACATACTAAGACGCAATGCCCTCGTTGGGATAGGCAAAGTAATACACTTTCGTTTTACAGTATATTTCCTTCACCACCTCCTCAACATTTTTTAATACAGTTCCTTCAGCTTCTCTTTCTCCTTACTTACCCTTCTTTCAACATATCATGCACTTGGCCCAACCATATTTCCCACGGTAATACTCTAATATTAACCTCACTCATGTTTGAAATTAAAAAAAATCTTTTTTTTTCTATTCTCAAGTCTTACTTCCGTATATCAATGTTGGCACTAATTCGCTATTGTGAACTATAATTAAAGTAGACCTCAGTTTGAATACGTATCCTTAAGTATTTCAATGATTTTATTTCCTTTCGGAACTCGCCGTTTAACATCTTATTCCATCTTTTCGTCGTTTTAGATCATATTTTCCAAATAGCAGAATTAATCCCGAATACCGTATTTACTAACTTTTCCTATAATCCTTTTCAATTACCATGACTTGAAAGTCTGTCATTGTTTTAATTACACTTTTCATGCATAAAAAATACCAAATGGGCTCAATATTTAATATTTACTTATGTTTTCAAGAGTTGAATATCATATAAAAAGAATCTAAAATACAAAAATTAATTTTGGTTTTTTGAAAAAAATAACGATCACGAGTTTGTGGTCTAAGTGTGAATACAGATAATAACATTGAAAAACAATGCTTGGTAAGATTCTGTCTTGCATCCACGAGATCCAAAATGAAGGAGCCTCCACAAAACAAAAGTTATAGATGGCGATTTATTTGTTCGGTGAGAGAATGCCGCAATAAAGAGGCGCGAAAATAAAAAAAGACCATAATGAAAAGGAACGTTCCAGTCTGCACAGATATTGGAAAGCGATAAATATCTTCAAGTGGGGTTAAGTTGGTAAGCGTGGAGTTAACGCGGGAAACTTTTGTGGATGAGGACAAATAATAGTGAAGTTTGGCACGATTCAAAACACTCAGATTTCGGGGAATCCCAAACTGTGGTGCACGGGTCTTGACCATTGTATTTCTCGTGATTTTTATTTTCTTTTTCTGGTACTACAAACTTTCTTTTAATGACCTTTGTATTTTAATGGAATAATGGTTGTCTACCAACCAGACGTTACGCGTTCAATTTCCGATGGATAATAACATTTTAATGAAGTCTCAATTTCGGATGTAAAAACGACTTGCCTGAAAACATTATCGTATTGTCTGAAATAATAAACCGACTTTTTTCATTGTATACAATGAAAGCGTAATAAAAAACTAGTTGGTAGGTACTACTATACAGCAATAGTACCTCAGGTGCTTTAATAATAAAACTGTCTCTAAAAACTTTATCTGTTATAAAGGTTGTTTTCTTCTACCAGCACTTAAAGTCTGTTTTGCTGTACTTCTGAAATATTTGATATACTCGTAAATAAGATAAAGCTTATAGCTCAGTTTCAAAGCCATGAATATATTGAAGTTTCTATACTATTTATTCTATCAATGATTTTTTAAATTCAATACTTAGTAATTTTTTTTTATATTCATATTTTAAAAGAATTCGGTTTTTTGGTAACATTTATATTTTTTTCTTTAATTTCAGAAACATGTGTAAACATTTTGATTTAGGAAAAAAAAACTAACCAGATTTACAAATATACAGTGCAAATTTAAATGGAAAGCGTACAGATGAAGACCAAGGAAAGTATGGCTAGATTAAGTAAATTATATTTTGAAAGAAGAAAAACGTTCCAAGCCAAATAAATCGTATGAGATGAATGAGAAAATGTATATGAATGTCTGGCGCTATTTCTTCTCTCCCTACCCCAGCAGAGGAAAGACTTAATTGTTTGTATGTAATTAAAACCGTTTATTTGTTGGTAATGTCTATGATTTGTTTAAATACTTCGTTATTGTATTTCATGTCAGTGTTTTTTTCTGATACAGTCAATGAACATCAGATTAGCAATTTAACACTTTTCTTGAAACTTTTGACATGAATCATGAAAAGTCAAAACAAATCTTACATAATAATTTTCAAACTGTTTTTAACCATGTTTATTCAAATTTTTTATGTAAACCACAGTACTGTTACAATATTTTCAATATAATTTACTCTCAAATAAATTAATTTTGCAATCATTTTTAAGATATTCAAACATTCAGTCATTGATTTAGAGTTCGAGAGCTAACTTTTTACTAAAGAATACATAGTCTGTCCAATGGGAAATGTTTCTGATAAGAAACGAAATACAAGACATCGTTTAGATTAAGTTTACATTACCATTTATTCAAAATATACTTCTTGTGAGTCAATACAACAACATACTAGAAGCGGTTGTAAGTTTTTGAAGCACTCCGGCCCACAAACGATTTAACATCAAAGCGCACATCGGCGTTCACCATTTGATCTTCTGGCGTGAATTCTTTTGGAATCGAAGAAAACGGTGAGCAGAGTCTTGATTCGACTCTTCTGCATGCAATTTTTTTTCGGTTTCGGAGATTGTGAACCCTTCCATTCCGAGGTCTTGCGCTTTGTAAGTAGATAATACTGAAGTCACCATATTTCATCACCTGTTACAATGCTTAACCCGAAGTCTGGATCCATATCAGCCGCTCTTTTCGTGTATCTGCAGTGCTCCACTCTGCAAACTTTTTGATCGTCAGTCAGTGTGTCGCCTTTCGTTTGCCCAAATTTTTAATTAAAATGAGACAAACAGTAGATTTAGGAATTCCAGTGAGCTTCTCAATGAGCCTAGTAGACGCAAAACGATAATTTTGAGGAATTTCAGCCTTTTTTAAACATTTTCTTCAATTCCGACTGTCAATGATGGCCCAGGCCGTTGATCAACTTCAATACTCTCTACCATAACTAAATCTTGAATCTTAAAAACGTTCTTACGGCTCATGGTTTCTGTAGCCCTTTAGTCAATTTTTTTTTTATGTTAGCATGTTGCTCAATTGTTCCTTTTCCGACCGCGACTCAGAAGGTACTGTATATTGTTACGTCATTACGAATGAACCAGAGATGCCAGCGCTTTGACACTTTTACGGAAAATAGTCAAAATGTGTCGCTAGTTAAGTCATTTATTCATCCATAGATGGCACTGGTATATACGCGAAAATAAAACCAGTCACCTTTCCATTGAACATACTGTGTATATTGTGAATTAATGTTTACAAAAGGTAAAAAAAGATAAACTAAGCGACAATATCTAAGTATAATGTTAATTTTAATTATTGTGGAATAATATGTTATAAAATATAAAATAAAACTTTACCAGAAAAAAGCAGGAAATTTCTAAACAATTTTAGTTTAATTTTTAAAGTTTTTATATTTTTTTATAAGAAGGTGTCAAAAAATCTAATACATATGAGTAAATGTGGTTAAACTAACATGCAACACGAAGTATGTTAAGAAAGATTTTTTTTGACGAAATTAATTATTGATTTAAGAATTTTTTAGTGAATAAAGAAATTGAAACAAAAACAAAAATCAATACTACGTTTGATAGTATTGAAATATTCAAAAGGCTCTGTGGGTTAAAAATAATGAATGAATTTATTCACGCACAAAATAGCAATATAATCCCAACATTTTGAGAATCTCTCAATCGTTTTCCGTCTCGAGGTTCATAAATTTTGAAGTTGTTAATATGGCTACAATGCACGGTACTGTATAAGAAAACAATATTGCCGGTAAAACAAAATAAATTACTTCTCTCAGGTTTCATTACTAAAATCGATCACCGGCGCCAAAAAGGGGTTATATTTGAGGAATGTAATGTAACATATCGTCAGTAACATATGTAGTAATAAAAAGTTGTAAAAAAAAAGATTTACAGTAAAAGAATTCATTGTTATTAAAGACAATTTCCTTCGTTTTAAACATTGAAAATCATTTAATGGTACATTAGGCAGTTCTTTAACATTATTTCTCACTGTTCCCAGCTGTTTTCGACCATTGTAAAATGTTTTTCTGGGTTGTTATTTTAAATGTTGGTCGACATTTTAAATGTGTTGCTGTCTTTACCTTCAGAGCAATGTAAACATTTTTTTACATAATTGTAAATACTTTAATTGTTGTTCAGAAAGATTAACAGTAAAATAATTTATTGTTATTAAACATAACTTTCTTTTTATTATACATTGCAAATCCTTTAATTGTTCTTCAGAAAGTTTTATGTATTATTTTTCACTGTTCACGGCTGGTTTTGGCCAGATTAAAATGTTTTTCAGGGGTTTTGTTGTATTGAATTAGTTTAAATGCTGGTTAACGCTTTGAATGTGTTGCAGTCTTTATCTTCAGAGCAATGTAAACAAATTTTCAAACAATTATTTTGAAATACGTAAAAGCTCCTTTCGTCTTTTCCTTTGAAAAGGAAATTAAGTCTTTTTCCTTTCCTTCGTCATTTCATCGGCAGATTTTTTTTCCGGCGCCTTTTCGGTGACTGGTTTAACTTTGTCATCCTTTTTTGTCAACATCTTAATATCCTTGTCTACTTTAATCGTCCTTACCTTTTCTTTCAGTTTACTATCGGCAGCACGCCGCCAATTTTTCTTATTTCACCGTTTTCTTAAGTTCACTTATCTTTTTAACAACTTCTTTCGCTTGGTTCAAGTATACTTATGTTTAAACATGCTTAAGCTATAGATACTAATATTCAAATATCTCGGCTCAATCATAACAACAGATGGGAAGATGCTCCAGTACCTATAAAACGGTATTAAAATTAGCTGAAACAAATTGAGAGAAACGACGGGAGCTATATGTAATAGAAGGTTACCAACAAAGGTTAAAAGCAGGATCTGCAAGACAGGGTTCAGGTCCACTATACTACATGGAGCCGAGTGTTGGCCTTTAAAGAAAAAAGAAGAACAATGGCTTCATGTCGCGAAGATGCATATGCTACGGTGGACACTGGTCGTCACTAAATTAGATTAGACCGAAATGAACGAATTCGTGGAATAATTAAAGTAACGCCAATAGTAGACAAGGCCCGGGAAGCACGACTAACGCTGGTATGGGCATGTTGAATGACAGGATAAAGGGTCTACACTAAAAACAGCTACGAATTGGGAACTTCCAAATAGACGCAGAGGAAGACCCAAGAATGCCTTATATAAGAAAATGGAGTTGGCCACAAACGAGACTATACCCGAGGGATTGGTCAGATAAAAAAAGATGAAAGAGGGAAGATAAAAATATAATAGGAAAATATGCAAAGCAAGGACGGAGCAGAAGCAAAACAAAATAAGGAAAAAGTGTACCAGGATAGAACGAGATGAAAATCTGCCCTCTATGACGTGTTGGTGATAATAATAATGATCTCAAAGACATCAATTTTTACTTCATCGTGTGTTTCAAATACGATTTGCTTTCAAAATACGACATAATATATTAATTAAGAGGATCAAGGATTTAAAATTAAGAAAAATATTTAACGCAAATAATCACATATATGATTTCACGTGACAAGAATAAAGTCACTATGATTTGCAGCTTCAGTCATCATAAAGTCCAAGCTCATTTCAATGACACTATCGAAATGAACTCCTAATATGAAATGAAGGTGCGATCAGAAATGTAACGAGTACAGATACATAAATTCTTACACAGTAAAATATCGATGTTCGCATAGAACAAAATGATATATATGCTTATAATAAAGGACAATTTACGAGTATATAGCGTATCTTGAGAGTAAACTCTCCTGAAAGACTATTTGAATAAAATATTAAGTAAACAAGTTTTGTGTTGAAACTTCTTTGAACATATTTAAATAAAATCAGATACAAAATTTCAGGTTTTGAGATAATTTTTTTTCGGAAAAAAAATACTTATTTATAATCAACGTTTCCTGAAATTCATTTTTATATCTTTTCTTTTTATAGCAACATCGACTAGGTGTTGAAATATTTTTATATCATTTTTAGTATCAGGGCTGGTCCTTATATTAAATTAAATCTTTCGTTGCTAATTTTAGGAATTCATTTAAGTGTCAGTTTTTCTTTTTACTATCTTATATTAAAGTCTAAAGATTTAAGTGTTTATAGTAAGAAAAGTTCTATAGTTTTTTCCTGTTAAAAATGAAAATCATTACATTTAAGCTTAATACGAAATGTACAGTTGTTTATTAAAATGTTTGCATTTTTATATTCATATATTCGATAACATTTCACATTTAGAAAGAAAGTGTTAGTTAAAAGGCATCAGAAGATAATTTTAAGTAAAAAGGCGTCATTTAATACTAACTGGTGGAACTAAAGCTTTTGGAAATAATAAAAAATATCCATTGTACTTACATTATTAATTAAAAATGTCTTTAAACTAGATACAATTTCCACCTACAGTATTAGCTGGGAGGACCAAGGTCTGAGTGAATATGATGGAATACAAGTATCCTGAACGAGTGGACTTGTTCTTGCTAAATAATTAGTTGTAAGAATTGTTATCTAGTTATAAATAGTATGTAGGTGTTAATTATTTCTAAGAAGTCATATATTAACATAAGTTGTGTCCGTTTTTTTGCAAATTTAAAAATGAGCACCAAAAGTAGTAAAACAAAATGGTAAAGATTATACGTCATTCGAAAGAAAATTTTCTGCTCTACAAGATATTGTGGAACAGAAAATTTTCTTCCGAAAATGGAATGTCAAGCAGACAAAAGTGAGCATTTTCGACACCTCTTCTGTTCGCGTTCAATCGATTTAATAAAGCTGCCAAAGCTGCTCGCGATATTTGCGAAGTGTACAGTGAAGATGCTATGAATGAAAGGACAGCTCGTCGATGGTTTTTGCGTTTCACAGACGGTAATTTCGACCTGAAAGACATGGAGCTTCCGGACGACCAGTGGACTTCGACGAGGACCGCTTAAACCATATTATTCATGAAGATCCCCTTCAAACCACCATATAATTAGCTAAGCAGATGAATTGTAGGCACATGACTGTATACCGCCATCTTAAATCAATGGGAAAAGTCTAAAAGTTCAGCGCTTGGGTTCCACATGTTTTGAGTGAAAACAACAAAAATCAACGTTCGACGCCCAATATTAAGATTATAAAAAAATTAAATAAAATGACATGAAGGAAAATAAGATAAAGTAAGTTCATAAATTATAATATAATATGTAAATAAGATTAATTAAGTAATAAAATTGTACATAGGTAAAGCCTTGACAAATATTTGTACAATATATTACTTTGTTAAATAAAAAAAAAATATTGACTTCTAATTTTTAACTTCTGTTCACTTGTAAAAAGTGAGACAGACATGTCACAAATATCTAAAGGCACTCTCATTGGTTAGGAAATAGCGCCACGTAAAATTATCATTAAAAACATAATGTTTGACAGAAGGTATTATATGGCAAAAAATATTTTAAATTTTATATTGAACATTTTAAAAATATGAAAGATTTATTTAAATTTAATTTATTTTGATTTGCATTAATTTTTTAAGCCCCTGCGTGTTTTGTTCTGTGTAAGTTATTTAAGATGAGAATAAAAGGTATTATATTCTGATCTGGAACTATATACAAATGTGTAAATTGAAATGAAAATATTGAAATAAGGATGTCCAAACAGACATGAGCAATCTCCTAGTTAGTTGACTAACATCTAACATAACACCAATTTTTTTTACATATAATTATTTATCTTATATTTGTATAACAAGATCTTGTATGTAAAAAAACTCGCTATCAAATATATATTATATAATTTGCCTAATGTCGTGACCCCGAATTGAATCAAAACATACTGTGACCGTGAAGTAAAAATGAAACAAAACAGATACGCAGTAGCTACTACGTAACGTGAGTACATATTCCAATTTTGAAACACACGCTATCGAAGTAACATAAGATGGTATTTTTTTTTAAATTTATTTATTTTACACATGATAAGAAATATACACAATTTGCGAAAAAAACCACAGGTAGTTTAATTTGGACACACAATTTTAATGGATCTGTATTTTTTGCTTTTTCTTTGTCGTATCCCCAGTAAACTAGGCTTTTGCCTGTGTCTCACTGAGGGCAGGTTGACAGGACTTGGAAGGTAAATTCTTGCAATGATAAATAAGGTCGTTGATTTTCAAAACCAAACGTTTTGTTTTGAATTTATTTACAAAACAAATAAAAAGACATTGTAATTTATTTTTTATCAAACACTATTTATTCCCCTTTTTTGTGACGGTATAACCCTACCGGTTTCAAGGCTTTCAGCTCATCTTCAGGGGAGCACAAACAATACTAAATACTGTTCGAACTGGTACCGATATACACGCTTCAACGGTTGGGGGCTGAGGGGTGAGGGCGGCATGGGACGATTTTGGCCAAGAGCGGAGAAATTTTTGGGATATAACTGTTCAACAGATGTTCGGATCGATGTACTGACTTAGAAATTTCTAGGGCCTCTAATCTGTCCAATTTATTTCCGTTACTACTGACTGATATGTAAGAATTTGGCATCATCGATAGAAAAAGTAGGGTTTTCACGGTGATAATGATTAGCCATTTCAGAATAAATTAGAGGATTTGTTAAGGCGGATTTGTGTTCACGAAATCTCTTTTCAAAAGATCTTCCTGTTTTTCCTATATGAAAATACATTTTCTGTCATTTGCATTTCGGGTAAGTACGCACTGAAAAATAAGATAGTTAATTATTAAGTGAAATATCACGCAATTCGATGATGTTTTAAATATTGAATGCGTAAAGCTAATAAAATTTAGCGTAACCATTAACTTCGAAACTTTATACAAAAAAAACAATCCCTGTAAGATCCACACTGACAGAATAAGAGAGGTGGTTCTACAAAATGAAATAAAAAACAAAATAACGACGGCTATGACGACTAACTATAAACGCTGAACCAAGAAATCTCTGATTGAGGATCAAAGATCACGAATATTCAATGAAGATCGCTGAGAGACGCTGAAAAAATAAGACAAATAATATGATGATATGCTGTAACGGCAGAGCAGGTATGGTAAAATACATGGTGTGGGGGGATAGAATGTAAGTAGGTTTAAAATTAATAAAAAAATATTCATTGTTTGTACTTATCCTTGTTTGGGCTTTTTAGCTAGTATTGAATAAATCAATATAAATAATCCATAACATAAAACTAAGTACGACCAAAGTTCACGTACTTATTGTAAGATTTAACAAAATAAATGAGAACATTGTAATTTAATAAAAAAATCATTGAAGGTGACAGGTGTATTTTACAAACTGTTTCAGAAATAATAATTTTAAATTGCTTCAGAGATAATATTTGTAGCTGAAATATTAACTGACGAAAATTGCAGATGCTTTTAAAATATTTTATTTTAGAATATTGCATTAAAATATTCTATTCATTCATTTTAAGGGATTTAAGTGATTAAGTCAAATAAAGCATTCATCATCATCTAGTTATTATTTCATGCAATCATATTGAGCTGTTCAAACCTATTTCGTTGAATACAAATTTGAACGTGAATATAAATTTCCATAGATATTATATGCACATCAAAAGTTGACTAATTATATATAATACCCCGGTTTTATACAAAAAAAGTTCTCATTAATTGAAAGAACCTTTGTAACACGTCAAAAAATGGAGTTCATTTATATTTGTTTGATGGAATTTAAAGATATACCACATAATTTTATTTTCTTCCACAACATTTTTTAGCATATCATTATAAGCCTCCGTGGTCTAGTTGGTAAGATGTCTATTTTCGAACCCGGGGGCTGCAAGTTTGATTCCTGCTAGAACCCAGATTTTTAAAACCTTTTTAGTCATCTTTGTTATATTTCTGGTTGGGTAAAACAGACTGTTACAAAAGTTCGCAAGGTTGTACTCTATCCATCGAAAGTATTATACGAAACCATGTGCACTTTTTTCACACACTCCGTTTTCACGAAATAAACATAATTAAGTACTGAAAAATAAAATTAAAGAAAGTAAATTTATTTTTTCTTTTTATATATTTCATTAATTACGGATTTCCACGAAGTTACAACTGAATTGTTTAAACAAGTTTTATTTGTTTTATTCAGTAAATATGAACGTTCATAGTATTTACGAACTTACTCTAATCAATCATTTTTTCTTTACGAACGAATAGTTATGAAAAAAAAAAGAATCTAATAAATATTAACGTTATGCATGAAAATCAATTACTTTATATTGAGATATGTATAAATTTGAGCGCTCATGGTTTGAAGGCCACTGTAGTAGACTCGCAAAAAAAGTAACAAAAACTCAATTTATTTCAAATCAAAATATGAAATAAGATTGAGAAAGCTTTTGATGAATACGTTATAAAAAGTTACTAAGTGCTGAAGTATTCTAAGTTGATGACTTTTAAATATTGAATGTACTTTTATTTGCTAACGCTAAAATGAATTTGAAAATAAAACTCTTCTTATATTTGAAGATAAAATATTGTGTTTTACTGTAGCAGAGCTTAGTTTAAACTAAAAGTTATTCGTTAGAAATTTACTGATATTATAAATAACGAAAATGTATATTTATTTTATTTGAAACATATAAAAGATACCTATGATTTAATGTCCAGCTCTTTATTTACTCTGTGATATCTAAAACAATCCTTGAGATAACACTTTGTTTATATTTTTTCCTTTGTCATTATTTTATTCTTAGTATACTCGTGAAGTCTTTCTCTTGCATCGACATCTTTCTTGACGATAACTTGGGATAAAGCATATGAGAACAGAACCTTCTCTCTTTTCAAGAGTCTTCTTGGGTTTTCTTTAACGTATACCTAGAGTTACTTATTCGTGTTAATCTAAAAACGCAACGTCAGATCTTCAACAAAAAAATTTTTTTTTTTTCATCTGTGCTTCTTCAAAATAAGGAAAAATGGATTAACCAATGTTTTTTATTAACTTCATATAGTAAAAGCAAAACAAGCTAAAACGGTTATTTTTCTACGTATTTCCAACATAAAATTAAATAGATAGATTTGATTAAAATAACGAGGCTTTATTTTCTTATATTATATTCTTATGGTAAACTATTTTTCCTCATAAACAAAATCCTTATACATGTTTATGAATAAAAAACATAAATCTCAAAATATTCCTTGTCACTACTTCTCCACGAATCCCATTATTATTCCTTTTTTCCTTGTGATTTATAAATCATTTAATTTTTTTATGTTTTTATGCAAATTTTATTTTCTTTACCTTTGTTCGAGATTTGGCCATGGATATCGGTTATGATTATGAACAAAAGCTGATTGATTGAAAAAAAAACGATTTAGATTAATAAAGCCACCAGCTGTGTTTTCATGTGTAAAATAAATATATGTTATAAAACACTGCAGAAAATTTAAAAGAAAGATAAAATTTAATTGATTCATATTATTTGAAATTCAAAGCGTTATGCTAAGTTTAGGGACTGTTAGGACTATATTTGTTAAATTGCATACTTCACGTCCTCGAAATTGTTAATTCGCGACATATCATAATTTATGAAACTTGTGGTGTCGAGACCATGTGCTTGCCTTGAAAACAGGAAGATTAAAATATTATGAAATACTTGAATATTTTAAAATACTAAAGACAATAAAGTAAGGGTACCTACCCTTGCAGTCAGGTACATTTTTATTCAATGACAACATTGTCACGTACGATTTTGGTCGAGGTTGGCACCACTGTTTTTCTAATTTCCTTGCCAAGGGGAAGCAGGCGCTCGCAGGCTCCTCCTATTCCGTTCGGAACGTGGTGAGGTTTGGACGTAGGTCCGACGCTGCTCTTCCTCATATATCACAGAAGTCCAGGACGCCATCTTAATTACGGGTGAATATTATTCCTTCCATTTTAATGTGGATTTCATCGCCACGCTAAAAACCCACCGAGTAAAGTAATTTCAAATTGTTATTGAAATCTCCCTTGATAAATACAACACATTCTTTCTTGCCAATTTTAAACTTTTTTTTTCTTGACATTTCGTCAAGTTTTTTTTATATATTATTTTTTTTTTTCTTTTTTTTTTTTACAATATAATAAACTGTTTCATTCCAAATTATACTTGTTTAAATTGAGTCGCCTTGTCCTGCTGTAAGTGAGAGAGAGTTATTCAGAGTTAAGGGAACCCAACAAACCCCAGAGATCTAAAGAGTTCTTGTCTCATAAGAAGCCGGCGGAGCTGAACGGAATATGTCACACCTCATATGTTGGTAATGTTTTATAACTAATATATGTATTTTTTTTTGTGTACAACCTAATATTGTTTTAAATAGGAAAGAGGTGTGACATAATTGGCCCCCGAACGCGGGGCAGCAAACTCTGTATCTCTTGATATCTCGTTGGACAAGGTTTTTATTTATAATTTGTTTTGTGTGTTTTAAATAATAATTTATTTTCAGGAAAGTGTTTTATATGTATTTTTTGTGTACGACCGTTTGTTTTCTCTATTTTGTTCCCACGTGTTGCGGGCTCCGGTTTGGTAAAGAGCCGTTTTCGAGTTTTTTCATTATTTGAATTGTGAATAGAATTTTAGTTAATCGAAGGAAGAAAAAGAATAGATTTTCTAGTTAACGTTCGCTAAAATATTTCGTTGTAAAGAGAATTGTGTTCTGATTTATTTGAGACCAATCTCATATTAAGAGAGTGCGTGGTTAGGCAAAGCGCACGAAACGCCTATCTTTCGTGAAATAATTCGCTGTTCAGTTGGCCCAGTTTTTCGGGTTTTCTTTCAAGGATTAATCATTTCTTGGTGCTCGGTTTGTCGAAATATGGAGAATTTCAACGGTTTAATATTGCAAAGAAGTAGAAGTTTCGCTTAAGTTAGATTCTTCCTTTACTTAAAAAGATTCCGTTGGAGCAAGTTATTTTTGGTTTCGATCTGGGGAAGCGATAATGGCCGAATCATGAATTGAATAGTTTCTTTCAGTAGTCGATCTATGAACGATATAGTTGTTTATAGAGATTGAATTACATTTTGGTCTATAGTTTGTAAATTTGAACTACGTTGTTTAGAGAAACCTTGTTTGGTTAACAAAACGATCGAGTTAGAATTGTTGTTTTGTTAGTAAGGTCTTGATTGCTTCGGTTGGGCTTTTTGTCCTATTGTTTTATTGTTGCAATGTATCCAATTAAGGCCGAGGGAAGATCTCTTCATTCTGCTCCCCTGTTTTCAAGAAAAGAAGTGCGCGGTCAGAGAATTGTAAATAGGACTAGTGTGGTATTTCGTGGATAGTCAGGCTTAAAAAGAATTAAATTCCACGTGGAATAAGCTCCAGTTCATCTTTGAAAGGAGATGGGCTGGGCAAAGTGTTATGTGCGCCCTACTTTCGTAAGAAATATTCCAATCACGTAAATGATCCAGTTTACGAATTTTGTTTAGGAGTAAATAATAATTAATATCTCAGTGGTCAGTTTAGTGATTTTGCAAATTGTGGTAGAACGAAAAGGAAATAAAGGATAGGAGTTCAATGTTTAGAAAATTTTAATTATGGAATGGTCGTGCGTAATGGACGGACGCCATTTTGTTTTGCGGCTGGAAATACTGTCCGATGTTTTTCTTTGAGGAAGTTGATTCGCACGTGGTGTCGTACTTGAAATGGATTAAATTAATAAATAATAGAGAAAGTGCGTGGTCATCATGACAATAATTAAGAAGTGTTGAAATCGTAGAATATTCCAGTTGAACAAGAATTGGTTCCTGGTTAATTGAGATCAATCTCACCTTGAAAGAAGGTAACTTCCGTAAATAATGTTTCAATCGCGCTAGAGATCCGGTTTACGGACGTTGTTTAGGAATAATTAATAGTTGAAATCGCAGTGTCGGTTCAGGGATTTTCAAAGTCAAAGGCAAAAGGAGGAATTGCGTCATAATTATGGATAGTTTATGTTGTTAACGGTGTAGCGGGTCAGGCAGTAAATATTGTGAAAAGGAAAAAGAGTGGGAACTTGAAGAAGGCTCTAGATGTGATTAGTATTGCGTCATAGTTATATTTTTTCGTGATAGCAGTGGCTGTTATTAAACAATATGTTGGAATAGAGAGAACTGGGATTGAGTTCTAGAAGAATTCTTGTAATAGGATATTGCAAATTATTACGCGGAGCTACTGTTGTTATGGCGAGTTTGTGTAGATAGTATTGCGTCATAATTGATGTCGTTCGGTGATATTGGCTATTCTTATTGACATAGGGATTGTTAGAAAGGGCTGTTGTATTTTATTGATAATCAGTCAGTCGATGCTGAGTTTTCTTACATGCGCTGTTTTTAAACACTGAATTGAATTTCGGTTGGTTAGATTCCTTTGTGTTTTTGTATCAATACGATTGTTAACAAAGTGGTTTATGGGTTTCGGTAGGAATATGGTTTTAGGATAATTCCTTTGTTTCTGTCAGTGCATCTGGATAACACGGTTGGTTTCGAAATTCGAAAAGAATTTCGTTTTGAATAGATTCCTTTGTTTTGTGTCGGTGCATTGGGTACAAAGAAGATGGCTTGTTTATCCTTGAAGTAGAAGTAAATAGACTTCCTTCAACTAGCCATAGTTCCTGTGAGATGCAACATTAACCTTCTCAGAATTAAGGTTAAAAAGGTAGTGATTGCCAGGTAGTCTATAGGGTTTTCCTAGAAGGGTATGGGTCGGAAGACTTTAGGATAAAGTGCAGACTAGACAGGCTTATGTATAGAAACAGTTGAGTCCCTTACAGATTATATTCCAAGAATAGAGAATTTAAAATCATTCTTTAGAGCCACCCTTGTCAGATAACGAATTATCGCGGGTGTAAGAAGTGATAGCATAAAGATGGCGCAGAGATTGTCTGTTTCCAGTCGTGATTAGTTGAGGATTTGTGAAAACTCTGCTCAGTTTTCGAGCTAATAATTAAGGAAGATAAAAGATCTCGCCTCGCTTCCTTTTACGTAAGAGCGTGGCCAGGTAGTCGGTAGTTGAGTATACCATTCCATGTCATAAAAGTCAGGAGAGAATTAGTCCGGATTCTCGTAGTCAAAGCATATAAAAAGAGCGTGGTCAAGTGACCGGTATTTGAGTAAAGAACTGTTTCTCGTCGTGATAGAAAATCGTAGTTGAGTATTCTCTCACTAGAAACTAGAGAGCGTGGTCAGGAGACCACTACATAAGAATGGAACTCTTTGTCGGCGTAACAAAGAAATCGTAGTTGTGTTATCTCTTTTGAAATTAAAGAACGTGGCCAAGTGACAAGAAGTCGAGTAAAGTCACTTTGTCGTTGTGATAACGAGTGAGTTAGTTTGTTATCTCTTTTGAAATTAAAGAACGTGGCCAAGTGACAAGAAGTCGAGTAAAGTCACTTTGTCGTTGTGATAACGAGTGAGTTAGTTTGTTATCTCTTTTGAAATTAAAGAACGTGGCCAAGTGACAAGAAGTCGAGTAAAGTCACTTTGTCGTTGTGATAACGAGTGAGTTAGTTTGTTATCTCTTTTGAAATTAAAGAACGTGGCCAAGTGACAAGAAGTCGAGTAAAGTCACTTTGTCGTTGTGATAACGAGTGAGTTAGTTTGTTATCTCTTTTGAAATTAAAGAACGTGGCCAAGTGACAAGAAGTCGAGTAAAGTCACTTTGTCGTTGTGATAACGAGTGAGTTAGTTTGTTATCTCTTTTGAAATTAAAGAACGTGGCCAAGTGACAAGAAGTCGAGTAAAGTCACTTTGTCGTTGTGATAACGAGTGAGTTAGTTTGTCATCTCTTTTGAAATTAAAGAACGTGGCCAAGTGACAAGAAGTCGAGTAAAGTCACTTTGTCGTTGTAATAACGAGAAAGTAGTTTGTATTGTCTCTTTTGAAATTAGAGAACGTGGCCAGGTGACGAGAAATCGGTTATAGCATTCGTTGTCGTTGTTATAACGAGCGAGTTAGTTTGTGTTGTCTCCTTTGAAGTTAGAGAACGTGGCCAGGCGACAAGAAGCCGATTATAGCACTCTTTTGTCGATTATAGCACTCTTTGTCGTTGTAAAAACGAGAGAGTTAGTTTGTTATCCTTTTGAAATTAGAGAACGTGGCCAAGAGACCACAAGTCGATCATAGCACTCTTTGTCGTTGTAAAAACGAGAGAGTTAGTTTGTTGTCTCTTTTGAAATTAGAGAACGTGGTCAGGTGATTAGAAGTCGACCATAGCACTCTTTGTCGTTGTAAAAACGAGAGAGTTAGTTTGTTATCCTTTTGAAATTAGAGAACGTGGCCAAGAGACCACAAGTCGATCATAGCACTCTTTGTCGTTGTAATAACGAATGAGTTAGTTTGGGTTATCTCTTTCGAAATTAGAGAACGTGGTCAGGTGACATGAGGTCGAGTGTAGCATTCGTTGTCGTTGTAATAACGAGAGAGTTAATTGAGTATTCTCTCTTTAGAAACTAGAGAGCGTGGTCGGGTGACCAGTGATTAAGTAGAGAACTCTGTCTTAATGAAGAGAGCGTTAGAAGAGTATTCACTCTTTAAGCTAAAGATCGTGGTCGGGTGACCAATAGTTGTGCATAAAACCCTCGATTGTGTTAATAAACAGAGCGTTAGATGACTACTCGCTCCGTAGAACCAAAAAGCGTGGCCAGGTGATAGCTGGAGATTATAAAATTCTGGTCGTTTTACCAGAAACGGAGTTGGGAACTCAGTTTGGAACTCGGTTGGAACTGGAAAGCGTGACCTAGAGTCAAATTATTTGATTTACCATTCTTGTCTTGTAAGAAGGAAGGAATACAGGGGTTATTCTCTTATTAGAAAACGATTGAAGTTTAGTAGCTGCATAAATATTATATAAATTGACTATTGAATACAGTATAGCTTAGAATAGACCTTATGCGGTGAGTCCGTCGTCACACGATAAGGACGCGAACATATAAGATGGGTCCGGTCCTGAGCACAGCTTCTGTGCCCGGGTGGATTATAGATAAGCTGATAGTTGACAGTGCAGTGATGGGTTCGTCAGCGCCTAATTGGGAGTCATTCATGGTTAGGAAAATGGTTCTTAAAATAATTAAATTAAATATTTTGTTATATACCTTGAGGGTGTACAGTGTCGGATTCCTTGGCGAATGACAGTTTAGTATGTCATGTGACGTCACCGGTGCGAATTTATGATTGCACAAGGGTGAATGAATAAGTGAGCTGGCCGTGGGCAATCTCGTATGGATTCATTTCCATATGTTTTATGTATGGGCTGGTATTCAACCCGGTGACTTCACCAAAGAATACCTGGCGTTCAATGAACCTAAGCCTGGACCACGAGTGGCGGAATGCTGAGAGCCTAGAGTAGGATTATATGTATCTCAACGAAGGACTTAGGTCCTTCTGAAGTAAGAATTCATGTAATACATAGGTGATTAGTACCGTTTGTAGAAGGTACACGTATTACATTCAGGATCAAATTGCTCTTGTGTAATGCGGGCTTAGGTATTGGGTTACCTAACAGCTGTTGTGGTTTGTTTAGTGGTAATTGTTACCTTCTCATTAGATTCCCTATCGGAATTATTGGCTGCAGAAGTTAGGGCATTAAGTGAAGAAATTCTTGGAAGTGTTCCGAATTTCGTATTGGGGTAGGATTGTCTTCCTAATTGTTGTCTTATCTGGTAGGAATTCGTGAGGTATTCCGAACTTCTTGGTGGAGAGGTGTACCCTTCCCCCGGGAGTAGCGTTCCAAAGATTGTACTGAGGATTCAGTAGAGTATCCATCGTGGATAATTGCTTGGCGCTAATGCTATCGCTGGACGGTGGTCCGTAAGTTTAATAGCGGTAGAATTGTTCAGTAGTGCTATGGAGTAGGTGTTGCTTTCCACCGAGTTGAATTTTGGAAAAGGTTGTACAGATGGTACAGTGGAATATCCGTTTCGGATAGTTGCACGCAGTAAATGTTAGTTTTTGGACGGGTTCCATGATGATAATAGCCGTTGATGTGTTCGGAGTTTTCTTGTTGGGGAAGTGTAGCATTCCACGGTGTTGAAGGGCTATAGTATTGAAGCAAGTCATCTTGTTGACGAATTGACTCCTGTTGAGTGTGGAGTATATACTTTGAACTAAAAATTAATTATTTTTTTGTTGTTGTTGTGTATAATGTTATAAAATAATTTGTTCTGTCAAAGCACTCACCGAGTACGGGGTCGCAAGTTAGTCTGTGAGGCAGCGCAATGAAAGGTTTATGGGTAATGTGGAGGTCGTAGTGGTGCTGCTGGGAGGAATAAGGATAAGAGTATGGTGCGTTCTCGAATGAACTTTGACAGAATTTATGTAACTGTTACGGTAATTGCCGTTGTATTTTTGTTCTGTTTAAAACTTGTACTGATTTTATGTAACTGTTACAATGATTACCATTGTATTGTTTGCTCTGTTTGAGTTTTGGGATAAGAGCTCTGGTTGCTGTAGCGTTGGCAGCATGCGTTATGACTGGGGGCTGCGTTTCTTGGATAGTGAAATCTCGAAACGAACCCGTGCCCTTGTGGTCGGACGTATGGTGGGTCTCGCTCGGTAAATTGAATTCCCAGTTTTGTTGTTTATTATTGTCTCCTTACTTTGGCTCGGTGTGAATAACCGAGAGGCCCTGGGCAGCCTTAAGAGTCCGGGTTGGGGGAAGCTAGCCTCCCAACCGATAAAGGTTTTGAAGATGGCCTGAGAATACATCTGGGATGGATTGCTGTGTGTCTCCATCACGGGCCTCATGAACCCACATTAGCGATTGCGATTACAGATGTGTTCTGTCATGCTCATGTTTCGGGCTAGGGTAACTTCGGTTCGTGAGGGTCGCGTGTCTGTCGCTCGGATCCTAGATGACCAAAGTTATGTATGTGGTATCACGTGATTCTTGGCTCTGTTCTGGGGGTCCGTAGACGCGTCCTGCTTTCAACCGGGGCTACTCGCCAATTTTGTATTATGTTTTGTATTTTTTTTTAAAGGAACTAAGGCTCCATTTATACAGTTACCATTCTGTGTGGTGGTGAATTGTTACTGCAACGGTTGTCCAGACCTTGGAGTCTGAGGAAACCCAAGTTATGTGTAAGGTTCTGTGTGAACTTAAGGAGATACAAGTCCTCGAAAATGGTTCTGTGTGAACCATAGGATATTTGTAATTTAACGTATAAGGTTCTGTGTGAACCTCTTGAGAATTGTAAATGATGAATATTGGCAATTGCGAAATTTATTGTTATCTTTGTTGTTGTCATTTCGCCCGGAAGTGGCCGGAAGTTTGGACCGTCTTGTGCTGTGTGCCAGGGGCGGTCGTATTGTGAGAAGCGCCCGTGATATGGGGCCGCTTTAAAATTTATCGGTTCCCGACTGTGCAGTATAGGGAAGGGCGAGGAAAGGATTGTGTTGTAAAGTGTTGTCTTTGGTGTATCAAGGGAAGTGGGATTGTAATTTTGTGTTGAGCCATGTGGGTGGTTGGTTGGACGAAATCCACATTGAAAGGAGAGAATTTCAGGAATCACCTTTGAAGATAATCCACATTGAAAGGAGAGAATTTCAGGAATCACCTTTGAAGATAATCCACATTGAAAGGAGAGAATTTCAGGAATCACCTTTGAAGATCAGCTGGTTCATAGGTTGGCCCGTGACCTACAGTGAACCCACTAAAGTCAGCCTTTGGGAGAAGACTGCAGATTTGTTTTATTATTTTGGTTAAGCTGTGTCCATTTCTCAGAATATTGTAATGAGAGAATGGCTTAACTGATTTGTTTCCCTCTTGGTCAACATTTGATTGTTAGTTGACCTTGATGTTTAATATTTTATTAATTGTATTACCCGATTATAGTATTATTTTAATTTCTTTTTTGTGTGATTTGATTTTATTAATATTGTATCAATTTCCTGTAATCTTGTACCATTGTGCATTGTTTTGTTTTGTATCAATTCCTGTAATCTTGTACCATTGTGTATTGTTTTTTTTTTTTTTTTTTATGTGTAAGGAGTTGGGAAGGATTGTTTTCCGCTCCTGTGTAACCGGCTATGTGTTGAAGTTAAATTGTTTAGGAGCCTAGTCAAGGAAAGGTTTTACGTGGTTTCCTTCCTCGTGGTCGGTCTTACACCAATTAAGACTACACCTATGGCAAATGCTGACTAGAGATAAATCGGCCACGAAACCGTATCCGGTGAGGGGTACATACACCCCTCACTCCTTAGAAACATCCCTCGGACTGATGCGTCTGTGATATACGGAGGATAATTTTTTTTTTTTTTTTTGTTTGTTTTTTTTTGTTCTTTCAATAACTTAGGGTGGGGTGTTAGGACTATATTTGTTAAATTGCATACTTCACGTCCTCGAAATTGTTAATTCGCGACATATCATAATTTATGAAACTTGTGGTGTCGAGACCATGTGCTTGCCTTGAAAACAGGAAGATTAAAATATTATGAAATACTTGAATATTTTAAAATACTAAAGACAATAAAGTAAGGGTACCTACCCTTGCAGTCAGGTACATTTTTATTCAATGACAACATTGTCACGTACGATTTTGGTCGAGGTTGGCACCACTGTTTTTCGTATTTCCTTGCCAAGGGAAAGCAGGCGCTCGCAGGCTCCTCCTATTCCGTTCGGAACGTGGTGAGGTTTGGACGTAGGTCCGACGCTGCTCTTCCTCATATATCACAGAAGTCCAGGACGCCATCTTAATTACGGGTGAATATTATTCCTTCCATTTTAATGTGGATTTCATCGCCACGCTAAAAACCCACCGAGTAAAGTAATTTCAAATTGTTATTGAAATCTCCCTTGATAAATACAACACATTCTTTCTTGCCAATTTTAAACTTTTTTTTTCTTGACATTTCGTCAAGTTTTTTTTATATATTATTTTTTTTTTTCTTTTTTTTTTTTACAATATAATAAACTGTTTCATTCCAAATTATACTTGTTTAAATTGAGTCGCCTTGTCCTGCTGTAAGTGAGAGAGAGTTATTCAGAGTTAAGGGAACCCAACAAACCCCAGAGATCTAAAGAGTTCTTGTCTCATAAGAAGCCGGCGGAGCTGAACGGAATATGTCACACCTCATATGTTGGTAATGTTTTATAACTAATATATGTATTTTTTTTTGTGTACAACCTAATATTGTTTTAAATAGGAAAGAGGTGTGACATAATTGGCCCCCGAACGCGGGGCAGCAAACTCTGTATCTCTTGATATCTCGTTGGACAAGGTTTTTATTTATAATTTGTTTTGTGTGTTTTAAATAATAATTTATTTTCAGGAAAGTGTTTTATATGTATTTTTTGTGTACGACCGTTTGTTTTCTCTATTTTGTTCCCACGTGTTGCGGGCTCCGGTTTGGTAAAGAGCCGTTTTCGAGTTTTTTCATTATTTGAATTGTGAATAGAATTTTAGTTAATCGAAGGAAGAAAAAGAATAGATTTTCTAGTTAACGTTCGCTAAAATATTTCGTTGTAAAGAGAATTGTGTTCTGATTTATTTGAGACCAATCTCATATTAAGAGAGTGCGTGGTTAGGCAAAGCGCACGAAACGCCTATCTTTCGTGAAATAATTCGCTGTTCAGTTGGCCCAGTTTTTCGGGTTTTCTTTCAAGGATTAATCATTTCTTGGTGCTCGGTTTGTCGAAATATGGAGAATTTCAACGGTTTAATATTGCAAAGAAGTAGAAGTTTCGCTTAAGTTAGATTCTTCCTTTACTTAAAAAGATTCCGTTGGAGCAAGTTATTTTTGGTTTCGATCTGGGGAAGCGATAATGGCCGAATCATGAATTGAATAGTTTCTTTCAGTAGTCGATCTATGAACGATATAGTTGTTTATAGAGATTGAATTACATTTTGGTCTATAGTTTGTAAATTTGAACTACGTTGTTTAGAGAAACCTTGTTTGGTTAACAAAACGATCGAGTTAGAATTGTTGTTTTGTTAGTAAGGTCTTGATTGCTTCGGTTGGGCTTTTTGTCCTATTGTTTTATTGTTGCAATGTATCCAATTAAGGCCGAGGGAAGATCTCTTCATTCTGCTCCCCTGTTTTCAAGAAAAGAAGTGCGCGGTCAGAGAATTGTAAATAGGACTAGTGTGGTATTTCGTGGATAGTCAGGCTTAAAAAGAATTAAATTCCACGTGGAATAAGCTCCAGTTCATCTTTGAAAGGAGATGGGCTGGGCAAAGTGTTATGTGCGCCCTACTTTCGTAAGAAATATTCCAATCACGTAAATGATCCAGTTTACGAATTTTGTTTAGGAGTAAATAATAATTAATATCTCAGTGGTCAGTTTAGTGATTTTGCGAATTGTGGTAGAACGAAAAGGAAATAAAGGATAGGAGTTCAATGTTTAGAAAATTTTAATTATGGAATGGTCGTGCGTAATGGACGGACGCCATTTTGTTTTGCGGCTGGAAATACTGTCCGATGTTTTTCTTTGAGGAAGTTGATTCGCACGTGGTGTCGTACTTGAAATGGATTAAATTAATAAATAATAGAGAAAGTGCGTGGTCATCATGACAATAATTAAGAAGTGTTGAAATCGTAGAATATTCCAGTTGAACAAGAATTGGTTCCTGGTTAATTGAGATCAATCTCACCTTGAAAGAAGGTAACTTCCGTAAATAATGTTTCAATCGCGCTAGAGATCCGGTTTACGGACGTTGTTTAGGAATAATTAATAGTTGAAATCGCAGTGTCGGTTCAGGGATTTTCAAAGTCAAA
The DNA here is from genome assembly GCA_949825065.1 of Odontocerum albicorne. Lineage (NCBI taxonomy): Eukaryota > Metazoa > Arthropoda > Insecta > Trichoptera > Odontoceridae > Odontocerum > Odontocerum albicorne. The sequence continues at coordinate 14,593,684 of OX463847.1, read as the reverse complement.
GGCAAAAGGAGGAATTGCGTCATAATTATGGATAGTTTATGTTGTTAACGGTGTAGCGGGTCAGGCAGTAAATATTGTGAAAAGGAAAAAGAGTGGGAACTTGAAGAAGGCTCTAGATGTGATTAGTATTGCGTCATAGTTATATTTTTTCGTGATAGCAGTGGCTGTTATTAAACAATATGTTGGAATAGAGAGAACTGGGATTGAGTTCTAGAAGAATTCTTGTAATAGGATATTGCAAATTATTACGCGGAGCTACTGTTGTTATGGCGAGTTTGTGTAGATAGTATTGCGTCATAATTGATGTCGTTCGGTGATATTGGCTATTCTTATTGACATAGGGATTGTTAGAAAGGGCTGTTGTATTTTATTGATAATCAGTCAGTCGATGCTGAGTTTTCTTACATGCGCTGTTTTTAAACACTGAATTGAATTTCGGTTGGTTAGATTCCTTTGTGTTTTTGTATCAATACGATTGTTAACAAAGTGGTTTATGGGTTTCGGTAGGAATATGGTTTTAGGATAATTCCTTTGTTTCTGTCAGTGCATCTGGATAACACGGTTGGTTTCGAAATTCGAAAAGAATTTCGTTTTGAATAGATTCCTTTGTTTTGTGTCGGTGCATTGGGTACAAAGAAGATGGCTTGTTTATCCTTGAAGTAGAAGTAAATAGACTTCCTTCAACTAGCCATAGTTCCTGTGAGATGCAACATTAACCTTCTCAGAATTAAGGTTAAAAAGGTAGTGATTGCCAGGTAGTCTATAGGGTTTTCCTAGAAGGGTATGGGTCGGAAGACTTTAGGATAAAGTGCAGACTAGACAGGCTTATGTATAGAAACAGTTGAGTCCCTTACAGATTATATTCCAAGAATAGAGAATTTAAAATCATTCTTTAGAGCCACCCTTGTCAGATAACGAATTATCGCGGGTGTAAGAAGTGATAGCATAAAGATGGCGCAGAGATTGTCTGTTTCCAGTCGTGATTAGTTGAGGATTTGTGAAAACTCTGCTCAGTTTTCGAGCTAATAATTAAGGAAGATAAAAGATCTCGCCTCGCTTCCTTTTACGTAAGAGCGTGGCCAGGTAGTCGGTAGTTGAGTATACCATTCCATGTCATAAAAGTCAGGAGAGAATTAGTCCGGATTCTCGTAGTCAAAGCATATAAAAAGAGCGTGGTCAAGTGACCGGTATTTGAGTAAAGAACTGTTTCTCGTCGTGATAGAAAATCGTAGTTGAGTATTCTCTCACTAGAAACTAGAGAGCGTGGTCAGGAGACCACTACATAAGAATGGAACTCTTTGTCGGCGTAACAAAGAAATCGTAGTTGTGTTATCTCTTTTGAAATTAAAGAACGTGGCCAAGTGACAAGAAGTCGAGTAAAGTCACTTTGTCGTTGTGATAACGAGTGAGTTAGTTTGTTATCTCTTTTGAAATTAAAGAACGTGGCCAAGTGACAAGAAGTCGAGTAAAGTCACTTTGTCGTTGTGATAACGAGTGAGTTAGTTTGTTATCTCTTTTGAAATTAAAGAACGTGGCCAAGTGACAAGAAGTCGAGTAAAGTCACTTTGTCGTTGTGATAACGAGTGAGTTAGTTTGTTATCTCTTTTGAAATTAAAGAACGTGGCCAAGTGACAAGAAGTCGAGTAAAGTCACTTTGTCGTTGTGATAACGAGTGAGTTAGTTTGTTATCTCTTTTGAAATTAAAGAACGTGGCCAAGTGACAAGAAGTCGAGTAAAGTCACTTTGTCGTTGTGATAACGAGTGAGTTAGTTTGTTATCTCTTTTGAAATTAAAGAACGTGGCCAAGTGACAAGAAGTCGAGTAAAGTCACTTTGTCGTTGTGATAACGAGTGAGTTAGTTTGTCATCTCTTTTGAAATTAAAGAACGTGGCCAAGTGACAAGAAGTCGAGTAAAGTCACTTTGTCGTTGTAATAACGAGAAAGTAGTTTGTATTGTCTCTTTTGAAATTAGAGAACGTGGCCAGGTGACGAGAAATCGGTTATAGCATTCGTTGTCGTTGTTATAACGAGCGAGTTAGTTTGTGTTGTCTCCTTTGAAGTTAGAGAACGTGGCCAGGCGACAAGAAGCCGATTATAGCACTCTTTTGTCGATTATAGCACTCTTTGTCGTTGTAAAAACGAGAGAGTTAGTTTGTTATCCTTTTGAAATTAGAGAACGTGGCCAAGAGACCACAAGTCGATCATAGCACTCTTTGTCGTTGTAAAAACGAGAGAGTTAGTTTGTTGTCTCTTTTGAAATTAGAGAACGTGGTCAGGTGATTAGAAGTCGACCATAGCACTCTTTGTCGTTGTAAAAACGAGAGAGTTAGTTTGTTATCCTTTTGAAATTAGAGAACGTGGCCAAGAGACCACAAGTCGATCATAGCACTCTTTGTCGTTGTAATAACGAATGAGTTAGTTTGGGTTATCTCTTTCGAAATTAGAGAACGTGGTCAGGTGACATGAGGTCGAGTGTAGCATTCGTTGTCGTTGTAATAACGAGAGAGTTAATTGAGTATTCTCTCTTTAGAAACTAGAGAGCGTGGTCGGGTGACCAGTGATTAAGTAGAGAACTCTGTCTTAATGAAGAGAGCGTTAGAAGAGTATTCACTCTTTAAGCTAAAGATCGTGGTCGGGTGACCAATAGTTGTGCATAAAACCCTCGATTGTGTTAATAAACAGAGCGTTAGATGACTACTCGCTCCGTAGAACCAAAAAGCGTGGCCAGGTGATAGCTGGAGATTATAAAATTCTGGTCGTTTTACCAGAAACGGAGTTGGGAACTCAGTTTGGAACTCGGTTGGAACTGGAAAGCGTGACCTAGAGTCAAATTATTTGATTTACCATTCTTGTCTTGTAAGAAGGAAGGAATACAGGGGTTATTCTCTTATTAGAAAACGATTGAAGTTTAGTAGCTGCATAAATATTATATAAATTGACTATTGAATACAGTATAGCTTAGAATAGACCTTATGCGGTGAGTCCGTCGTCACACGATAAGGACGCGAACATATAAGATGGGTCCGGTCCTGAGCACAGCTTCTGTGCCCGGGTGGATTATAGATAAGCTGATAGTTGACAGTGCAGTGATGGGTTCGTCAGCGCCTAATTGGGAGTCATTCATGGTTAGGAAAATGGTTCTTAAAATAATTAAATTAAATATTTTGTTATATACCTTGAGGGTGTACAGTGTCGGATTCCTTGGCGAATGACAGTTTAGTATGTCATGTGACGTCACCGGTGCGAATTTATGATTGCACAAGGGTGAATGAATAAGTGAGCTGGCCGTGGGCAATCTCGTATGGATTCATTTCCATATGTTTTATGTATGGGCTGGTATTCAACCCGGTGACTTCACCAAAGAATACCTGGCGTTCAATGAACCTAAGCCTGGACCACGAGTGGCGGAATGCTGAGAGCCTAGAGTAGGATTATATGTATCTCAACGAAGGACTTAGGTCCTTCTGAAGTAAGAATTCATGTAATACATAGGTGATTAGTACCGTTTGTAGAAGGTACACGTATTACATTCAGGATCAAATTGCTCTTGTGTAATGCGGGCTTAGGTATTGGGTTACCTAACAGCTGTTGTGGTTTGTTTAGTGGTAATTGTTACCTTCTCATTAGATTCCCTATCGGAATTATTGGCTGCAGAAGTTAGGGCATTAAGTGAAGAAATTCTTGGAAGTGTTCCGAATTTCGTATTGGGGTAGGATTGTCTTCCTAATTGTTGTCTTATCTGGTAGGAATTCGTGAGGTATTCCGAACTTCTTGGTGGAGAGGTGTACCCTTCCCCCGGGAGTAGCGTTCCAAAGATTGTACTGAGGATTCAGTAGAGTATCCATCGTGGATAATTGCTTGGCGCTAATGCTATCGCTGGACGGTGGTCCGTAAGTTTAATAGCGGTAGAATTGTTCAGTAGTGCTATGGAGTAGGTGTTGCTTTCCACCGAGTTGAATTTTGGAAAAGGTTGTACAGATGGTACAGTGGAATATCCGTTTCGGATAGTTGCACGCAGTAAATGTTAGTTTTTGGACGGGTTCCATGATGATAATAGCCGTTGATGTGTTCGGAGTTTTCTTGTTGGGGAAGTGTAGCATTCCACGGTGTTGAAGGGCTATAGTATTGAAGCAAGTCATCTTGTTGACGAATTGACTCCTGTTGAGTGTGGAGTATATACTTTGAACTAAAAATTAATTATTTTTTTGTTGTTGTTGTGTATAATGTTATAAAATAATTTGTTCTGTCAAAGCACTCACCGAGTACGGGGTCGCAAGTTAGTCTGTGAGGCAGCGCAATGAAAGGTTTATGGGTAATGTGGAGGTCGTAGTGGTGCTGCTGGGAGGAATAAGGATAAGAGTATGGTGCGTTCTCGAATGAACTTTGACAGAATTTATGTAACTGTTACGGTAATTGCCGTTGTATTTTTGTTCTGTTTAAAACTTGTACTGATTTTATGTAACTGTTACAATGATTACCATTGTATTGTTTGCTCTGTTTGAGTTTTGGGATAAGAGCTCTGGTTGCTGTAGCGTTGGCAGCATGCGTTATGACTGGGGGCTGCGTTTCTTGGATAGTGAAATCTCGAAACGAACCCGTGCCCTTGTGGTCGGACGTATGGTGGGTCTCGCTCGGTAAATTGAATTCCCAGTTTTGTTGTTTATTATTGTCTCCTTACTTTGGCTCGGTGTGAATAACCGAGAGGCCCTGGGCAGCCTTAAGAGTCCGGGTTGGGGGAAGCTAGCCTCCCAACCGATAAAGGTTTTGAAGATGGCCTGAGAATACATCTGGGATGGATTGCTGTGTGTCTCCATCACGGGCCTCATGAACCCACATTAGCGATTGCGATTACAGATGTGTTCTGTCATGCTCATGTTTCGGGCTAGGGTAACTTCGGTTCGTGAGGGTCGCGTGTCTGTCGCTCGGATCCTAGATGACCAAAGTTATGTATGTGGTATCACGTGATTCTTGGCTCTGTTCTGGGGGTCCGTAGACGCGTCCTGCTTTCAACCGGGGCTACTCGCCAATTTTGTATTATGTTTTGTATTTTTTTTTAAAGGAACTAAGGCTCCATTTATACAGTTACCATTCTGTGTGGTGGTGAATTGTTACTGCAACGGTTGTCCAGACCTTGGAGTCTGAGGAAACCCAAGTTATGTGTAAGGTTCTGTGTGAACTTAAGGAGATACAAGTCCTCGAAAATGGTTCTGTGTGAACCATAGGATATTTGTAATTTAACGTATAAGGTTCTGTGTGAACCTCTTGAGAATTGTAAATGATGAATATTGGCAATTGCGAAATTTATTGTTATCTTTGTTGTTGTCATTTCGCCCGGAAGTGGCCGGAAGTTTGGACCGTCTTGTGCTGTGTGCCAGGGGCGGTCGTATTGTGAGAAGCGCCCGTGATATGGGGCCGCTTTAAAATTTATCGGTTCCCGACTGTGCAGTATAGGGAAGGGCGAGGAAAGGATTGTGTTGTAAAGTGTTGTCTTTGGTGTATCAAGGGAAGTGGGATTGTAATTTTGTGTTGAGCCATGTGGGTGGTTGGTTGGACGAAATCCACATTGAAAGGAGAGAATTTCAGGAATCACCTTTGAAGATAATCCACATTGAAAGGAGAGAATTTCAGGAATCACCTTTGAAGATAATCCACATTGAAAGGAGAGAATTTCAGGAATCACCTTTGAAGATCAGCTGGTTCATAGGTTGGCCCGTGACCTACAGTGAACCCACTAAAGTCAGCCTTTGGGAGAAGACTGCAGATTTGTTTTATTATTTTGGTTAAGCTGTGTCCATTTCTCAGAATATTGTAATGAGAGAATGGCTTAACTGATTTGTTTCCCTCTTGGTCAACATTTGATTGTTAGTTGACCTTGATGTTTAATATTTTATTAATTGTATTACCCGATTATAGTATTATTTTAATTTCTTTTTTGTGTGATTTGATTTTATTAATATTGTATCAATTTCCTGTAATCTTGTACCATTGTGCATTGTTTTGTTTTGTATCAATTCCTGTAATCTTGTACCATTGTGTATTGTTTTTTTTTTTTTTTTTTATGTGTAAGGAGTTGGGAAGGATTGTTTTCCGCTCCTGTGTAACCGGCTATGTGTTGAAGTTAAATTGTTTAGGAGCCTAGTCAAGGAAAGGTTTTACGTGGTTTCCTTCCTCGTGGTCGGTCTTACACCAATTAAGACTACACCTATGGCAAATGCTGACTAGAGATAAATCGGCCACGAAACCGTATCCGGTGAGGGGTACATACACCCCTCACTCCTTAGAAACATCCCTCGGACTGATGCGTCTGTGATATACGGAGGATAATTTTTTTTTTTTTTTTTGTTTGTTTTTTTTTGTTCTTTCAATAACTTAGGGTGGGGTGTTAGGACTATATTTGTTAAATTGCATACTTCACGTCCTCGAAATTGTTAATTCGCGACATATCATAATTTATGAAACTTGTGGTGTCGAGACCATGTGCTTGCCTTGAAAACAGGAAGATTAAAATATTATGAAATACTTGAATATTTTAAAATACTAAAGACAATAAAGTAAGGGTACCTACCCTTGCAGTCAGGTACATTTTTATTCAATGACAACATTGTCACGTACGATTTTGGTCGAGGTTGGCACCACTGTTTTTCGTATTTCCTTGCCAAGGGAAAGCAGGCGCTCGCAGGCTCCTCCTATTCCGTTCGGAACGTGGTGAGGTTTGGACGTAGGTCCGACGCTGCTCTTCCTCATATATCACAGAAGTCCAGGACGCCATCTTAATTACGGGTGAATATTATTCCTTCCATTTTAATGTGGATTTCATCGCCACGCTAAAAACCCACCGAGTAAAGTAATTTCAAATTGTTATTGAAATCTCCCTTGATAAATACAACACATTCTTTCTTGCCAATTTTAAACTTTTTTTTTCTTGACATTTCGTCAAGTTTTTTTTATATATTATTTTTTTTTTTCTTTTTTTTTTTTACAATATAATAAACTGTTTCATTCCAAATTATACTTGTTTAAATTGAGTCGCCTTGTCCTGCTGTAAGTGAGAGAGAGTTATTCAGAGTTAAGGGAACCCAACAAACCCCAGAGATCTAAAGAGTTCTTGTCTCATAAGAAGCCGGCGGAGCTGAACGGAATATGTCACACCTCATATGTTGGTAATGTTTTATAACTAATATATGTATTTTTTTTTGTGTACAACCTAATATTGTTTTAAATAGGAAAGAGGTGTGACAGGACTTGAAACAATATCCAGACCGAATTTCTATATTATTTTTTAATCTACAAATGAAATTCAAATAATAATTTTACTTTCAGTCAGTAGACCCCTGAGAGACTTAAAAGTGCTTTGGTGAATATTTTAGTTTCTTGGGAGCAAATATGTAAGATCTAGTAAAATAGCGATTTTTTATTCTTCCTAAATTAAACGCTTTAAAATATATCTTAGGGCCAAATAACATAATTAAAATATTTTTTTATCAATTAATGAGGTACTTGGCATGCGGTTAACCCATTTGTGTTGTGACTAGATGAAATAAAATCTTAGAAAAGGGAATATATTATTTATCAAAAAGCTACCAATACAAGTAATACTTGTCTCGCAAGATGAATGGACTTTTAGTGTTAATGGTGATCAAACCATTTTTAAGATACTAAGCACATGCTTTATGCTTTACTTCTAGAAAGTTGGAAGATATTGCCATAAATCCCCTGAAATAGTATCATATTTCACTTAACTTTATGTTTATTTTTTTTGGGGTTAGATTTAGATTAAATGATAGTTTTATTGCAATATAAGAGCGCCAATCTTCGTCTACAATGGATGGTTAGCACTCGGATCAGCCTGCTCTGAAAATTGACGAACTCATTTGGAGGGTAGAATCTTCTGTCTTACAAATCTCAAGACTGATTTTGTGTTACTTGGCAAGTGAATATGCCTGCTCTTTCTGGAATAGATTGAGTCACACTGGTAAGATGGATGTGGATCTGAATGAGCATAATTTGGTTTGGCCTTAAACTAGCCGTTCTAGATAAAGTACACGTCCTTGCCCCGATCGCTTCTCCAAAAATTAGGAGAAACATTCGAAGCAGTGCTGAGAGATACATCCAATTGAATGATTCCAGATATTCTTTGTATAAACATCAACTCCTTAGTTGAAAACTTAGGGGTTGGGGGTTATATTTATGGATGGAGAAATTTCATATTATTTATCTTACAAAAAAGAACATAACATACAGCTGTTTTACTTGGTAAAAAACGTGCTTTTAGACAACCGACTTACATCTAACATACAGTATTGTTGTACATATTAAAATTTATATCTATTTTATATGCTCCAATAATATTATAGGTTTTAAAATAAACAATTATTAAAAAAACTGTGGCAAACAATCAAAGATGACAATAACGTACGAAAAATAATAAAAATAAAATTTATGAGCATATAATTTCTTTAAAAGAGAAAACTCTCCTCAATGACGCTCTTATTTGGGATTTGAGCCCTACATTATTGACATATTAAAAATATAAGATTAGGATGGGGTGGCTACGGTCATTTGATTAAATACAACGCGATAATAATATGACTGTTGCAATAGCAAAATAAACTCGTTAAATCATGAATTAAATTAAGAAATACATTATAAAAATATAATAGAATATTGTATACAGCATAACATACAGCATATATAATATACAGCACTCGAATAGTAAAGAAATAACAAATCAAATTTTAATTTAAAAAATTAAACAGAAAATAACAAATCACGCCTGGCAGTTACAGAAGTATCCGAGCGATCAAAATCGACGAAAAACTATAATTTATCCATTGGGAGAGGCAAAAAAGATTACACGAATCTTCCACTTTGGCGTACTCTTTTCAATATTTTTTGTGTATAAGCGACTACTGAAAGCTTTAAAATTGAATATTCATTATACTGAACTAAGATTTCCTATTCCACAAAGTTACCTCAAAGTGCATTTTCAACGGTGAACGTTAATTTTATTCAAACACCCTAAAAGCACAGGCAAACATCCCTTGACATAGCGAGGTGAAATCGTAAGTCGTAAAAGTTCAATGTGTTTACAGCTCAATGTTTCTGTTGTAAAAGGCAGATGCATTTTTCATATCAAATACATGTTTTATTTTATAAACAAGAAATAAACTGTCAAGCAGCAGTAATAATAAAAAAAAACAGTAGTAATAATCAAAAGAGTAATTACAAAGTACGTAATTATGGAATACTTATTTTATAGCGGTAAAGCACTTAGATTTGTTTTCAGTGGAACAACGCTTACGTAGAACGGGAATAATTGGATGTTTCGAGAATTTTTTGTACCGACTTGTTAAATTTAAGATAAAATTTTGTAATTTTTTCAATAATTTTAAGTATTTGTTTTAACTCGCCTTATATGCATTTACTTTCAAAATACACTTGTGTCATAAATAAAATAAATAAATAAATATTTAGAATGTTTCTTCAATGTTTATATTCATATATAGGTAGTATATCTTCGTGTAGAGACCCTTTCAGTTTCCAACAGATGTTGTTTTATTGAAATCAAGCGACAACTAATAGTAATTCCCTGATAAAGTGCATGTTTCCTATCTCAACACACATATTTCGCCTCTTCCACATCTATATATGTACCTTCTCATACAAATCCTACGATTTCTTTTACTTCATATATTTCCTTTTATCAAAGTATCATTCATTCACTTGACCCAATCATACTTCCCTTGATCTTCCTCTACCATACCTTCCACTCACATTTGCATGTTAAATTTCATTAGTTAGTCTTTCTTCATTCATTCGTTCCACGTGTCCAAACACTCTCAGATAGTTCTTTTTCATCTTACTCGACACATCAGTCTTGAGTTTACATTCATTCCTTATAAATTCAGTCCGTATTCTGTCATACATACATTGATGCAATGGATAAACTTAATATTGATGTAAACTTATATTCATGATAAGTGTGATTTTTTTTCGCATGTAGAAATTTTTCTAAAGGGGTTTGAAACCGATACCTTGTTAAATTTATATTGTTTTTTGTTACCTTTGTAGAAATGTTTTTTTTTTTAATATTTATTTTGTTGCAAAAGTTTTCATTTTATTGGGAATTAAAAAACCTTTTATGCGTATAAATTATAAATTAAGTTATTTATAAACCAATTTCAACGTTAATTAAACTATAACTCAGTACTAACAATTTTGGGTGCAATGGTTATTCAATAAGAGTTCAGCCACTACGTAAAATAAAAGAAATATTTATTGATGTTCAAAGAAAGAAAAACAGAAATGATATGAATTATATATATTTATATTACTCTTTATGAACACGTGGCATTTAAACTATGTTTATATCATATATTAACAGCAAATATGATGTCTTTCAATAATGATAATAATAAAAAAACATTCACACAGTTAGGGCAGCATACTACAAGACTTCAACTTTTCTTTTATGGTACCCATCTCCCACGTCTTTCCAATTAGGCCATGGAGGTCAATTATGAAAACAACTTTCTCAAAATGTTTTACCATGACAATATGGATGTTATTCAATTAAGTCTTTACTCAAACTAGATTATATTTTGAAGTTATCTAGAAAGCAAAAGGTTTTCCCGAAAAACAGTGAAATTTGTAATTCTAATAAAGATGTGTCGCATAGGCAGGATTCCAAATCAACGACTGTCCAATTATCATGGGATACGTGGTTAGTCTGGTCTTATTTTCGCAAAGCTTACTAACAGCTTGTTGTCAGAACTAATAAACTTATTACATCTAATTAAGCAAACTACGACATTTTCAGGAATTTCACTGGCAAGTTTCAGCTAACATAACGTGTATTGTTAATGCCGAAGTTGTAAAAGCTTTACTTACATAATTATAGTTTCCAGAAAGGTTTGACCAACTGCTGAAAATTCAAACATGTCTTGAACATTTCAATAAGATGTTTATCTTGGGTATTTTTGGGTCGAGTGAATATTAACATAAGAAAAGTATACATGCGAAGAAGATCCAAAACACGTCTAAACCGTTTAGAAATAAAATCATTTTATATATAACCTTCTAAGAAATGATCTTTTATCGTGAAATTCAACAAGAAAATACATATTTGATTGACGGGGTATTTTTGCACAAAAAATATTGACCAATATTTGTAAGATATTTTATATACAAATACTTAACATATGTTAAGGATATTTTTTATGTAAATGTACATTTACATAACATACTATTGCCCTATTTCGGGCAGCTAACGTGGTGCAGTGGGAAAACCACCATGCCTAACATTGATTGAATTTTACCACGCATGCAAAGTGCTGGATTTTTTGCATCAATCCTTATACTTAGTGATCGCGGTCCAACGGAAAGCATTCATGTCAAGAAAGCGGGCGTCCAAGGTGATTCCAGACGGATTCATTTTCTAACTAGTTATACTCTTAGACCAGTTAACATCTCAATTTATGTTTTTCTGTTGCTGTTATGCTATTTGACATATTATTTATAGCACTTACAGAAAAAAAAATAGCTGTATATAAAATTCTGCCAAACGAAAGGCTTTTGCATATTTAACCTGCCAATCGTATTAAAATTTGAATTTCTTTGCCATAGGAATGGTGAGTTTGATCTATCAATATCGTGTGCCTGCTAAAGTGTAACAGTTTATATACAGTTGAACATAGCTCCTACGAGCGTTTGTCATCCACATAATAGCTGACAATCAAACTCAATCACGCAGGATAGCCTAAGGTATCGTATCGCGCCAACCCTCTTTCATATTTTGAGCTACTTCCTTGGGTACGTACTCTATTAAGAGACTTTATTTAGGTTCATGGCAAGTGGTGTCCTACCAGCATATGATCTGAGAATCTATCCATTACCTTAATTTAAAGGTTTATCCGGTGTAAAGCATGGCGAAAAGATAAAAATTAAATAATAGATTATGTTTAATTTTTAAATTACCACATGTACGAGTAAGGAAATGAGCTTTTTTCGGAAAATAAATTTTTAAAAAGTTATGAAACTTAACATTTTTATTATTCAGTGAAATTACGAGAACAAAAGAAGAATTTCGGATCATTATCAAAGTTCTCTCATGAATATAATGAAAAATTATTATATTTATGAAAAAAAGCTACAAAAGGGTATTTTCTCTTTCCGTATTTTATGTACGAGTATATACGGTAACTGGCACTTGTTGATAACTATTGAGGGATATAAACCGGGTTTTAAAATTAATAAAATAATTAACCCCTTTAAAGTTGAATTAACTATTCAAAAAAATATTAAATTATATAAAAAAATAACGATTTCTCATCTTAGTAAAAAAATACTTCAATTTTATTTATTTTACACATGACAAGAAATATACTCGTACATAATTTTGCAAAAAAACAACAGGTTATTTAATTTGGACACATAATTTTGATGGATCTGGGGTTGTTGCCTTCTATTTGTCGTGTCCCCAGTCAACTAGGCTTTTGCCTGTATCTCACTGAGGAGTGATTTTTTCTTTCGATATAAATTATTGGTGAAATTAAAGAAAGGATGCATGCCGAGAAAAAATCATAACCATAATTTTTTTACTCATTGGATTTAAACACGTTTTACTTAATTGTGCTGAAAGCGGAAAGTGACGTAAATATATTGTAAAACGCTCGACAGTTGGACACTTGACTTTTAGTCGGGGTTTTTGGGATTGATTCTTGATGGTATTTGAAAAATACTCTTATATATATAAAATTGTTATAATCTTGGAAAGAAATCGTCTGGTAACAATATTCACATGGTAGTATTGTCAACACGTGTAACAACGAATCGTCCCCACTCTAGTGGTTCGAAACCTGAAGGAGTGATTGATTAGGCCAAATACAATGTTGTCTTCCAGCTAGGGTCTTCAATATACATGATTCGCCAATCAGGATATGCTGAATGGGGCATTACAAATGAGAATAAGAAATACACGGTTCATTAAAAACCCACTTTTAATTCATTATTACGAACTGCGTATTGGTTCAAAATTGATACTTTGTTTGTGTAAACTTTGTTGCTCGAATGTACTATAATCCCGTTTCATATTTACATAGTTTTATTGTCAGTCAGTATTTGTATGTGGCCTAAGAAATCTGTGTAGGTTTTCAAAGTGTTAATTATTTATTTCATAAACGTTTCCATACAAATCTTTGAATATATAAACCTCTGTTTCCCATGGAATTCATAAAAATCTTACGTATATTTGCCTTTTTCTTTGATGGTAACCTATAAGAGATCTCTCGAAAATGGTCAATTAAGTATTTAAGAAAAAAAACTCGAAGTTTTTGTGAAGCTTTCGCTTAAAATCTTTCAATCAAATCAATTACCAAAGTCATTAAAAATCACCTCTTTATCTTCAAAAAATATCTTTTATCTAACCTCTTTCCTCTCTGTCGTCATCTGAGATTCCTTTTATATTCAGATTTTCTGCTTGGGACGTTTTCTTTTATCCAACAATATTTTGGGTATTTTTTGAAGCAGATTAATATCCAAGGATGATTGCTCTCCAGTTAAGATGGTCTGAGTTTCTTTTTCAAAATTAAAATTTGAAATAGGCTACGAACCGCCATCTTGAGATGTCAAGGGTTGTTAATAATACCGGGTTCTAAAATTTCACCGAGTTAACTCTAGGGGAAGCAATATTTACCCTTTATTTCTCAGGCTCTCAAATTTTACTCTCCCGTATGGTTATTGAAAAAAAATAAGATCGAGTCCAGCTTAAAAAGTAATAGGGAGCGTAATTGTTATTTTAGCAATATACGAGTATAAAATAACTATACCTTGATTTATTTCCGGTGGGATTTTTCAAAAATAAAAAATATCGTTTAAAATTTTTTTTTTAGATAATTTCGAACATGATTTAAGAAACGCCAATCAACATACAATACAATTTATAAACAAGACGTGAACATATATAATGGCAAAAAAATATTTTGATTATATAAGTTTTTTAATGAACTGAATAAATTTTCTAAAGGATTCATTAAAGATTTCAGAGGAAGTAGATCATTTCTAATCAATAAACCTATTGGACGTGACACATTTGTTTCGCTTTATAACCAAATGACGAGTCAATCTCATTATATTAGTGTTGTATATATAAAATCAATTGCGGGAAACATCGAAATGCAAAACAAAGTCATAACGTCACTTCGAACGCAAAACCTTACAAATAACAATATTTTTCTACGCCTTTGGCTTTTTTCATATTGTGTCTTCTCCAAGTAACACCATCCGATGCTAGATTATGTTATGTAGTTCTTGCACGTCTCCAGAAAATTCATACAGTGTGCAGCTGTTTATTATGTAGTTCATTGTCTTGATCTCCTCACACTCTCAGATAGGTGTCTCTGCTAGGCCCCACTTGTGTACACCATATGCAGTGTGGCTAAATCCGCATCTGATCTTATTGATAGTACACTATTTCTTCCGAGGTAGGGAACCAGGCAATTACATTATGGGGTCACCCACAAGATGGCCGTTTTTTAAATAAATAACAATAAAAGATATTTTACATAGAATGTCAAATAAACACAAAGTTAAACTGTGCGTTTTTGTTGAAAGGATGATCTCCGTGGCTATGCTAGAAGATGGTTGTATTTCACCAAGGAGTTTGTGGTTAACATCCCGATGGTACCCAAAAATAATCAAACAAAAAAGGGTCTTGGTCTATTTTAAGAGTTCATCTGTTAACAATAATCGCAAGCGCTGTATGTGAGTGAGTGTCGTTACCTGTCTACACGAGAAAGTATTTTAAAGACGTACGATTTCGAACCATGATCTACAAGTCTACATCAGTGATTCTTAACCTGAAGATTTGATATTTGGGGTCGAAGATAATATTATTTCTCGATCACGGTTACGGAGTACCTTACGAATAAATAAATTTTTTCAAACTAAGACAATACAAATACAATATACTTTCCTTACTGACACATAACACCTTATTTACCACGTCTTCATCTGCGCGATTGTAGAATAAACTTTTAAGAAGATCTGTATCTGATGAAAACCACCATTATTCATGTTCAAGAGAGAATTGAAAAAAAATATTACACGACTCACGATATCTTTTCATCCTTTTTTTTCATTTATTTTTTAACTTCTTTGTAAACGAATTTCATTTAGTGCTACTATACTATTATTGTTTAGAGGTATTTAAAAACAACTTGAATTAAAATTAAAAAATAAAATTTTGTTTATCTGTCATGAATAAAAATTATTCAACCTATCCAAGATAAGCTGATAAGTTGGAAGAAATTGCTGTAAAACCATGAGCTCGTCAGATGCATATTTATGTACATAAAATAAAATACAAAAAATTGATATGTTTTTCTATGTAACATACAATACAATGTCAGAATTTTAAATCACGTAAAAATTGATTTTTTTGCAACTTTACAATCTCTTTGTAGAAATATAAATTGAGAAGCATTGCTCTTCGGTATATCAACAGTTTTATCAAAATAAATGGAGGGGAATTAAAAACCCGAAGTTAATTAAAGAAAATAAAAGCGATTCAAATTAGAAATGCTTTAAAAGAGGTAATTACGTGAACAAGTAAAAAAAGTTAATCTATGTCTAAAAAATCCACGAATTTCGAAAACAGATTAAAAATTTGTTTACTATTGGAATTAGTTGGGAAAAGACTTTGCGGTTTTATTTTCAAAGAATTTTACTTAAATTTTTTGAAATATTTCCTTGAAAAAGTCGTACAATAAGAAGTTGGACCTATTCGGTGAAAATTCTGACTTCTGCTTGTTTAAAATGTTTTTGATTTCTAAAACATATCAAATATTATTTTTATTTATATTCACCACTGTTTTATTAATTCAGTTCACTACCTGTTTCAATGACATTTATCTTCATCGTCAGGTGTTATCGAACTAAATTACAAAAAGTTGGAGTGTGAATGGGAAAGCGTTTGAGCAGAGTACTTTAACTTAACTTGACTTGATCGTGTTTGATTTTTAGATCTAATGTTTATTGTTATTTTAGAATAAAACTTTAGACATTTTCATCTCAAAATATTCTTCTTCTTTATCTTATATACAATTCGTATCCTAATTCCTATTTTTCTTGAGATTATTTTTTTATTTGAATCTTTATTAGTTTTTTCAACTATTTTTTTATTTTAATCTGTGTTAGTTTTTCAACTATTTTTTTATTTTAATCTTTGTTAGTTTTTCAACTATTTTTTTCATACTCTACGTTAAAGACAGTCATAGGT
Source organism: Odontocerum albicorne (assembly GCA_949825065.1). Classification (NCBI taxonomy): domain Eukaryota; kingdom Metazoa; phylum Arthropoda; class Insecta; order Trichoptera; family Odontoceridae; genus Odontocerum; species Odontocerum albicorne. The sequence continues at coordinate 14,577,408 of OX463847.1, read as the reverse complement.
TTTATATAAATAGTAATTATGAAACAAAATATGGTTGATTTGAAAAAAAAAGGATCTAAAGCAATAAATCCGCCAGGTGTATCTAAATAAATAAACAATTTAATTATACTTTTACTAATCTCGAGAATCTCTTAATTGCCCAGCTGTAATGTTTATATGTAGAATTCACAAACGATTCGCGAAATGAAACGAGTGGTTTTGCTCAATCAAGTGGTTAGTAAATTCTGAATAATTATATTATCATTCAATTTCTTATAGTTCCTCTTAAACAAATATATTTTAAACCTGTAATAAAGTTCTTTTTAAACCAATATATTTTAGACCTGTAATATAGTTCCTCTTAAACAAATACATTATTAGCCTGTAATATAGTTCCTCTTAAACAAATATATTTTAAACCTGTAATAAAGTTCTGTTTAAACTAATATATTTTATGTTGTTTATAGTTAAGGCATTAACGTTGTGGAGGTTTAAAGACATTGTAATTTATTTTTAACAAACACTGTTTATTCCACTTTTTTATGACGGTATAACCCTACCGGTTTCAAGGCTTTCACCTCATCTTCAGGGGAGCGCAAACAAGACTAAATGCTGTTCGGACTGGTACCGATATAGACACTTCAACGGTTGGAGGCGGGAGGGGTGAGGGGAAGGCTAGGTATTATTTCGGCCAAGAGCGGGGAGATTTTGGGGAAATAACTATTCAACAGATGCTCTGATCTGTATATTGACTTAGAAATTTCTAGGGCCTCCAATCTGTCCAATCTATTTCCGTTGTCGCTAATATGTAAGAATTTGGCATCATTGATAGAAAAAGTATGATTCTCACGGTGACAATGATTAGCCATTTCAGAATAAATTAGAGGATTTGTTAAGGCAGATTGGTGTTCACGAAATCTCTTTTCAAAAGATCTTCCTGTCTTTCCTATATAGAAATTATCACAGTCAGCACATAAAAGTTTATACACACCGCTGTTGTTAAGTATTCCATTTTTGCCTTTCCCATTAAATAAGAGTTTCCGGAGATTGAAGTTAGTGTAAAAAGCTGGCTTTATGTGACTTGGAATATTTTTGGTTATTTCATTTGATATATTTTTTATAAATAGGACTTTGCTCCATTTATAGGTATGCTTATAGGTGTCGTTAAATATATAATCTTTTATGAGTTTCTTTTTTGTTTTGTTTTTTAAAAGTGAATCAATGAGGCTTCCAGGATAGCCATTATTTGTAGCAATTTTTTTGATGGTTATTAATTCCTTTTTAAAATTGTCGTCGGTTAATGGGACACTGAGCAATCTATGAAGCATACAGTTAAAGGCGGCGAATTTATGATTATTAGGATGGTTAGAAGTTGCTGGAATTATGGAGTCTGAATAAGTATTTTTCCTATATATATCAAAGTCAAATGTGCCTTTTTTCCGAGATAATGTTAGGTCCAAGAAATTTAATTTTCCGTCCTGTTCTGTTTCTAATGTAAATTTTATAAAACTTTCTATAGAATTTAAATATTTAAGAAAATGGTGTAATTGTCTATCGGTACCCGTCCAAACACAAAGAATGTCATCTGCATAATTTTTTAGACCTGGAATATAATTCCTCTTAAACAAATACATTATAAGCCATGCTCCTCTTAAACAAATATATTTTAAACCTGTAATAAAGTTCTTTTTAAACCAATTTATTTTAAACCTGTAATATAGTTCCTCTTAAGCAAATACATTATAAACCTGGAATATATTACAGTTCTTCTTTAACAAATATATTTTAAACCTGTAATTTAGTTCCTCAATACCTGAAAAATAATCAAAGGTCTTTGAAATCGTCAAGTCGTGAAGTTAATAAAATAGTTGCGAATACACAGAAAAAAATGTGTTTAATTTGGTTTTATTAAACTAAAAAATCAATAAAAACCATACCACAAAGTGGACATATTATATTTTTAAGATTCAATTTTTTTTTGCTTATTTTTAGACCAAAACATTACTTCAGTGTTTTCTTACATAACTTTTATACAGTTTTAATATCACAGCTTTTGAAAATATTTTTTCAGAAAAAATACAAAAAAACACCAGAACTGCGTTCAAGTTCAGCGTTTATGTACTGCGATCACAAGTGGAACACAAACATGTGTAACGAAATCGCTTATAAAATCACCATAATGCGGGCAAATGTGTTTTTATTCCCCTTGCATATTCCCATAACATCACTTAAGTTTGTGAGTCGGCCCATAAAAATATGTTTTTGTCAATACTTCGAAAAGAAAAGGTCGTAAAATTTTAACGGGTTTAACTTGGTATACATGAGATAGATATTCCTAATACTCCTAAAGTATAAAATCAATACACAAAATATGTAGTCCGGACTTCATTTGTGCGTTTTGGAAATAGTTGCATGTTCTTAAGTTACGTGCTCATTTTTAAGGAAATATTTAGTGTATTGTACATGCCATCACGCTTCCGTACATATATACCATCCCGTCGTTTCCCTCCTGGGAAAAGCAGAGATGACAGAGCACCGAACTCAACACACAGATTTTACCTCTATCGTGTCCATATAGCTCCTATGATTTCTCTTCTAACATATTCTTCTTTCAAAATGTAATTTTATTAGATTGAACTATACTTTTCTTAGTCTCCCTCATTCACGCATTCCAATTACATTTAGAATTTGTACATTTTGTTAGTTTTTTTTCATTCATTCGTCTTACATGCCCAAATCATCTCACAGTGCTCTTCTTCATCTTACTCAACACATTAGCCTTAAGTTCACATTCATCCTTAATCACTTAATTCCATATTCTGTCATATGTTACATTATCATCCCATGAATTATTCTAAATATACCCGTTTTAAAATGATTTATTTGGTTCTTTTCAGCATTTATTTGATTATTTTCAGTTCTTAGTCTACGTTTCACTCCCATGCACCAAAGTTGTTACTAAAATATTTACGTGAATCCTAGTAGATTTTGATACCGTCCGGTTCAAGTATGAACTCACATATTTTAGTGCTCCATTGACTTATTTCCTGTCATCACACGCCAATCGATATTCGTCGCAACTTATTCATCATCTAAGAAAATACTACCTTAATAACAGATCGTGTATGATACAGTTAAAATCTTTATTCTCTTGAGTGTGTTGGACGTTCAGACACTCTGAATGATATTTAAAAAAAAACGAAGTGGGTAAAATTTTTCACAATAATTGTACGACTCATGAAAATATGGATGAAATGCTTAATTTCCACCCAAGACTCTCAATAGTGCGAAAAAATTGTGTGCCATTGTCTGTTTTTCAAAAACAGGCCTATAAACATATTTTCGGTTAGTTGGAATAAATAACTTAACACAGCTTTGCTTTACCCAATTTAAAATATTTAATAGACATTACAATAAATAACTGGGTTCTAATTTTATTTTTTTAGTTACTAAGACTGCATTCACACTTGATCAAATAAAATTTATCTCAACAGGTAACCAGTTAACCATAAAAAACGCACGAGTAAACATGCCTTGTCATCCTCTCTGCATGTTTTTAAGACCATATTTGGTTTTAAGGAATCGTGTAGGTTAATATGCGAATGTATTAAGTTAACTCCAAGTTAGTTCATTCAAATTCTGCTGCATTAATATTCATTGATAAATCAAATGATTATTTATTCGATTGTGGCTTGACTTTGATTCTAAATAAAGTTTTTCAATAAATGTTGCTTGGCACCGATGGGCGTTGGGTTAGGATATAACTGATGTAAATAAAGGCTCTAGATATAAATCAATCAAACAATCTATCTCTTTGAAACCATGGTTTAACTTATGGAAGTGTCTATCATTTTTCGTTTCCGGACGAGCCACCGCGTGGTGGCTAGTCACCTTTACAGAATGGGTATTGCGGAAAATCCCGGCTGCGAATGTGGTCTGGATGATGAAACTGTACACCATGTATTTTTTGGTTGCCAGATAGATTTGATTTACTAACATAAAAGTCATATCTTTGCCACGTCCAATGAATCTTGCGTTTCTCCTTTCTTCAAAGACATTTTCCATTTATAAATAGATTGTTAAAGTTTTGAAGCTTAATCAGTTGAAACTTTGAATTGTCTAAAATTGTAATTAAAAAAAATGGTTTTATTATATTCACTATATAATGTCATAACGTATTTAATTTGGCGACACAAGTCTTCCTAGTTTGGGTAGTTGCCTATTTGAAGAAAAATAGTTTTACCAATAAATTGTTTGTTAAAAAGAATGCAAACAATATTCACATTTAACTGAATGTAGGTTAACGTTATTGATAGCAACACAGTATGAACATAGATAAATACACTCTGAAATTGCATACATATCTCAAGATAAATAGCGGAAAATATATTTAAGAAAGAAAACACATATGGGTTGAAATAACAAACATAACATGTGGGTTGAAATAACAAAAATAACACATGCGTTGATAATTGAATATTACAGTAAGTTGAGGAGTTTTTCCTACCAGGAAAATGCTTTGAGGAGATGATAAAATGAAAAAAGAAATATTGAAAGCATGTTTCTTTCGATAATATTCGTAAAGTCAACGGCGAACATAACACTGTTTTTGCCAATCAATCAATTTATATCAAGACAATTGAAAAATATATTGTCTTATGTACATGGTCATACATTATATACAATCTGTCCTCTGTATCCGTGCTAAAAATTCAATTTTTTTTCTGAGCATTGACTGTACGATCTAGTAACTACCGAATCCTTTGTACATCACACACCATTCTATACATATATTTTTATGTTTTATTCGACTTGGTTTTGGAACGATTTTCCTCTGATGTGCTACATATGGCACATACATATGATATATACGAGTAAACACCTCGCCATATTTTTGTCGGGGTAAGCAGAAAGGATAAACCGCCAGATTTTCTTATCTTGGTACACGTCCTTCGCCTCATCCATATCCACACCCCTTCTACGATTTCTCTGACTTCCTACCATACTTTCCTTAGTCTTCTTCTCACACGCCTTCTACTCACATCTGTACTATATATCTGTTTTGTTAGTCATTCTTCACTCATTCGTTCCATATGCCCAAACCATCTAAGCGTGTCTTATCTCTTCCTTCGGTATTCTATCATATATTGTCACTCCTAAGTATTCTTTTGAATGCACGCATTTCTACAGTCTTTATTCGGTTCCTATTAGTATTGTTTCAAGTCCACGTTTTCGTCCCATAGATCAGATGTACTACAAATTATCGATATTGAAGGATAAACTAAAGAAGCATTATTCATCTCGAAATATTCTACTTTCTTAACTTCTATCTAATTCCCACCCTTATCCCTATTTTCAATAAGAAATATCTTCAATTTTATTATTATTATTTTTATATTGTTTTCATAATACACAATATCAAAGACACGGTCATGGGTAACAAAAAAAAATTGCGTAAGAAAAGATTGTAAGAAATTGCTTTACACAATAAGTCCACCAGATTTATTTGCATGAAAGTCTTAAGGTCATAAATTAACAAATATATGTTGAACTTCTTGCTAAATAGCAAATTTCTTCTTACAAAACACTACGTTAGGAATACTTAAAATTATATTAACTCACGACATACTTTAGAAACAATAAAAATTCAATTTAAAATATAGCTGGTCTCTAAACAATAATGGAAAACAAGGGGACAAGAATTCGTTCAAGAATAACGATACAATTTACTATTTCGATTCCAAAAAAGATGGAGCACAGTAGCGTGCTGGTGTCCACCTTTATATATGGATCGAAATCTTGAAAAAATATTGTAAAATATAAATATCTTATGTCTTCAAAAACGTCATGTGAATAAATTTGTTTTCGCGAGATATTTAAAGATAACGGATTAGCGTACAAAAAGGGTAACCCTAAGGAAATATTTCAATATTCTTAGCAAATCCAATGGGCGTTACGTCCTTTAAAAGACAAACATGTTTTTTATGTACCAATACCACTTTGTAAAAAATAAATTACTTTTTTCACTCAATTTTAAAATAAAGGCAATTCCAATATATGAGTTCTTTTGAAATTATGAATCAATCATACTGATCAAATTTAAGATGATCGTTTATACTCTAAAGTATTTTTTTATAGTTATAAGATAAGGGATAACCCTAATTATTGTTTTTCTTAGTTGCGTTGCTTATAAATGAGCGCCAAGGTTCCCAAGGGAATTGAGTGAATAATTTGTTTCCACTTTTCCAGTCCTTAGCCATGAGGAGTGCAGCACTCAATGAGTAACTAGTCATCTCTAATATGTATGGCTTAATGGCAAATCATACTACATCTCTAATATGTAGTATGATTTGGTGTATTCGTCTTTCTGGAAACCTTAATCTTGATCGTCGCCCCTTAATAGTTTTTGGCATTACCAGCATCACCAAACTGTTTCTATATCTTTTAGCGACATGCCCAATGTATGAAAGTATTCTTTTCCTTCATGTTATTCATTGACATACTATTCTGGACATGTATATCCTAAAGACAAACTTTTCTAGACATGTATGACACAAAAATACGTCATGCAGTCCATGAGATGTAACATATTTGCGCCAGTACCAGATTCCGAAAACATCCAGCATATCTCTTTCCTTTTTTTTGAACGTCAGTGTTTTCACTCAATAGTGCGCTATAGAGAAAAACAGAGATTTCATCAAACGAATATAAGTACTGAGTATACAAATACATCAAATACTCAGTATGATTTAAACCGTTGCAGATTAACAAGCTAAATTTTAGCTTCATATTACATATTCTTGGCAAATTTCGTTCACTGTTTAATCAACTTGATATAATAACTTTGGTAAGGTGAAAAAATGACTTCAATTAAACGAAATGTCAATGACGACCTCCATAACTTATTGGAAAGACTTTTGTTTCCAGCTCGTGGGTTGCAGATCTAATTCACATCGAGACAAGATTAAAAAAAAAATTGTTGATTGTCACTTGCAGGCTGATAATTTGATTGTGACTGTCACTTGCCGGCTTAGAAGACTGATTGTCACATCAGGTTATAAAAAATCTTTCTGATTAGTAAAAAGAGATGGCTACATATGTTAGTAATGAAACCTCTAGGTTGTACTGCCTGCAATGAAAGTGTTTTTTAAGTTATTTGAAATTTGTAGCCAAAAGAGAAAGTTTAGTACAATATACTCGTATTTTGAAAATTCTCGGTATAATCTAACGATTTTAATACAATAAATTGTGTTGTACACGTATACTTTTTCATAACATCCAGTGCAACGTTGTGAGAAAATCTATTTCAACTAATAAAAAAACATGAAAAAGAGGTCTTAAGTAAAAACCAGAACGAAAACCTAAAACATGGGATCGAACGGGAATCGAACCACGCTAGAGACATTTTACTAGCTAAATCCGGAGTGGCCAAATCACGGCCCGCGGGCCACATGCGGCCCGCGGCGCCCTTACGTGTGACCCGCGGTACCCTTATGTGCCGCCAGCGGTCATATGTGACGAATTATGTTTTTTTATAACCATACAAATACATTTACGGATTACTAACTTAGAATTCTAAGTCATTATTTTATCATACAAATATAATTGAACACTTTCTATGTACTTCTGCATCCAAATCAATCACAACAAAAATAAAAAGAACGAATTTTGTTGTAAAGCCAGATATCGAAAAAAATATTAGAACAAAATTTGGAATTATTGTTATTTATGTGTGGCTCTTGGAGAATTTTAGGTCGTCAATGCGGCCCGTGGGGCAATTTGGATTGGCGAGGCCTGAGCCAGATGCACTCAGATTTGAATTTATCATAATTATTTTTTGGTTTAAACTTATTAAAAAAAATACATCTAGCATATCACAGTTACCAGTTAAATTTGTGGTAGATAGAAAAAGGAATTATGTGATAAGGAATGAATGTGAACTTAAGTTCATTAAGGCTAATGTGTTAAGTTAAAAAAAAGCAGTCTGAGATGGTTTGCGCGCATGAACTTAATGAATGAAGAACGGCAAAGAAAACCAATTTACAATGTGAATACTGGTGGGATGTGTTATAGAGAAATACAAAGGTATGGTTAGATCAAGTAAAATATTTAAGAAAGGAATGAAATATTAAAAATCACAAAAATTGCAGGCGGTTCTAGGCGAAGGAATATCGATGTAGAAGAGGCGAAATACACGTATAGTATGTGTGTCGAAATAGGAACATTTGGCGCTCTGTCCTTTTTGTCTACTCCAATAGAGAAACGACATAGTGGTCTGTTTGTATTATCATATATTTTGATAGATATAATGCTTTTTGTAGGGGGTTTCACGTCGCTCATGGCCAGGAGACTCCGAAATTACCTACTTTTAAAAAGTTTATTGTTTTCTTTATTTATGATCAACGAACAATAAAATATTTCTAATGGAATGATGCAATTTGTTCGAGAAAAATTGTAGGCTATCTATAGGGTACGATAAAGCAGGAAATATCCCATCCTTTCAAAAACAGACAATATCTACCTGCTTCTTGCGGCCAGAGCAGGAGAGCTTTTTTGTATTAGTTGGGAGGCTTGTACTGCCATTGTGTAGATACCGTATAAAGTTAAACGAATATATATTTGTTGCCATGCCAAAATAACTTGAATAAAATAAGCAAATTCTGTAAAACAAAAACCTGTTTTCCCAAAATACGAAAAACAATTTCAAGGGTAGCTAAACAGGCCCCATTTCTTTAAAATGTATCATTTTCCAAATCTCGAAGGACCCATTTGTATAGTCTTATCGATAAGATGGCCCAACATTTGTGTAATTTTGCTGATATTTAAGATTTTGTATCTTTCATAAAGAATACAGCACCTGAACAATGAAAGCTCAATACCAAGCAGCCTGTATCGTTGGGAATTCACTCACTCATTCAAGCATGAAAAGAGATTTTTTTTCGTCATAAATTCAAATGTAGGTATTTGTAAACGTATTATTGAAACCGAATCATCAGAATTGTAAAATCAAAGAAGAATATGGGAAAGACGGAAAGATTTTCGAAAAGATTTTGACAGGAAACGACGTTTTGGGATGCCCTAAAAACGTAACATAAATAAATGGATCCATTTCCGAAAGAGGGAACAGTGAAAATAATTTGTTATAGGAGAGTATGCATGATGAGATGTAAAGACACCTTGTTCTCACTACCTGCCCAAATAAGGTCATGGCATGGTGATGATGATGAAGACTTGAGTCAAAATGAAGTGGAACACGACATTTAAAATGCATTTATTTACCGATTATTGGATTCAATAAAACCTGCATTTTTACCAGAAAAAGAAATTAAAAAAACCCGTTTCGTTATTTTTTTTTCATTTATGTGTTACATTTAACATATACTCGTACAATCTGGATATTTGGACACATCAAAGTACATTTATTAATTATTTTTTTCAGGTCCTTTGCACATTACATGTTTCCCTAATTAGTAACATTGTCTGGAGACAACCTTGTCTTCGACCCCATTAATCGAATTTTAGGGTAACATAGAATCAATGTCGTAGATACAAAACGTCACAAAATATACTGCGATGAAAGGCTATTCAGGGTGTTGAACATCATAAGACACATCACAAACCCCACCCTTTTCGGGACATCTCAATCAGTGAAGCTACATTTCTTCATATTCTGCGACGTTACCACGATGCTGAGGAATATGACGCATGCTGAAATTGCTATACGTCATGTATCTATAGTATGCATCCGTCGAGCCGCCTGTGGCAAATACAGCCCCGTTGCCCTGTTCACCTGGCCGCTCAAATGCATTCGTGATCTAGCCATGCTCGTGTGAAATGAGACCGAAAAACTGAGAATGCGTGGACTGAATGGTGGATCTCGGAGACATTAAGTTCTTCTTTTATTTAAATAGTTCTGTCCAATATCACGCCTCGAAAGATATTATCTTTGATATTTATCTTGCCTTTGTTGTCCTGGTTTACGAGCCACAAAAGAGTTTGGAGAAAATCAGGATTTTAATAAAAAGAATTTTCACTCTTTCAGAGATTGGTCTGTTTCTCCAGATCAGCCCTAATTGCAGCTTGCAAGGTAGTTGTTAGTTATTCGGTCACATTTGTTTGCAATAAAAATCAAGCATGCCGTTATGTTGAAGACTTTTGGGTAGATCAAGACAGCGTTGTAAATGCAATTTGCTGGTCATCCTATTGTTACAGGAAAGGGAATAATGGAACTAAACAACTTTATATCGCCCTACCTGAAAAGCACAGATAAGAACGCTTTTCAAGATTTTTCAGCCAGTAAACAAATAAAAACAAATGTTATATTCGAAAATTTTCACGGCTGTTTTTCAACAGTTGAACATAATTTTCGGAGTTGATGTCATATTGTGTTTACTTTAATGATGGCTGAAATTTTGAAGCCGTTGTAGCCGTCGTCCTTATAGTAATGTCAAATAATGACCAAAGGCCATTGTCAAAAAAATATCTCAGAGCGATGTTGCAGTGCCAATTTTGAGCGATGCGAAAAGGTAGGTGAATTCAATATTGCCGTGTAGGGTGCGCGAAATGCGCTCGCTAGATTCTGTACTTACTGGTCGTCGCTTACGTACAGATATAGCGGTCACTAGATCGGGTGGGTAAGCGGACTAAGCACGTGTTCACGTTGCGGTCAAGAATGCTGTGGCTTCGTCGGTGCTTTTTGCGTGCTTACTACCATATATTCAGTAATGATTTTGACGTCGTCCTTGTGGATGAAGATTTCAACGCCTTCGAAATGTTTGCCATTATTTAACCCTACTCAAAACGGCAGTATCTCCGAGAAGTATTTGGGAATCTGTTAATGTCGTATCCATAGTTATTCACTTCTGAATTGCTTTGAAGCCTTATTTTATTTAAAATTATTTATGAAATATCCTTAACATATATGGAATGTTAAATACATTAAACCTTGCATATTAGCTGCCTTTTTTTCTTTCTGTGTATCTGATTGTTTAATTAGTCTAAAACTCATTTATTTTCTGTATTTGAATAATTGTATTTGAACAACTGTATTTGAATAACTGTATTTAAAAATGGATAATTTCAAGTGAGGAAAACTAATAACAATGAAATTTGTGTATTGTAAAATATTGTGGCCAAATAAAGAAAATCTTCGGTGAACTATAAATAATTACATATATATTGATTTTCAATCCTTTTAAGTAATTAATTTATTCCAAAATTATTCAGATAACAAAGAAAATCTTATTAATTGAAATTAAATTAATTGTTAAGTGAATATTCAAGATCAATTTGGCCAAGTATTCATTTTACACAAAAATTAATTGAAGTGCAAAGAAAAGCGATAATTTGATGAAATTTGAGAAGGGTACGATATTATCTACGATCTTAGATTTCAAGAATATTTCTGGAAAATACGAGTACTACTATATTTTCGAAAATAATATTTTTATAAATTTAAACTGTTAGTCAATCGATCAAGTTTTCTGATGATTGAATTATTTTGAAAAAAATGTTTGTTTTTATCGACCTTTTTACACTTCATTCGTTCTCACTTATTTCAGAATAATATGTATGAAAAATTGTTTCAAATTCATGGAAATGTCTTATATCATAATAAAATGAAAGCTTCATAAAATATTGTTTTTGTATTGTTTATATTTAACAGAACTTGGGTAGTTGAATTGAAAAAAGTCATAAAACATGATCTCTAAAATAATAAAAAAAACTATAAAAATCCACCTAAATGACGACCTCCGTGGCTTTGATGGTCAGATATTTGCCTTCCGACCCGAGGATTGCGAGTTCAATCCTCTTTTGGTATGTAGATTTTTTTGAAATGTGATCAATGTTGTTTTCACTTACGGCTTGTCGAGCACTTTTCTGATTGGTTAGAAGAGATTGCAACATGGCAAAAACGGTTCCGTAGTTGCGAGTCGTTGGGTTCGGATTTTTGTGATTTCATTATTTCAACATGTTTGCTATTTCAAAAATATGTATCCGGCGCATGTCGTTGTAAGCATTATGCACAGTGCATACAACAGGAAAGACTGTGTGCAAACGCGGCAAGTCCGTACTCAATGAATGCCGAATTGGGTTAGCTAGTTAATTTTAAAGCAAGATTATTGCTTATTTAAAATGTTCAGAAGATCGGTATGACGACTTGCTCTTATAAGAGTTCCGATAATGAATTGTACTACAAAATGCTGCGAGGCGTTGTTTATAGAACTTTTAATGGATTAAATAGTGAAATACGACACTCTTTAACATATGACAAGTGTTTTGTTAAGAAAAAATCTATTTGACTCGATATGATTATCAATCTGTCTGTATTTTAAAATAAATTGAGTTATTGGCATGGTTTTTGATTTCCTTTCATTTCCTCTTTGAGTTTCATTAACTTCTTTATAGTTAGTGTTTTAATTATTTTATAAAAAATCTAATCGTTTTGTTTGAAATAACAAGAACCATATATGAAACGCTGTGAAGTAGTTTGACCAATTTTTTTTCCTTAAACCTGTATAAAACTTATAAACCATTGAAAAAAATTGCGATAAATTTAATGTACAGATGAAGACGAATTAGAATCCTTTGAACTGCAAAAAAATATGCTTCAAGAAAATAAATTATTATGGAATTCAGGAAAGATGACCCATGTAAGCTTATGTGAACTACTTAAACTTGGTTGATTAAATAAAATAAAAGTTATAGATATATGTTGATATTGAGAATTCAACTTGATTTTCATATTTTATTCAAAAGGCAATAGAATTATGATTTAATATAAGCTTCAGTGAGATCCAAAAATGTGCATGAAAATAATGAACACAGCATGTATAGTACTATGTGCAAGTTGGAAGCGAGGTTTATATAAATGAATTTATTTCCATTCTAAAAATTAAGCTGCTTGGTGAATGAAGAAGAAATTAATTTATGACTTTCGTGAAAGAGTTTAATAAATGGAGCTGTTTACCTTAGAATATCTTGTATTTTTATGAAAAGTTGAGCTTGAACATATTAACTTGTTAAAGTTGGCCCTTAATCGAAAGTTATGGCTTTTAATAATAAATAAAACAATTAATTTCTTTATACGTTGCACAAAAAAAAAACATATTTATTTATTCATAAAATATTTCAAATTTAACTATGTTAATCTCCTCTTTAAAATATATAACTACATGTAACACATCGATCAATAAGTCCCGGGACTAACCAACTCTTATAACAAACCCATTCTCAGTTAGTACCAACCTTTAGAAGTTACGTGTCAAACTTTCATGACATTCCAACATTGTGCCACAGTGGTTTTAGTGATGCTACTTTTGCTATTTTCAAAACAATGGAAAACATCAAATTTCGTGTGTTGATAAAACATTGCTTTTTAATGAGAAAAAATACCGTTAAAACTCAGCGATAGCTTGAAAAGTGTTATCCGGGCTCCGTCGAAAACAACCATTTGTCGGTGGTATGCTGATTTCAAACGTGGACGTACATACACAAATGATGCTGACCGCTCTGGTCGTCCAAATGAGGCTGTTACACCACAAAACATTAAAAAAACCCTCAAAATCGTGATGGAAAATCGCAAAATAAAGTTGTGTGAGATAGCTGACATCCTGAAAATATCATTTGGTAGTGTTTACACTATTTTGCTTTAATATTTGGTAATGAAAAAGCTTTTTTTGAAATGGGTGCCGCGTTTGCTCACAATGCAACAGAAACAACAACGCATCGCTGATTCAGAGCGCTGTTTGGTACTGTTTACGCGAAATAAACAGAAGTTTTTGCATAGGTATGTGACAATAAATACAACTTGGATCCTCCACTATACTCCGAAATCAAATCGGCAGTCAGCTGAGTGGAGAGCAGCCGGTGAAAGTCGTCCGAAGTGACCAAAAACTCAACAGCCGGCCGGGAAGGTTATGGCCTCCGTATTTTGGGATGCGCATGGTATAATATTCATCGATCACCTTAAAAAGGAAAAAAACCATCAATAACGAATATTACATAGCGTTATTGGAGGGTTTGAAGGCAGAAATTGCAAAAATAACGTCTCCATATGAAGAAGAAAAAAGTTCTCTTTCAACAGGACAATGCACCGTGTCATAAGTCGATGGTAACAATGGCCAAATTGCATGAGTTTGAACTTCGAATTGCTTCCGCACCCACCGTATTCTCCAGATTTGCTCCCAGCGACTATTGGCTGTTCGCAGACCTCAAAAAGATGCTCCAGGGAAGGAAATTTGGCTCCAATGAAGAAGTGATTGCCGAAACTAACGCCTATTTTGAAACCAAAGATAAATAGTTCTATACGGTTAGCATAGAAAAGTTTGGAAAACGTTGAAATGAATGTATCGCTCTTAAAGGAGACGTTGTTGATGAATAAAGAAGAATTTTGTCAAACAAATGTTGTTTTAGTAGTTAGTCCCGGGACTTATTGATCGATGTGTTATGCGATTTCACGAATCATGTAATAATATCCGCAAGATGAGTTTTTTACGTCTAGCTCAGAACTTTCATAATTATATTGTTATGTTTGGAATTTGTATAACGTTGGGCTGTAATTAATGTTATGATGCAACATACGTGACTGGTCTTTTGATTCAAAATAAATAATTTAATCAATTGTGACATGATGAACATTGTGCTGTTATTAATTAAAACGAAGTATAGTATGATACTCTACTCGTATTTTCACAGAACATTTGGTGTCATTATTATTTCTTTAAAAAAATATTTGTTTTTTTTCTTGTAAGAATCTATTGTTTTGAGATATTGATTCGCAGTAACCTTTAAAGGTGTTTTAGGAATACGGCTTTTAGTGGGTTATTATTGTTAGCAGGTCATGTAAGGAACTCAAGTATTATGCATTATATTTGTCTTCGATACGAATTATCAAGTTTGAATTATACAAATAGAATAATATGCTAGAACAAAATGGACTCAAAAGTTCAGAGTAATTCTAAGTTTAACTCTAAGAAAAGGAAAATAGTGTGTTGAAGATGGACTTGAGATAGACGTTATGTATTTATTCATTTTATACTCCAATCAACTAAACAAAAGAAAAAAAAAAGAAGTTACATAATCGAAAATAATGTTAAATTTTTCATTAATTTGTCTAAAATGAGATATCATTGATCAAAGGAAAAATGAAGGGGTGCTGGAAAGAAAGGGAGAAGAAAATCGGGAACGAAACATAACATTACTGACTTGAAACGAACAGTTTTCCAATCGATTTGAAAATATATCAATGACGAAACAAGTTTAGCCTTAGTTAGTAGTTGATTCCAGAATCTCACTGCATGTGGAGTAAAGAATGATGTAAAAAAAAAGGAGAAGCGATAAACAATTCCTTTTTTTTATTAAATAAAATAACCAATTACACTAAAATTGGTCAATGGTCAATTAGTCAATCAATTACCTTTATACAAATTTGTATATTATAAGTATTAACTTGCGTTATTTTAATTTTCAGTATGTCATTTTATTTTGAATAATCTGAATATTGAATTTCTCAATAAACAATTTCTGTTTGAAGGTAGAGCCAGTCCATGTTTTTGGCTAGGTAAGAGCGATGGAATAGTTAAAGATATAATGTTTTTGGCTAGGTAAGAGCGGTGGAATAGTTAAAGATATAATGTTTTTGGCTAGGTAAGAGCGGTGGAATAGTTAAAGATATAATGTAGTTAATTTCAAATGGGGAAGTTCGAAGTCACTATATTATAGTTTTTGTAGATTTTTATCAATATTCCATTAACACCAGTTTATAAAAATTTTGGGCTTTCATTCAAATATGTATGTTAGTTCCCGTTGCTATAGCTGAAAAAAATGAGTCGTGATAAATTAATGAGTCATGATAAATTAAAAAAATCAATCAAAAATGCAAAATTTAAATCTTTTTACATCTAAAAAGACAGTTATAAAAATAAAAAAAAAAAATAACTTACCAATAATGGTGATGAGTATTATCAATGCCAATATGACAGACGTGATAGCCATCACGATGACCTCGCTCAGATTTTCATCAGGTGACGTGAAGTTCCCGCCCATGGATGAATTGAATCCAGAGCCGTTCGTCAGACCCTGGAGCCAGGTGTCGTTGTCCAGGGTGCCGCAGTCAGCCCCAAAGGCCCGTGAGCAGTTGAGGGCATTCGTCAGACTTGATAGCCCAGCTTCCTCCATATAGGAGGCGCCGGACCAGTCTGAAACTGCTGCTGCGTAGTCGTACATTTCTGAAAAAAGAAATTCAAAATATAAAATAAAATGACTAATGAAATCAAGACAAGAGAAGATACTGTAAGACCATGTTATGTATTTCTCCATTTAACTACAGAAATAAATATCTCCATTTAACTACAGAAAAAAAATACATGGGACAGAATACTCGTATTTGAAATATATTTCGGATGTTCATTTATTCAACATTTCATTGTATAACAATCTGGCGGGTTTATTACCAGTCGATAATCTTTTCCAGCCAACCACACAAAAGTAAATGGTTGCAAAAAAAATCAAATTATCAATAATATGGACAAAATTTAAAAAGAAATAAGAAAAAAGGTAGCGTGGTGAACTGAGTAGGCCAGTAAACAAACTCTGTTTGAGTGTAGAAATAATTTTTATATTTTAATATATTATATTAAAATTTTGTAAAATTGAAATTATTTAAAAAATATATTATTTTATAAATTTTTTTTAATTTTTTTATTTTAAGTAAATTAATTTTAAATCTATTTAAATAAATTAAGTCCATGATCGGAAAGATACTAAAAAAATAGGCGAGATAAGGAGGGCTGGCGGGACAGTTAAGGGTATTATACAATAGAGATAGTATGTGAAGATGTATGGATGAACAAGAGGTGAAGGATGTGTGCCATCATAGGAAAGTCTGACATCCTGCCCCCTCTACCTAGCCCGACAGAGAGATGTCGTGTTGGTATTTATGTATGTTTTTCTAAATTATATCATGCACAATGATATCTGAAAGTAACGCATGAATCAGGAGAGTAGCAATAATAAAAAGTGTATCATTCACGATACCAATTATATTGACAGCCCAGATCTTCAAACAGATACCCTGATTAAAAAAACTTAAAAACCAAGCAAGTTTAGAAAACTCGAAGCGAGTTTCTTAACAGCTGACTTAAGTTAAGATTTTAGAAAACTCGAAGTAAAGAAGTTAAGAAAACTCGAAGAGAGTTTCTTAACAGCTGCCTTAACACTTGCCACCCTGTGATGGACAGCGAGTGACCACGACTTATATTTTATTTTATTATTTGACGTTTTAATACATAATAAAATGATTTTTATAGCTAATTATAGAAAATAACCTAGCAGATTTTGCATAATTTTAATTTAAAACATACATTTTTTACTGGACGCTTAGCGTCTAGCATCGTGGCTGGCTAAATTGTTTAGCACAGTAAGGCAAGTGTTAAGTAAATATCAATACGTTCTATTGCACATAAAACTCTCTCTCTCATTAATTCAACCCCGAAAATAAAACATTATTTTTTTATAAACTTATTCTAGATTAAAAGGATACACAAAAAAATATTTCTTTTTTTTTTAATCAACGCAACTAATATAATATTACAGCCAAGGAAAAATAGATTGAGATGCGATTCTACGGAAAAAAATCCCTTTTTGCTAGTTTTTTAAAAAACATAATATTTTTTACCTGTATCAGCTGGAAAGAGAATAAAATGAGAATAAATAAAAAATAAATACGTTAAGATACAAAACTTAGTAAGAGCCCAAAGGGTATTAACGCAGTAAAGCTGTTAGTTTAATCATGTTTATGGCATTTTACTTACAAATTGTGACATTACCATCTTCTGTAGGATGCTTGCTGCCTACAGCCTCTAGAGGGGGTTGAATTTATGCGGCCCTGAAACCAATCTTCGCCAGTGCTTTTCAATTAACTTTTTTTCAACGAGACCCCGAATTGCGCATAAAATTCAAAGATGATGATTTTGAATAAAAATTTGATGGCTATTTGAAATATTTAAAAGAAATGTGTCTTAGATTTTTCCGTCTTTCATTCAATATAATTTTGTTTTTTATTTTATGTATTCAATGAACATTTTGCTATTCTATCAATTCGCAAAAGTTTGAAATTATGTTTTTAATTACATGTTTCTATTTTGTGAGTTTTTCGAGTACTCCTTAATTAGTCTGAATGTTTCTCGACATAAACACTTTTTTTTAAGTTGGTCAAGAAACAAATGAAAATGGTTATTTTCGGATATAAATTAAGCAATGCGTTCATTATTAATTATAAAATAGAAGAAATTGATAATTTTATTCTGCCAAGTTGAAATATTAAGACTCAATCAGGATATATGATTCCTTGAAGTCTATCAAATAGAACTTTCGGCACAGTAAAAAAACTATCAAATGCAATAATTCCGTCTCCTATTTTTACTTGGATAGTTGATTTTGAAAATCTATAAAGGTAAACATGAATAAGGTTGTCTGAGATATGTTTTTTGTTTAAAAATAATAATTTTGTTTTATAAAATCAGATACTAATAATTAAATCGTTTTGTTCAATAATTAATAAATGTACTTTTAACATTTTTAAAACAATAAAAAATATAAATATCTTAAAAGAGCAATCTAATTTAGTTTACATATAAGTATACTTTTCAAAATAGGGCGCATGAAAACACTAATGTAACTATGAAATATAATCAACTAATGTAATTAATTATATGCAATCAACGATTTGAGAAGGAAAAAAACAAAAAAATACAGGAAAAAATACTCAAGATATAATACAAATGGATAGCACATTACGAATAATTCAGTGTAGAATAAAAAAATAAGGGAACGGTGTAGGACTCTTCTGAACTCGCCGAAATTTATATTAAAAACATATATCAATACACAGTTTTCCTGTTGGAGCTCACAGAAAGGACGGAGCATCATGCTTATCTATTTCGATATACTCGTACATATAGGTCTTTTTTACACCCATACATTTCTCATACAACTTCTTACATTTTTTCTTTCAAAATATCATTCAATTAATTAAACCATATTTTTATTGCTCTTTGACTACAACGCCTTCCACTCACAGTTGCACTGTATATTTGTTTTGAAAGTTTTCCTTTATTCATACGTTCCTCATGCCCAAACCATGTCAGAGTGCAGCTCTTCATTTTACTCAACAAATCAGCCTTAAGTTCACATTTATCCCTAGTCACTTATTTCCGTATTCTACCCAATAAATCTAGACATATAATTACCAAATGCTTGCATTTTCATAATTGGTGAATTTCAACGTGCAACTGTCATCAGAAAATTACTCTTGACCTATTTGAATTGTAAAGTGTCCCACGTATTTCTAACAAGAGTGTGGAAACCAATTTGAGTCAATGTATCTGGGTCATCAATGCCACTGTGGACAACCTTATAAAGATATACCAAATGAAACATATTTTTTCTTTCAGAGAATTTCAGAAGGCGGGAAGAATTTAATAAGAGTTTGTAGTCTAGAATATCAAGTGGAATGGAGCACATGAAAATTATTATGTCTCAGAATTTTTCACTAAACCCTCTCAATTGCAAAGGAATGAATTTTCGCTACATAATTAGGTGATCAAGAGCAATGCTTCAATATAATTCTTACGAGCAATGTGCAGAGAAATTGCAATGTAGATCGTATCATAAAAACTTTCTCAACTATCAAAAAAAAATATATATATCTTGATTATTCAAAACGTTACATTTTTAATATGATCTATAAATTCAGTATGTTATCAACTGATCAAGATCTAAGAGCTCAGTTACCCTTTCCAAAGTCACATTATTGAAATAAGATGGTTAAGTCATTGGTTTTTCATTGTGTAAAAACTGATGGATTGACATTTTTACATATTAAGTTCTTGTTTAGTAATACACCACCCATTATGAAATATGTTTGTTAGAAAATCATCAGGTCCATTTATAAAAAAAAATGCTTTATTTCATCAGTAAAAATTAGTTTTTCGATAACACTTAAATATTTTAACAATATCGTTAATGAACAATAACAATAAAATAAGGCCATAATTTGAACCGCTGGAGGCATAAAACTCTCGATATAAATTCATTTATCTTAACTAAAATAGTTCTGTCAGTGAGATAGTATCCGATCCATGAGTGAAATTTACCCCCAAAACTCATACTCCGTAACTTGTTTAATGAGATTTTGTGGCAAACCTTATCAAAGACTTTGTTAAAATCGATGTAAGCCGCATATACTCGTTGTCTTTTAGAAATTGTTTCAGATGTGTAATTTTCATAATAAATAACATTGCTTCATGTTGATCACTCACTAAGAAAGCCGTGATATTTAGTTGAAATAATGTGACGTATGCGAAACACCAATAAACCCAAGACGAGCTTTTCGAATAATTTAGGGATGGTGGATTGAATACATGGAGACCTATAATTCTCCACTGTAACCCTTCTTGAACACCCCTTAGAGAGAAATTTGTTAAAACTTAGTGAAATAGAGTATTTTATACAGTCAAAACAGTTTATAAGGAAGATGGAAGGAATGTTTAATAAAAACAAGGATAACATTTTATTAATTCTAAACTATGCAAGAAACTAGTGTGAAATGGCGATTCAAACAATTTATGGCAATTCAGTAAATGCAATGTTTATATTAAGTTGAACAACATGCTTAAACAAGTATTATTTGCATAACCTAATATGCATCTTAATAGTCAATGAGTTAAATTTTATATTAAATGGAGTTCTGATGACTCCATAATGTGCTCCGAGATTTACCTTTTTTGCAGCATTTCAACAAAAAAACTTCTTGCAAGAATATATTTTTGTATTCCACTTACGTTGTATACAGTACAGTCTAGTGGGCTTATTTCCGTATGCTAATCTCTTCCAATGAACTTCAAAAGATGTTAAAAGCTTTAAAATAATCCCCAACTTTCATGGATTTAAAAAAAAATCTGGATTCGAACGAAAATCGAATCTGTACCGGGCTGGAAAAAAGGAACCTGTCTTACCAACTGTCCACAGATGTTGTCTTCTATTTGTAATATCTGTTATTTTGTTAGAATACATTTTGGACAAAATGCAGGATTGTGTATATCTTAGTAACAGTATTGATGATACAAACTATCAAAGACAATAGTTGAGTAAATTTTAGATAGGTATCTCTCACATGTATGATATTCCCAGAAATTTCAAAATAAAGACGTTTGATTTATTCGTATGTACTCATCTTATATATTCCCCGCGTTAACATATCTTTCCCGCGTTAACATATGGAGCGGAAACTATGACTTTGATGATCGAATCTGTTAAAAATATGTGTGTTGCATAAATCGAAATGAAAGGAATCTGAAAGAAAATATTCTAGAATGACGTAGACAGGTTTAAGTCAGGGATAGATAAAATAATAAGACTTGAATAAAGCCGGCTAGATGTGTGGAGGATAGCGGGATGCTGGCTAGACTGGTACACTGGCTGAGTGCCGGGTAAGCTGGCTAGACGTGTGGAGGATAGCTGGATGCTGGCTAGACTGGTACACTGGCTGAGTGCCGGGTAAGCTTGCTAGACGTGTGGAGGATAGCTGGATGCTGGCTAGACTGGTACACTGGCTGAGTGCCGGGTAAGCTTGCTAGACGTGTGGAGGATAGCTGGATGCTGGCTAGACTGGTACACTGGCTGAGTGCCGGGTAAGCTGTCTAGACGTGTGGAGGATTATTGTATTAAGATATTGTGATCCTCGATCTACAGCCAGACCAATGAGATGCCCTCAAAAAACGTAGAGGAACAAATGATAAAAAAATGCTATAGGGGAGACTGTGGGGGTAGGATGCATGCTACATTCTCAAAATAGAAGTAATAAATTAAAGAGTGGAAATCGTGAAGGTAGGTATGGTATGTAGGTAAAATAGATTTATAATAAAAAATAATATTTATTTCAATCAAATTTTTCTTCAAAAATTACGTCTATCATGAAGATTGTGGTGCACTCTCAATCGTCTTAGGTGAGGCTACAGTTGCTGTTCGCACGCTTTGTATTGGCGGGGTTTCATTGATTCCCCGTTGAGGTCACATGGAGTGCTAGTCTCTTGGTCACATTGGGGAGGAATGTCCTATATATTCGTTTCCGGAAGGACTGGAATAAATTTAACGCGCTATTGAGGCAGTATCAAGGATAAGCAAACTGAACATCTAACCGTGAGAGAGAAACCATACGAGAGAAGTAGTGATACGTGAAATTAAACGATTAAAAGGGCTGGAAGTGTGCGAGTTTACAAAGGTAAGATTAAATTAAGATTATTTTAAGCCGTTTTGTATCGTTTTGGAAATTTGAAACTATATAAGAAAATTAAAGGTCTTATAACAATGAAGAACAATAATAAATACCTTTACGCCTTAATAAAAAACCATTTTACTTCTAAGTTTCAAATTATGAGTTAGTTATTTGGGCTTCAGATTTTGTACCTCGGGCAATATTTTGGTCTAAGGTAAGTATGCCAAGACACTTGTGGACCAAATAGAATCGTTGGCTGTAAAATATCAAACCCGAGTAGGCAATTTCTGCGAAGAAAATTAAATTAGTTTTCATGAATTTCATATTCTGGAAATATGCTGAGGTTGTGTGCATATTGCCAATAAAATTTTGATACCGTGGTTTTGCAATATTGTTTGTCTATGTTTTTGAATAGATTTAAAGTAACGAGTGTTTAAAACTATTCATATTTGATTTTTGGTTTTATGGGCTAGAATAAATACGACATTCAATGTTATTTTAAAAGTTTAGTTAACGTTATTTAAATATAAAAAAAATTACGTTCTTTTTAAAATACTATTTCAGGTTGTGGCCAAGGAATTAATTAACACCGAATCATTTGTTTTGCCAGTATTTGAAATGGAAGTCCACAACGATTTTAATCAATTGATTTTATTTGTTTTCGTTAGTTAACAATTCATATATTTTTTCTTTCTTTATTTGTTATTCTTCTTTAGACACTTTCTCATTCTGTCTTGTATTGCAATCTTTATTTGGTTTAATTATTTTCAATGTTTTCGCTTTTCAAATCTTTACCTTTCCCTCTATTTGCTCTTCTCTGGAGTATTCTTATGTTATATAATAGTCTATCCCTAATGATCGACTTAGTCAACCATTTCGTGGACGGAAGACGCCTGTGTGTATATTGACTACAGATCAAACCCTAAATTTCGAAGGAGCTCACAGAACTATGATAATCGGCTTATTGTTAGGCAGATATTTATAAAGCGCTAAGTTTATGTTTCTTTAAAGCCGTATGGAGTTATTATTTGTGTTGCTTAATAGAAATACAATAGTCTCCATGACCTAGTTGATAAGACACCACCCTTCCAGCCCGGTTCTGGGTTCCGATGTATACATGGTAAAACATAAATTCAACGGTCTAACAGTTAAACCTGGAAGTGTCGTTAATTTTGTAAATCAATCACCTTCAATACTAAAATTTGTAAATCACATGGGTTTCCTTATCTCTTTCAAAATGATATATTTTTTAAATATTTCCTCCCAAGACTGTTTTGATTTCTAGTCTTGCTAACAACCCCTGGCAGCCGCCATAAAATTTGCATTTTATTTAGTGTGAAAACAAATAATTTAGTTGCTACAGACCAGAGCTATGTGAGGGTTGTTTGTTTCACTCGCACTGATTGAAAAAGCTAATACCGAAAAAGGGATAGGGATACTGAAAACCAACTCACTGATCATTTTAATAAGAATATTTATTCAAGCTAAGTTTTTTAAAGTAAATTGATGAAAACTTGGAACCATTTTGAGGCAAAACAAAATGTTAGTATCTTGAAGGAAACAGAACTTCCCCGATTAACAAAAAATACCAAAAAAATGAAGTAATTAGACTAACATAACAAACATACAGTGCAAATGTGAGTGGAAGACATAATAAAGGAAGAGACAGAAAATATATGGCTGGATCAAGTGAATGCTAATTTGAAAGAAATTTAAAAGGAAAGAGAAATTCAAGGAGTTATATGAGAAGATATAACATATAGGTGTGGAAGAGGTCAAAGATGTGTTCCGAGATAGGAAAGTCAGATATCTTTCATTTTTGCCTTTCCAAGTTGGAAAACTGGGGGATGGTACGTTTGTATGTATGCGTGTAAATGAAAATATTCATTAATTTTTTTAATATTTTTCTCAAGAAACTGGTTGGATCAAGTGAATTCTATTTAGAAATAAGACATTTTAAAGTCCAGGGAAATTGTAGGTGCTATATGAGAATGTATATGGAAGTCGAGGAGGCGAAAGATCTTCCACAGAGAAACACCGCGATAATATTTATTTATTTTTATTTTATTTAACACTTTTCTTGCAATACAATCTGGCGGGCTTATTGCCAGGTGGCAATCTCTTCCAACCAACCAGACAAAAGTATAATGAAGCAAGTTCCGTGGTTGCATAAACCATTCAAATGACTATCCATCCCCACGAAATCCATAAACATATACCTGAGCACATGCCCACGAACCCCACAAAGACGGACAATGACCCGAACATTCTTTATCATATAGAGTGAGATATCATTAATCAAAAGGAAGGGATATACTAGGTAAGTCCAGAAAGTAAGTGTACTGAATTTTTGTAGGTTACATTTTTTTTTTATTTAAACAAAAAAATTACGTGGTCACCGTAGTACATATGTAAGCTATTTTTCGACATAGTCGCCATTCCTCTCAATGCAGGTGGTGAAGCGGGGTATCAACTTTTTGATGCCTTCCTCTAAGTAGTTTCCCGC
Source organism: Odontocerum albicorne (assembly GCA_949825065.1). Taxonomy (NCBI): domain Eukaryota; kingdom Metazoa; phylum Arthropoda; class Insecta; order Trichoptera; family Odontoceridae; genus Odontocerum; species Odontocerum albicorne. Next base: position 14,552,647 of record OX463847.1, on the reverse strand, counting down.
TAACCCCTCCGTCCACTTCTCCACCTCCTCCTTTACCTCCTCGTCGGTTGAAAACCTTTTTCCACCCATGTGCAGTTTCAGGGAGGTAAAGAGATAGTAATCTGAAGGTGCTAGGTCAGGGGAATGCGCGGAATGGTTCAGGATATCCCATTTAAACGAGGCGAGCAGTTCCTTCGTGGCGTTGGCCGTGTGTGGTCTGGCATTGTCGTGCAGCAGGCAGACTCCCTTTGTCAGCATGCCTCTCCTCTTGTTCTGAATCACCCTAAGCAATTTTTTTAGGGTCTCACAGTATCTTGCAGAGTTGATGGTCTCCCCTTGAGGCATATATTCAATTAAAATTATGCCTTGACAGTCCCAAAACAATTTCGTCAATTTCGTCAGTCACAATTGAAGGTCTTCCGCTCCTCTGATCATCATGCACAGACGTACGACCGTTTTTAAACTCGCGACACCACTTGTACACACTCGTACGATTCATAGCTTTATCACCATATGCAGTTTTCACCTCATTATAAACCTGTTTTCCCTTCCAAACGAGATAACGGATGACGCCGCGTATTTCGCACTTGGCGGGAGATTGGATTTACATTTTTCACGAAACGTGTTGTCGCGTCGACACTTCTCAACGTACTGACCTCGAACCGGTCTCGTTGCGGAGGGGAAGGGTCAGGCTACACGGAAGTGTAGCCAACATGTCGAAAATAAAATCCATCCGGTCGTGACAGCCTCAGTACACTTACTTTCTGGACTTACCTCGTAGAACGAAACTGCATACTTATTTTTTTAATTTTTTTTAGTACTTAGTGCCTATTTTACTTCAACCATTCAAATGTTGAGACTTATAAAGGATATCCCAATAACAGCGCCGGATTTAGTCTGCTAGTTTGAGTTCTTGGGTTAGTTGGATCTTGTAGGCATGCAGATTCAGATCTTTTGCGAGAATTCGCTGTAAGGTGCTTCTTGAAACGTCAAAATTTTGTGAACGATGACGAATTGATGTGCCTGGGGTTTCAGTAACACTTTCTCTCACTGCGGCTATGTTTTCGAGTGAACGCCCGCTATAAGAACGCATGGGTGACTTATTGTTTAGAATCGAACGCCCGCTATAAGAACGCATGGGTGACTTATTGTTCAGAATCGAACGCCCGCTATAAGAACGCATGGGTGACTTATTGTTCAGAATCGAACGCCCGCTATAAGAACGCATGGGTGACTTATTGTTCAGAATCGAACGCCCGCTATAAGAACGCATAGGTGACTCATTGTTCAGAATCGTACCAGTTTCTTCAATTATTTTAATTAATCTGAATTGTTGACTCATTTGGACCATTACGACCGAAAACCCACGAAGTTTACGAACTGTTTCAGATAAATTTTTCCCGTTTTTATAATGAGTTTTAACACTAATAACGCATCGCTCTTTTGTGTTACAATTCAATTCAAAGATTTGCATTTATTTGTTTATTGACTAAAAATATAGATAAAATCTGGAAAGTTAAACGATTTCGAGTTACTTTATGTCTATTATTATGTTCTTTCTTTTTAGACATTTCAAAAGCAATATTTTTTTTCAATCTTGTAACCATAATGCTGACATTTTATAACAATACGAGAATAATTGCTGTATACATGAAGTTCTATAAATATAATTTTACAAACTTCATGTTACACGCTAAGCTCAAAAGATACGAGTAGAATGAAGTGTACAAGTATTTATATCAGTTTTTCTTTATGTATGCATGAGTTTGTCTATAGGGTATTCTTTGAATAATGACCGTGAACTTCTTTATATAGAGGAGTATACGCCAGTGTCAAGTGACGTCCACTTCATAGGATCTCAATTGTTCACATTGACGACATCGTCGCACTTGGTTGCCGCGTCAAAATAAATGCTTGACAATTAACAACAAGCATTTATTTTGACGAAACACTTTGCCATAATTTGACGAATTCATAATGAAAGCACAAAAATGCGATACTATTAATAAGTTAAAAAATATTGAAATCGATGGCTGCGAGATTTCATACTCTCGATATATCAAGGATCTGAAAATCTTCGTCGATGAATTTTGGAGTCGGCACAGTCATATCTCCAATTTAAGCCACAAAACCTTTCTAAGTATCCTTTCTCTCAACAAATTGCGTATTTTCCTCCCTAGCATAGTATTATAGAATATTGCTAGATCCAAGTCTCACTTTGTTAGTAATTGACTTCCCGGATGTTTTTTTTATCTTGATGCTAGTGAGAAATTATTGGATAAATTGGAAATCTTCAAAATGGTTGTATTCGGTATATTTATAACCTAAAAAATATGGTAAAATTTTCAAATATCGGCTGAAATTTGATTACTTATTAAGATAACGAAAAAAAATCTATGTTCCGTTTACCCTCTTTTGAGTGTTGCGTAACCCAAACCAAAGTAAAATATTCTATTTTATCTTTAAATATGGATTGGCCCTCAGATCCGATGACAGCAATATCCTTTGTATTCTAACGCATCACCATCATCCTCTACATTTACTTTTGTGGTTCAATAGGCTCGATTTTGGATCGATCTTTCTGACTTAATCAGATGTGCCTCATTCTTATAAATTAAAAAACCAAAAAAAAAAATTCTCTTAACAGTCTTTATTCCTAACTCCCACACAATTAATAATTCTTATTTCAAGAATTAATTTTTAACATCCACATTCTTTAAAAACATGAATTTCTATCACAATTATAAAAAAATAATAAACAAAATTCAAAGCAATCAACGAATTTTAAAACATATAAAGCAAAAATGAAAATTAACATAAAATTGAAAAAAAAACAAGACAATTTTAATGCACAACCGAAACAGAAAAACATTTATATTAAACAGAAAAACACAAAAAATATGTGATAGCTCTGGTATACAATTTTTTTTAATCGAATTTTTTCATTAAAAACTGCTAAAGATTCATCATGATTAATTTAAAATGAATTAAAATTTAAAGTTAGGCTTATCTTTTATTTAAGTCTTTCATACTATTATTCAAATAAAACGTTTATTTAATAAGTTAAAGACACGGTTATTGTCACTGATAATAATTATGATATGAAAAAAAGCTGATCTTTTTTTATTTTTTTGACGTCCATCTATCAAAAGTGTTCTTCGGTACTATATACCCATACATTAATTTAATACAAAGAACATACCTTTATACAGATTGCGAATGGATAAGATGAATAAAAAGAACTAGAAATTATGGAAATGTATGAAATTGTATTTATCTTTAGGTTTATTTAAGCTCAGATAAGTGCTTTTTCAAATGTGGTCCTTGAAGGATTACCCCTGTGGCTTCGTTGATAAGACGCTTGTCTTCCACTCTTAGTTTTGTGTTAAAAGTTAACAAAAAAATGTTGAAGTTTAATTAAGAATTTGTTCACGAAATTTCCTAGTGTTCCTAGTTTCCAGTTGTATGGTAATTTCCTAGTTTCCAGTTGTATGGTAGTACGAGTTCTAGTGGTATGGTAGTACGTATTATCGACACGTGTGGAGTATGGTAGTATTATCGACACTGGCAGCAAGTAAGGTGCATTTTGCAGTAGTTCTAATTCTGAGGGCTCTATTTTAGAGCCGGTTGATAAAATTATTCTACCATTACCATTTTGTTTTTGTTTTTATTCTTATGATTGTTTGCGGTATATTGTGGGATGAACCAGTTTGGTCTTTCTGGAGTGATGATGTGTGAAGAGTTTGATTCCCTACGATGTTTCCAGTTGTAATTGAGTGTCACTGTTTGTCAGGTTAATGAGAACGTGCAACAGGGTTTTTTTTTCGTGTAATCAAAAATCGGAAAGAAGTATCGATTTATTTTTTCATGCTAAATATCCTCAGTGAGATACAGGCAAAAGCCTAGTTTACTAGGGATACGACAAATGAAAGGCGACAAACCCAGATCCATTAAAATAATGTATGGCCAAATTAAATTACCTGTTGTTTTTTCGCAAATTATGTATATTTCTTGTCATGTGTAATAATAAATAAATTAATAAAATAAATTACCGATTGAGATATGTTAATTATTACTATACGAATCAATCAAAGCACCTTTATGTTCAGTAACACATCAATTAATAAAAAAAACAGTAAGGTTACAAATATAGGTAATTTTCCAAACGTTGTTCCTAATGGAAGCACTCGACAACTGCGGTTTATATATGCTTGATACATAAGATCTAATAATTTTAACTAAAATTGAAGTAAAAAATTCAAAACGATTTCACTAAAGGTAGGCATTCAAATTTGTCAGAAATAGCAAATTTGTCAGAAATGGCAAATTTTTCAGAAAAAGCACATATACTCGTACATTGAAAATCTATCAATATATTTTTTTATAAACATTTCTAACGAATTTATTGTTGAAGTTTTCTTCACTTTGGATTTGGAACAAATACTGTTGAATTAAGTTTTGATTTAGTGTATCTGTCGACGACCTCCGTGGCCTGGTGGTAGGACACTTGTCTGCCGATCCGGAGGTTCCGGGTTCGATCCCCGCTGGAACCCAGTTTTTTTTAATAGGATTCCAGCCTGGTTTACACTACGGGCCTATAAAAACATCTTTCTGGTTGGTTCGAAGAGATTGCCACATGGCAATAAACTCTCCAGGTAAAAAAAAAAAGAAAAGATAAATAAATAAACCTTTTTTGTAAAATTTTGATCCATATTCGATGGCACCATTCGGCACATTGGCTGTAATAAAATTACATACACAATATAATACATACTTTACGCCATTTCCCTTTTGGCATTAGCAAATATGATCAAGTACCAAACACTACCACAACAATGCGTGAACTAATAAAATGATGGCGTATAAATGTATGAAAGAAGGCAGAATAAAACCGTTAGAAATGAATGCATGTATAAAATTAGTTTTAATTAAGATGAATACAGGATGTTTAAGATGGTTTCCGACGACTTCCGTGGCTTAGTTGGTAATACGCCTGTCTCCCAACTCGATGGTTGCGTGTTCGAATGTCGCTAGAACCCTGATTTTATTTAAAAAAAAAGGATTCCAATCCATTTATGGTCTCATTTTATTTCTGTTTGGTTGGAAGAGATTGTCACATGGAAATAAGCCCATCAGGTTTTACTGTATACAGCGAAAGTTTAATACAATACAATGATTTGGATATGGGGAGAGAATGAATGATGAAGAATGACTAAACAATTCTACAAGTCAGAATTGCAAGATGTGCGTGGAGGAGGTATATCAATTAAAAATTTAGCTGGATCAAGTGTACTACATTAAGTGAGAAGTATGAAATAAAGAAGATTGTACATAACAAGATATATGTGAAGGCGAAATATGTAGGCATGGGTAGAACATTTTGGAGATCTGTTTTTTCTGCCTACTCCGCAAGGGGCGTGATGATATATGCGTGTATGCATAAAGTATTACTATTTACCATTTACTTTGTTGAAATAAAAAAAGGATCACATGCATATAAATCATCACGCCATTTCTCTCTCGGGGCAGGCTGAAAGGATAGAGCGCAAAATTTTCCTATCATGATATACTTCTTTCGCGTCCTCAACATATATACATTTCCTCATACAGTTTATTGATTATTTTATACCATGCCTTTCATTTTTCAAAATTCCGTTCACTTGGTTCAACCATACTTTTCTGGGTCATTCTCACATACGACTTAGACTCATTAAAAATTGGTTCAGTCAGTCTTTCATCACCAATCCATTCATCATGTTTAACCCATCTCAACGTGCTCTTTTTAAGGATTTTTTATGAATCAAACATTATGAATCAAAAAATTATGAATCAAACATTTTACTTAAGAAAATATTTATTTTCTCTATGTGCACGGTAATGCTGCCATCATGCTGTAAAAGTAGGTAATCTTGCGAAGACAAAATATCTTTTGTTACTACAAGATATTGCATAATATATTTTCTAGCATACGATCGCACTGTAAGGAAACCAGATATGATCCAAAAGATAGTGAGAGAGGTAAAAAGACCGCTATGGATAACCATCCCTTAGAGATTGTGCACAATTACAATGAAGGGCACACTCAGATTTATGACTATTCAGGACAGGGGTAAGTATGCTGAAGATTTATATGTCGAGCTGTAACATATTTTTCCCAAAGTGGTTCCACTGATACCCCCTCCCCCATTTGGGGGTTTTTATTAAGTTAAGCGTGAAAAAAGCTCGCTTCATAAATGATTATGGTGGATTTTTTATTTCTTCATTGCGATGAAAAATGTTTTGTTTTTATCAGCTTCAAGATAAGGTGAAATGTTTTTTTCTCCGTTTTAGGTTTTTGATAGCTTACATTCTATATCGAGGAGGCTATTTTATACCAAATATTAGGTGCTTTGAGAAAGATTAAATAACACAATTCTGTATTATAATTAGCAACGAGCTTAGCTTAGAAAATTTAATAACTGGTAAAAAGTAACTGTGCTTAAAGGAGTATTTTATACATTTTTAGTTAGTAGTTTAATAGTTAGAAAAACATTTTACTTAATTTAGATTTTTTGGAGTTTGATTATCTTATGAACATTGATATACCGTTTTAGAGTATTAGAGGAAGTCGAGAAAAATTTATACTTTGGAAGCATGTTCACGTCGGTTGGCCGTGAAGTACGATATTTAAAATAATAATAAATGGTGAACAATATAGAGACTGATGAGTCATACGACGTGTTTACCAACTAAACTATTTGAGAGAAACAAAACTGGCTATTTATAAAGACGTCTTGGTACCAACATTAGAATATGCAAGTGAAACTTGGATATGATAAAATAGTTAGATACATGCATTGGAAATTCGAGCGTTGCGTAAAATGTGTAGAAAAACAATATGCGATAGAACAAGGATATTAGGAAATAATGTGGATTGAAAGAAGATACAGTATTAAAGATGAAGAAAAGAGCCTTGAGGGGATTAATCCACGCAGAAAAAAAAATGATGAAAGTTTTAAAAAAATAATCTATACAGTAGTGAATAAGGTACGAGAAATTTGGATAGTTGTAGATAAACGTTACATGATAAAACTCTGAAAGAGAGAAGAGTTAACATCCTTTGTAATAGAAAAAAATGCATACTAAGGTATCTGGACATGGTATAAGCAAAAACAAATGTTTGTCAGTATAGAATAAAGTGGAGGATTAATTCAGTTTTATATATATGATATACTTTACGTGTCGAATTTTCCTAGTGCCCATCTTTTTTTTATCCACTTTGCACGGATTTCTCCTATTACACAAAGAGGGTCTGCTTCTAGAGTTACAGTACCCGGCGGTAAGTAATACACATCGGGCTTAAGAAAGAGACTGTCGGCCATAATCGGCTAACTTAGGCTTTGTAGAGCGTCGTCTTTGTCGCACGGCCACACTCTAGAACGCTTCACAATGACTGACAAATCGCGACGGAACACGTGTATGAATGACAGAGACGACGCTCTACAAAGCCGAAGATAGCCGATTATGGCCTACAGTCTCTTTATTAAGCCCGAAGTGTATTACTTACCGCCGGGTACTGTAGCTTATTCGTTGGGAAGAATATCAGCCAGGGTTCTTCTCATACTGCTAGGTGGTGCCGAGAATATATTCAGTGTCATTCAGATGGTTCGATATCTCTATACCACGCGTGACTGAGTGTTTAGCCACGATATTCGTACTGAAAGTTAGTATGTAGAACAGAGGGTGATTCCTTGCACGGCTATATTTATTAGGTACATATAAACTTCTTGAATTGCGGGACAGTTAAAGCGACCTTGAAAAGTTTTTAATAGTAATTTCTGCTTGTGTATAGGAAATACCCGTCATCGAAAAATCGCTGAAGATTTTCGTTGTTATGAAAGAAATTGGTGAGATAGTTATGGATGAATTGCAATTCTGTCAATTTCTGTTTTTTTAATGGATCATACATTTGCATTCAAATTATAAAAAAAAACATATTCATAATAAAAAATCTATAAAAATATATCAATCAAATGTCGAATATGCTCATAGGAATTTTGTGTATTAAATTTGGGTAAGCAAATTGTCTAGACATATCAAACTTCCTTCCCGCTTTCACCGTATGAAACCGATTTTTTATGCATCATAACATCATGTCGTTTCCCTGCTGAGGTAGGCAGAGACGACATACTTTTCTATCTCAATAGACACATTTCGCCTTTCCACGTCAATACTCTTCTTATATTTCATTCTTTCAAAATAGGAATAACTTGGATCCAATCATACTCTCTTGGTCTTAACTACTATGCTTTCCATTTATATTTACACTATTTATTTGTTTAGTAAGTCTTTATTCATTCATTCGTTCCACACGTCCTAACCATCTCAGAGTGCTCTTGTCTATCTTACTAAACACATCAGCCATACATTTACATTAATTTCTCTCCGTATTTTCGCATATATATTCACCCTATTTTTCTTCTTAGTGCACACATTTCTACAAAATTTATTCAAAAATTATGTTACTAAAATAATGCTTGAAATTTATGAGTCAAGCTACTTTAAAAAAAAACTAAATATTTAGTTTTTAGTGCCATTATTGGGATATTTGGTTCAGTCCAAGTATTGTCTATTATTTTGACGCTAACCTAGAATTTTCACCAGATCACACAATCTCCTCTCCGATCCTCAACGGACGAACCTTTCACAGAGGATTTACGTCCTCTCCGTCCCATCTCTCAGCGTAGGAAGCTGCCACGGGGCAAACCAAAAATTATTAAATTTGAATACTTTAATATGGCGGTCAGACGGGTATCGGAACGAGAAGAGAGGCTGGGGAAGCACTGGGATTAGTTGATATATGGGCTTGTGATTCCTTTGTACGTATGCCATCGGGCATTACTAAGATTCTGAATGGTTAATGTGATCTCGTTGTTTATTTGTTTACAATTTCATATAATATGAGATTTTAAGTCCTCATCAGTGATTTTAAAACTGTTGTAAATACACACGACTTTGAACAAGAACAAAAATATAACTTTAAAAATGTTGTATTTTCTCAAACCCAAATGGAAGAGATACAAAAAATATTGACTAGTGTGTAACGATAGGAAACAAAGTCAATGGTGCAACGAAACATACATACTTAAACCAGAAAGTGGCGGAATTTGCTAAGATGATACTCCATTTCAATATTTTAGTATTAGGTTTGTTGTATGGGAGTGAAACGTGGACATGCTACAATACTAAAAAGAGACGAGTAAATTATGTAAAAATTAGTGTACTAAGAAAAATACATACAGTAACAATGTTTGTCAGAAAACGGAGTAAAGTGATTAGGGACGAATGTGAACTGTTAAGTAAGATTAAGAAGATGGTTTGGACACGTGGAATACAATGAATGAAGAAAGACTAACAAAACAAGTAGACTTTTACACATTTTATTTGAAGTTATCAATATTTGTTTCATTACAGATGGAAGTTGTCAAACTTTGCAATAAACTTAAATTGCCATCTGAAATTCATTTGAAAGTGAACAGAAAAATACACTTTTGAAAAGGTCCATACTTTAAGCTATGTAAACTAATAACTCAACTTTTTATTTCCTGGAGTTATCAACTAAACAATAAACGTTTTTAAAAAGTTTATTAACTGTTGAGTTGTAGTGTATTTGTAACTACAATTTTTTTTAACAAGAATAAATACATTTTAATTGTTTTGGTATAAAATTCATTTCATAAAAATCAACGTTGGCCAAATCAAATATTTCAATACAAGGTGATCATATTGTATTGTTTTACTCTTTCGTTGTACATAATACAACCTGAAGAGGTTATCATCGAACCGAGCCCGAACCACCCGGGATTAAAGATATGCGCATTATCAAGTAGGCTATGGAAATATTTTAAATTTGATAAATCACACAAATGCTCACCAAAGTTGACCTTCTTCACAAGATTGCTTCTAAATATGGCAGAAACTAGTAAAAATAACCCGGCCTTTTGATAAATCATACAAATGCTCACCATACTCGTAGCTGATCTTCTCAACAAGATTGTTTCCAAATAAGGCAGCAACTAGTAACTTTTTTTAATAAACCATATATGACTCTAAATTAGAGTTTTTGATCTTACTACATTGGACATCAGCATTGTTTTTGTCAATAGTCTGTCGGATAAAGGAATAAATATAAATTCACGAAATATTGTTTTAATTCATGATACTATAATAGTAAGAGTTCTGTAATAATTAATTTTCAATTATTGTTGAATTTAAATACAAAAGATTGAAAGATACAACGACATGATACTCCCGTCCCGTTTGGATCTTCCGAGTGTTTAAAGAATCAAATCCTTTAAATCTCTGAATAAAACAACCCCACGATACGGCCGTAAAGGTAACATACATGTTGATAGCTATGTAAGCACAACTGACAAGGTACCGTCGTCGTTGCCGGGCCTCGCAGTCGAGCATCCCCTCGCCACTCCAACGTCAGTCTTGAACCATTCTCCCACGTCAATCGTGTGATCTTCTGTGAGAGAACAACCCGATCCTGGATGCGTACTCCCTCCCGTAAATGCTACATACATATGGACCCTACTGAGCCGCCTGGCCATGTTGACGCATGTTCGCAGCGCGCAGACTGTTTCTCACACGTCTAGCCGCTGAGACGCCATCAGCCCTAGAGGATACGACTCTCCACCCCTCACGGTCCCGAGCCACCTGCTCTCAGGTACCAGATACGGTTGAAGTCCTACTAAACACTTCTTTAGTTGATCGGGGTCTATCCACAATATGCTGATCTTCAACATCTCTAAATGTTAGATCATGACTTCTCCAAGTGCTCAAGATATTTAATTGATGATTAGCCCATCGTGCCTGTCGACACTATCAAATACCTTAGCATATATTTCAACATAAATTTAGTCCTCATATTAAGAGTATGTGCTTATCTGCCAAAAAAAATCTGGGATTTGTGATAAAAAGCATTTGATGGTGACTTTGTTATGAGATCGCTTTTTAACTCACTGGTTCACAGTCAATTAGAGTGCAGCTGAATTATTTGACACCTCAGAGGAATTAAGAGTTCCCTGAAAAATGATTTTAATGAGATGTTTATTGTTAAGTTTTTTAATGTCTTAAACGTTAGAAGTGATCTACGCACCTGCTTATACAATACATATACAAATTGCTAAAGGAAAAAAATGGGAAACACTTTGTTGATTTTAAGTCCTACATTTTTTTTATTTCTACAAATTCGCTCTCATTTTCTTTCCCCATATTTAAACGACAACTCATAAAATAGGAACTTTTATATTCAACAAGGTAAATATATTTTGATGATGATGACGATATGATAGCAGCGCCATTTCAACTGTCACGTCGTTGAACGTCATTAATTTTGCGAGACTAATTTTGTACGGAGGAATGTAAATGCTGTATTCTTTTGTTTCCCTCGCAGCTTGGGATGAACAGAAGGATGCTGAATTACGCAGGATTAAATGGCGAGAGAAATGACATTAGTGACGCCACACGTACCTGACATTTATTACGTCTCGTGACAGCTATGTACATCTGCAATTAGTCTTACACATACTCGTATATACCTGGTTTTGAAAAATTGACTGCTTCCCAATCAAAGTAGGTAATCCATTTTAATATTTATATTTATATCTAGATACAATGCCTTTGTTAATACAATAAAGTAAAATCCATTGGTATTGTATTGTTGTATTTCACAACCATTGTACACAGAACAAAAGTGTGTGTACAGAAATATTTTAATACGGAATTAAAATTTTGTAGAAATACTTCTTAGAATTTGACAATGTTAATGTAAAGAAAAAATGTTTAAGATGTGTGAAACCTTTTAGATTTTCCGGCATTTCATGACAACAAAATATATCGTTAACACTTCGAAAGAATAATTTAGATTTACAGGTGTTACATAGTAAAGTAACATGCCACCAGACTTATATATTCCTATAAGCACTGTTTTCATAACATAACACCAGACTTATATATTCGTATAAGCACTGTTCTCTGAAGAGATTCTCGGGATAAAGGTGGAAACGCGTGTAGTGGGAATAAATAAAACAAATGAAATATATTGATAAATATAACAAAGCGATATATTGCTAAATATTCAGGAGATAAATCCTTTATCTACGAGTAATATGGATTCTTGGCAAAGTCTATTTAAAATATCAATTTTTTTCAATCGTACTTTTACGGAAATGTAAATTTAATCAGACAAAACGTCTGACAGATCAATTTAAATAATATATTTGTTATTCAAGAAATACTAATTGTAAATCCTTTATTTTTCAAAACACAATGATTAAAGCTGAAACCTGGAACATTTTTGGATTCTCAACATTGATTTTGGTGTAGGTTTTTTTAATTTAAAGCAGTTTTTAATTAAAATGTGCAGCAGTTACTTTTATTTTTTATGTATATACATATTTATGTGAGATATAGATATATTTATTTCTGTTTTGTAAATAATATATATATGATATATATGTTAAATGTTTTAAAGTTTTGATAATTTTTCAATTCCTTTTGTTTTCATTTTTGTTATGTGATACATTTAAAAGATTGTGGGTTGCTGTTTTTATTTGTTGCTTTTTATCGTATTTTTAAGTATAATTTGTGTAATAGATTGTGACTGTTAAAAATGTATAAATTATAATAATAAATAACAAACGCCGATTAAAACTGCAGAGAAATAAAAAAAACTTAACAAAATGTTTACAAATGTAGACAGCTTCAATTTAATCTAGATAGATTGGATGAGTTTTTCCAGGGCGACAGATTAGTTGACCACGTGAGAGGCGGCGCTCAGGAAGAATATCAAGTCAAGGTGTCTTGAATTATTTATCTTGGAGGTTAATTGCGAGAAATACTTTTCCTTCTTTAAATGTCTAATGAATGAAAAAGTAAGCTCACAAGAAATGAAAATGAATAAAGTCTAGTCAAAATTAAACAAAGCTTAATCAAAATTGTTTAACAAAAAATATTGAAAATTTTAATTGATAAGTCTTTTCTGCATGATTTATAATCAACAGGTATACATGTAATTTATGAAATATTAATTATCATCTACTTTACAACCCATGCGGGGTTGGCTGCCTGTAGAATTTTCTACTACTTTTCTCTCTCAGTAGTATTTCTCCCACAATTGGTTATATCTAGTGTGTGGTAGACTTCCTTCACACCATCCAACAATCCTAGCTTGAGTCTCCCTCCTCCTACTATCCGACGCCTCGTCGTATCACTGAACAGTGTTTTTTGCAGTCAGTGTCCTGCACGCGGAATAGTGCAGTGCTGTCTAGGGTGCAGGACACTGCATCCTAGACATCGGTTGTGGGTTAAAATTCACATTGTTTTCCAATTTTTTTAAATGGGTTACAATCTGGTTTACACTAAACGTCTCGTTAATAACTTTTTGGTTGGTTCGAAGAGATTTCCATATGGCAATAATCTGGGCATATTGTACTTTATACACGTATGTGAATTACAATATTGTAATTAAAAAAAAGGCAATTCTTCCAAACTAGGATGATTTATGCCACCAAATTAAAATCATAGTGCTATTATATAACTCAATATAATAAAACCTATTTAAAAAAAATGCCAAGTCTAGATAATTCAAAGTTTCAATCGATTAAGCTTCAAAATATTAAGAATAGATCTATAAATGGAAAAGCTCCTCGAAGAATGCAGAAAGACAACATTTATTGGACGTGTTAAAGATATGACTTTAAGTATATCAAATCTGCCTCGCAAAGAACAACCAACAAATACATGGTCCACAGTTTCATCATCTAGATCACATTCGCAGCCTGTTTTCTCCACAATACCCATTCTGCAAAGGTAACTAGCCACCACGCAGTGGCCCGCTCGCAAACGACATATGACAAACACTTCCATCTTTTTTTTTCTCTGGGTTACAATTCTAGGATTGGTCTGCACCAAACACTCGATCCTTCCACTCATCTCTGTCATCCGCCAGTCTATTCATCTCCCATCTTATTCATTGTTATTATATTAAACCATGGTTTCAAAGAGATAGACTGTTGGGTTGTTTTATATCTAGAACCTTTATTTACACCAGTATCTCCCAATTCAATTCAAGATCAATACTTTAATCCTATTCAAAAGATCAGTTACTGGTTGTAAAAAAATCAGATAGGGGTCCACCAATCAATCAAACCAAGCAACCAACACATTCATTGCCAGTGATACCAATATGTAAAAGAATCATCAAAGCTAGAGAAACATCCATATTTCTTGAAATATTGTAATTAGTTGTAAACTATTTTGTAAATGGCTATCAAAAAATAGATCTTTATCTTTTGTCAGGTCAAATATTTAAAAATTATAACGATCTAATCAACGAAAATCAAACGAAACACTTTTCAGTTTGAGAAAATATATCGAAATGTAATTTTAATATTGCCAAATTCGGAAAAAAATATTAACCTCATATTAAAACTTATTATAGAAGTTTTTTTTCTCGTAAACACCAGTTTGTGACGTTAAGATTGTTAACATATTGGAAACTACAAACTATTAAACATTGAAATGAAAAAGTCACCAATAACTTCCCAACTTAAATTGTTCGTCTCAGCAATTCCAAGCTGGGAACTATTGGTAAAAAAACTTGAAGAAAAAGTTGAACGTAGGAAATCAAGAATAAGAATTTTATAAACTTTTACTTTAACTTCCAAGTATTTCCGTCTATTCATGAATGAAAAATAAAGCAAACCGTAAATGATACGTTTTTTTAAAATTTGTTTTGCATACGTAATGAGGAAACTATCATATCAAAATTTTATGTTTACATATATATTAGATGAATGAAATTTCATCACTCATGATGAGTATAATAGAACACACGATGCAAAGTGGGGGATCAGAGTACTTGACGTTTGAGTAACCTGAGATGAATATGTAAGCCAATTCGTGATAAACATATCCTGTTGCATATGAGGTAATAAACTTCAGTACTTGCAGTGCGTCTATCTCCTTTCTTCATTGGGTTCTTGATAACTAGTGACGGTTTAACGCTATACATATCTATAAGCTGCTGTTTGCTCTAAGTTGAACCATGCATTAATTTTTTTAAGCGTACCATGTAGTTGCAAAAAAAAAGTTGCAAAGATTACAAAATGCTTGCTGTAGGTATTGCTTCAACATTCCTTCAATAGGACGCATCTCCCCTTTTTTGAGAGCTTTTAAAATTGTTGACATGAAACAATGACGGTTTCTTCACTCAAGCGTACTCATGCATAAAATTACCAGTACAAAAATGCCACTGTATCATTTCGAAAAACTGAATTGGGCTAGAGATTTGCACAGCTATGAAACTAGGAGCAGAGGAACTCTTTTACTGATCCCAAACCACAACCTAATACTATTCAAGGGATCCTTCTCATACTCAGCCAGTTAATACTGGAATGAGTTGCCCAAGGCCTTGAAAGAGCGGGTGAATAGTTGTATCTTCAGAGATGCCCTAAAATGTTACCTTCTAAGTGGTTAATAGTTTTTTTTACGATTTGGACTCTTATTTGCTTTTTTTAAACTTTTTTTCTCTATTTTCGCTGGTGGTGAGTCAGGGGTTGTGTGTGCGTGTTCGTGCGTTAACTTCTCATTCATTTTTATATTACTACTTTATTATTTCAATATGTTGTGTTGTGGTTTTTATGTGTGAACATCATTTCCCATTTGTAATTTTACTTTTATAAATTTTGGACTCCTTGAAGCTTTTCTTTTTTTCATTCTTGCTGACAGTTAACCTGAGGTGGTATATGTAGGTTTACTTTTTATTTTGTTTTCTGCCATATATTTTGCTTTTTTAATCTAGATGTATAGGGGTGTGGGCTGAAAGCCACCCGATGCTCTTGCGGTCGGGCACGCCCTACATTAGCGGGGTGTATCTCGGCCGGGGGAATGTTTGTGGGATGAGCCTGAACCTTTTAATGTCTTCTATCTTAAATGTGTTTTCTGCAGTTTGTTTTGAGATGTATTTGCGATACTGTTTTCTGCAGTTTGTTTTGAGATGTATTTCTACAGTTTGTTTTGAGAAGTACGAGTATGTGCGATACATGGAATGAGTTTATTTGATATATGTACACATTGTGTTGCTGTCAATGAACCTTTATTTGTTTGTTTGAATCAATCTGAGGTGGTATTTGTGGGTTTTTTTCTGCCATCTACTTATTTTCTGTTTTTTTTTCTTCTTATTCTACATGTGTAAGGGTGAAGGCTGAAAACCATCTGGTGTCCCCGTAGCTGGGCTCGCCCTATATTGGTGGGGTGTATCTTGGCCGAGGGTATGTTATTAGATGAGCCTAGACCTTTTGATAGCTTCTGTCTTTTTCTGTGTTTTTGAAGTATATTTAAATATATTATGTACATACTATGTTGCTGTCAATAAATTTATATTTATTTATTTATTTAGTAGATTTTTATTTCTCTTGGGCTGCCCACCGTGCTTTGATCTGCTTTTCGTCAGCTCACAAAGAATACATTTCTTAGGAATCTGTAGTCAGGTATACGTGCTACGTGTCCAGATCAATGCATCCATACGCAATAACATAATCTTGATTTCATAGCAGTTCACTCTTCTTTAAACGTCATAATTTGTTACTTTATGGTACCATCGAAACTTCATTTTTTACATGAGGTGTCTCTGTTGATATTTTTCGTGAGTCGTTATGTCTCGTCTGTAGGAATCCCATGATTCGAATCTATATATCAGAATTGGTATAATTTCACCTTTATAGACTCCCATTTAGGTTTTCAGTGTATACTCTATATAATTATCTTAATCAAGAAATATCGATGACACAAAGTGATGTCAGTTTTACATGAACCAGAGATTGCTCGTTGAATCTTTATTATGAGATTGTGAAGAGATTAAAACTTCGGATTACGACGATGTGTAATGTCAAATAAAAAGACTTCTATAAGTTTCAAAAAACTCTTTGACAGGGCTAGAATCCAATCGGTAGACTTATTTTTTAACTAAATGACCATGAATGAACTGTATGAAAAAAACTAAATACAATAGTAAACATAGCTTTTATAAAGCTGTTTTGTTATAAAATACGATCTTAAGAACGCTATTACATAAATTTTTAAACATTTGTTTACAACTAGTCTTATAATGAAATCTTGGTTTAAATATTAGGGCATACAAGAAAGTGGCAAAAATATGATAAAAATGGGACGAACATAGACGAAATGAGAGCGTCTTGTAAAATGTGTGAAAAAACTATGTATTACAAAATGAACATGAGGATATAAGAAAAAAAAACGGACTGAAAGAAAATGAAGTCCTTAAAATAAATAAAAGCGTATTGAGATAGTTCGGACACGTCAAAATAATGAAAGGTTAAAGATTTACAAAAATTAACTATACGAAAAGTACACAAGATACGAGAAGTTAAGGGGTATTTAATAAAATAAAGCAAGATCAAATGAATCAAAACTTGAAGGAGTGAAGGGGGAAATATCTTTATAATATTATATAAGAGTACGCATGAAGAGGTGTATGAACTTGGTAGAAGCGATATATATGTGCCAGGATAGATTTAAGTGGAGATGTATTTTCTCTGCCTATACCGATAAGATTATGGCGTGATTGTGATGATGATGACGCGGGTGGTGGTGGGATCGAACTGAACTGATGATGATGCCAGTCATTTTCTTTCACCATGACGTGAGCCCTTTGCCTATCGCTTGTCGTCCCTACTATTATTTTGTAGCCTGTCGTCCCTACAATTATTTTTACACTCAAGTGTGTCGTCACCGGAGTAGGAGCCTCTTTGGGAAGTTCCTTTTTCGTCACTACCTGACGTTGCACTTTTAGGAACGGGTTGTTCCTTAACGAAGAGATGAGGATGATCGTTTGGTTTAATAAAACTCGTTTGGAATCGGAATATGCAAAAATATATTTTATTGATAAACGTCGGTATTTATAATATTTGGAATGTGCGCGAGACGGAGCAAGAGATATGTTGCTGTCTCGTCTCCGCCTCACAGTATATTTATTGTCATCGCGTAGGGTATTTATTGTTTTGACTGACAGTGCGGAAGATATGTCGCTGTCTCGTTTCTCCGCTAATAGTGAGTTCAATGACCGACCGGGCGACCCTTGCCCAGTGCTTGTCTCGCATTGTAAGGAATGCGAGTTCAATGACCGGGCAGGCCAAGGGTCACCTCGATGGGTTCAGGGACCGCACGGATAGTCGCTACACACTCACAAAACATAAAGAAGATTGCGATCTTCTTGTGTAAGTCGCGCAGGATGGAGAGTTATTTTGTCCCTCATAACAGCGTGGGTGATTGTGAGATAGAACTGAACTGAATTGATGATGAACTTATCAAGGTAAAAAAACAAATTCATTTGAAAGCAAAATTTAGCGTGACACCTCGATAATGAATTATTATCTATCAAACACAGTGGGTTCGAATTTCGAGTAAGAGCACCCTTGAGAATAATCTACTCTCTAAACGGCGTTAACGTATATACCATTACGCCATTTCCCTATCGTGGTAGGCAGAAGAGACAGAGCGCCAGACAGAAGATATAACATCCTTAGCCTCTTCCACATCCATACATATTCTTATATAACTCCTATGATTTCTCTTACTTTCTACATTGGTGGTTGTGCGATCAAGCTGAACTGAAATGATGATGATGATATAAATTGCCTTTTCTTTATTATTATTATAACACCATTTATTAGGTGAATGATAAGTTAAAGAAGTCACTCCCTGTTATATGCGGAATCATTAAAAAGTCGCTCCCTGTAATATGCGGAATCACTAAAAAAATTAATATTGTTTGCAATTGTTTTAAATGGTTTCACAAATATATGATCAAGTTACCTTCGTAATGTTAACGTAGAAAATAAATTAAATTCGGTATTACAAATTCTTAGTAGGAAATGCTGATATACGAGTATATACGAGTATATTTTGAAAATAGGTCGACTTCACTTGGACAACTTTGTTAATTGCTTTTTGTCCGGTGGTATGATTCAGAAAATCCATCGTTGTAATAATACTGCCGACTTTATCTGCTTTCATTTGGCGAACGAAGAAAATGCTTGGTAGGGCTTGCAAATTCCTTTGTTTTATTTTTATACTTATTTAACTATTGTATTAAAAATATGAAAATAAAAAAACACATATCTATATCTAAATAACTTCTAATAGGGATTTGACTACAGTAGACGATACCAAATATGACTTCCGTGGTCTAGTTGGTGAGATGCTTGTCATTTAACCCGGAAGTTGCAGGTTCCACTGGTGTTCAATTTTTTTAAAAAGGTTCCAGTCTGATTTTCCCTTTGGGACTCTATATCATATTTTTGGTTCGTTGGAAGGGATTATCAATAAAATAAACTCGCCAAGTTGTAATACAACATAATATGATAAAATTACAATAAACGTGCCAAGTGTAAAACAATGTAATATATTATAATATAATTGAGTCTAATAACGTTTATGAGAACTATTATATAATACTTCAGAATATATTTTCTGTCTGTCAAGTCTAACACTTTTGTGAGAACTATACTTCAGAATATATTTTCAGTGGCATTGAAAAATTAATTCTTCGTCCTAAGAACTGTCTTCAACTACAGGAAGACTATATTAAAAAATAAAAATGTTTGTTATATTCTATAATCTTTTTTATAGTCTTGGGTCGGAATTGGATATTTCTCCCTATACATCTAAATATGTTTTTATATTTTTTACCACTTCAATATATTTAACTTTTTCAGATCTGAATTAATTTCGTAAGTTAAAAAAATGTTCTTGCCTGTTAGTGTATTATTTCCACTAAATGCAACATTGTATCGTATTAGTTTAGATAAATGGTACCCAAAACGTTCAAAGTCGAGAATACAGAATCCAACACTTCATTTGTTATCATTAGGAATATAAATATGCGCAAAGTTGTTTAAAAAGTGGATATGAACTCTGTGTCCATTATAATGGACGCCATGTGTGAAAACGTTAATTTATTTAACGTAATGTAACATACATGTATAAAAAAGTATTATTTTTATTTTTGAATGAGAATAAGTTAAGTGAGATGAGAGAAACCGATAGGAGTAAGGTTTCGGCAAACAGGGGTTATTTCTTTCTAGTCGGACAAGGCACTTTAAGAAGAATATACAATCATATGCATTAACTCCTTTTTGTGAAGTTTATCTCAAAACATAACCACTGTAGATAATTGTTTAAGTGATAAGAACAGCTTTTCTTAAAAATATTGAGCTCGATTCCCACTTGTAAAAATTAGTTTTGTTTCGACGAAATCATACTACATATATTTATAGAAATGCCTTATTTTTCGGCATACTGAGATATACACGCAAGCGAGCATAGTATATTGTATGGAGGAACGACAAGGTAGACCGATAGCTTGATGAAATGATTTAGCATGATACTCTGTGGTGGCAGCACCCAAAATAAGGAGATATCGAGAATGATCGTGGTCAAATCAACTGAAGGATATTCACAGTAATGGTGAATTAATTTCGGAGAATAGACATTAATATTCAATTTCAAATTTATTTGTTTTTAATTTTAACGATCGCAGCCTTAACATAAATCAAATTACTATTGTAAAATTATAAAAAATAAACAAAACTTAAATTGAAGCAGTAATCAAACAAACGTCAAAACACATAATGTAACAAAAAAAGCAACAAAAGTGAAAACACAAAATTTTAACGTTTACGTATATACAAAACAAAATAAATAAGACACACATTCATCAAAAATTAAAATTTGTATTTTTAATAAGAAACTACTTTAAATTCTTAACAAATATTTTAAAATAAACATGTTTAACGAAAATAAATAAAGTTGACAAAAATAAATGAAATACTCCGCTACTTGGAAAGTATATTCTCAAACGACAAAAATAAATTAAATACTCCGCTACTTGGAAATTATATTCTCAAACGACAAAAATAAATGAAATACTCCGCTACTTGGAAAGTATATTCTCAAACGACAAAAATAAATGAAATACTCCGCTACTTGGAAAGTATATTCTCAAACGACAAAAAGGTGGAACGAGATATTAAACGCGACTCGGAACAGGAAACAAATTCAGTACGACAATAAGAGATGGCGCCAAAAATACGAGTTTCACATTAAAAAATGTTGTATGGGAGTCAAACATGGACGTTGAAAATAAATGGAAAGAGTCTAAAAGAGAGATTCAAAATATTTAAAATTTTAGCGTCATATACAATATAATAATACGACTACGATGCAAAATATTGTTTAAAATTTGATAATTTGTTTCCACTAGCAAATAAATATTGTGACATCCCTTATGATTGTTCTCATAAGAATTTTAATTTTCATTTCTCGATTTGTTCTCCGAGTTACAGCAAACTCTAATTTCATAGCGAAGCTCAGAGACCTCAGATGAGATCTCTAATCTGCGATTACCTTTGATATTTCATCATTCTTGTTCTGGAGAGATTTATGTTTTAAATGAAATATTATGTTTTTATTTGCTCATCTTATCCAAGATTGTGAGAGTATAACATTATTATTTAGATGATTTTACATCAGAGGCACGGGCATTGAGTGAAAACCGGAAGGCAATTTCCGTTTCAAATAAACGTTTGGCCGGGAGGAAGTTTGAGATTGACGAATAAAAAATACGTGTTTAAATTAAATTTTATGGTTACCATTTTAGTATCTCATAAAAATATTGTCATAATTCCTGTGTCAATCGTTGTCTTATTATAACTATATATAAACATTGTAATTTATTTTTAACAAACACTGTTTATTCCACTTTTTTATGACGGTATAACCCTACCGGTTTCAAGGCTTTCACCTCATCTTCAGGGGAGCGCAAACAAGACTAAATGCTGTTCGGACTGGTACCGATATAGACACTTCAACGGTTGGAGGCGGGAGGGGTGAGGGGAAGGCTAGGTATTATTTCGGCCAAGAGCGGGGAGATTTTGGGGAAATAACTATTCAACAGATGCTCTGATCTGTATATTGACTTAGAGATTTCTAGGGCCTCCAATCTGTCCAATCTATTTCCGTTGTCGCTAATATGTAAGAATTTGGCATCATTGATAGAAAAAGTATGATTCTCACGGTGACAATGATTAGCCATTTCAGAATAAATTAGAGGATTTGTTAAGGCAGATTGGTGTTCACGAAATCTCTTTTCAAAAGATCTTCCTGTCTTTCCTATATAGAAATTATCACAGTCAGCACATAAAAGTTTATACACACCACTGTTGTTAAGTATTCCATTTTTGCCTTTCCCATTAAATAAGAGTTTCCGGAGATTGAAGTTAGTGTAAAAAGCTGGCTTTATGTGACTTGGAATATTTTTGGTTATTTCATTTGATATATTTTTTATAAATAGGACTTTGCTCCATTTATAGGTATGCTTATAGGTGTCGTTAAATATATAATCTTTTATGAGTTTCTTTTTTGTTTTGTTTTTTAAAAGTGAATCAATGAGGCTTCCAGGATAGCCATTATTTGTAGCAATTTTTTTGATGGTTATTAATTCCTTTTTAAAATTGTCGTCGGTTAATGGGACACTGAGCAATCTATGAAGCATACAGTTAAAGGCGGCGAATTTATGATTATTAGGATGGTTAGAAGTTGCTGGAATTATGGAGTCTGAATAAGTATTTTTCCTATATATATCAAAGTCAAATGTGCCATTTTTCCGAGATAATGTTAGGTCCAAGAAATTTAATTTTCCGTCCTGTTCTGTTTCTAATGTAAATTTTATAAAACTTTCTATTGAATTTAAATATTTAAGAAAATGGTGTAATTGTCTATCGGTACCCGTCCAAACACAAAGAATGTCATCTGCATACCTAAACCAGCACAGAACATTTGTCTCCACTTCTCAGTGAAATATTTATGAACTATTTTGAAAAATGTATCTTTAGGAGTAATTTTAAGCTAACCAAAAATGTTCTGTGCTGGTTTAGGTATGCAGATGACATTCTTTGTGTTTTGACGGGTACCGATAGACAATTACACCATTTTCTTAAATATTTAAATTCAATAGAAAGTTTTATAAAATTTACATTAGAAACAGAACAGGACGGAAAATTAAATTTCTTGGACCTAACATTATCTCGGAAAAATGGCACATTTGACTTTGATATATATAGGAAAAATACTTATTCAGACTCCATAATTCCAGCAACTTCTAACCATCCTAATAATCATAAATTCGCCGCCTTTAACTGTATGCTTCATAGATTGCTCAGTGTCCCATTAACCGACGACAATTTTAAAAAGGAATTAATAACCATCAAAAAAATTGCTACAAATAATGGCTATCCTGGAAGCCTCATTGATTCACTTTTAAAAAACAAAACAAAAAAGAAACTCATAAAAGATTATATATTTAACGACACCTATAAGCATACCTATAAATGGAGCAAAGTCCTATTTATAAAAAATATATCAAATGAAATAACCAAAAATATTCCAAGTCACATAAAGCCAGCTTTTTACACTAACTTCAATCTCCGGAAACTCTTATTTAATGGGAAAGGCAAAAATGGAATACTTAACAACAGTGGTGTGTATAAACTTTTATGTGCTGACTGTGATAATTTCTATATAGGAAAGACAGGAAGATCTTTTGAAAAGAGATTTCGTGAACACCAATCTGCCTTAACAAATCCTCTAATTTATTCTGAAATGGCTAATCATTGTCACCGTGAGAATCATACTTTTTCTATCAATGATGCCAAATTCTTACATATTAGCGACAACGGAAATAGATTGGACAGATTGGAGGCCCTAGAAATCTCTAAGTCAATATACAGATCAGAGCATCTGTTGAATAGTTATTTCCCCAAAATCTCCCCGCTCTTGGCCGAAATAATACCTAGCCTTCCCCTCACCCCTCCCGCCTCCAACCGTTGAAGTGTCTATATCGGTACCAGTCCGAACAGCATTTAGTCTTGTTTGCGCTCCCCTGAAGATGAGGTGAAAGCCTTGAAACCGGTAGGGTTATACCGTCATAAAAAAGTGGAATAAACAGTGTTTGTTAAAAATAAATTACAATGTCTTTAAACCTCCACAACGTTAATGCCTTAACTATAAACAACATATATATAAACATTTATTTAACACATCGTGTAGGTGAGTTCTGCTATCTGGGCAGTACGTTAACATGTCACGGGCGAGTTGCAATGGACATTAAAAGAAGGGTAGTGACAGAGAACAAGGTATACGGAACACATAATGTTATGATATATAACAACCGTTCAATATCAACAGTTACAATAATGATATTATGTAAAAGCTTGCTGGTTCCCATCTTGATGTATAGCAGTAAACCTTTGACTTGGCAAAATATCGATAAAAGTAAGATTAATGCTGTGTTAAATAAATAAATAAGAAAAGTACGAACCTGACGACAGTAGGCATAATTGTTTTCTATTAAGTATACAAAAAGCATCTCACAATTGTACAGAATTATTGCACATATGATTAATTGTTTTGAAAATGACATCTATGATATAGTAATAAATGATATCACAAATTATTGGAATAAATACGTGAAGAGGTTTCAATGTTATTTTGTTGTGTCAGTGATGAGAGGAGAGTTCTATGAATTGCGCAGCCGTGCTGTTTAGAGGGAACACTGATTGTCGTATATATATATATATATATATATATATATATATATATATATATATATATATATATATATATATATATATATATATATATATATATATATATATATATATATATATATATATATATATATATATATATATATATATATATATATATATATATATATATATATATATATATATATATATATATATATATATATATATATATATATATATATATATATATATATATATATATATATATATATATATATATATATATATATATATATATATATATATATATATATATATAAGAGTATATAAAGAGAACCCCCGACAAGGTAATTTCTCCATAGAATACCTCCAACATGAGGAGGCGGCTCTGGTGCATCAGCTCAGGGTGTTGTTGGCCTAATTTGTAGGAGCTGGACCCCATTATTCCACTATGATTGACGCTTTTGTGAAATGAAATTTGCATCCATATTCAACGCTACATTCCAAATGCATGGGCATATTGTAGTTTCCACCTTCAGTCGCTCCTGAAGCATTTAATTAATGAATTTGAATGATGCTATGAAACCTATGTATGCTTATGAACTAGCTATCGTCGTTCATTAAAATTATAACGGAATACGGAGTCTTGACAAAATATATCATTTCAGATTTTTCTATATTCAATGTTTTGCAATTAACTTAATATTTTTCTAAAGGTTTTACAATTTACAAATAATAGCCCTTCTACGTAATAAGTATTTTTTTTATGTATTCTATATTTGATACAAATTATATCAAATAATAAAACAAACGTATTGAAAGTCTAAATTAAACATTATTATAACAGACCAATCATACTCATCCTTTCCTGTGAAGTGGTTCAGTTCTGATTACAAGTTTATTATTGATTTCAATCATTAATTCATCTATGGAGATAAAAAAATGTAGTATTGGAAAATTCATTCAACAGGTCATTCCGTGTGCGAGTAGTGATGGTCTTAAAAACTCAGTTCGTGAATGCGGTACCGAAAACAAACCTAATTTACGATGGCGTTAATAATTGTCAGACACAATAAACTAAAGTGTATCAATCAACAAGGGGCTCTCTTTTATTCTTATATTATTTCTAAACTTATTTATACTTCATTTTTCTTCTTATTTGCTAAGATGATAGTTAACAATAGTATTTAAACACAAACTTGGATTTGTGTAAGTGAAAAGTGGATGTAAAATAATACTGAAAGGAGCCGAATAAATACTATAAAATTGCGTACACCGAGAAGAATACATGGAGTGGCAATGTAGGACAGAAAAATTGAATGAAGTAATTAGAGTTGAATGTTAACATCAGACAAATGCATTAAGTAAGATGCAGAAGAGCACTCTGAGATGGTTTTGGCGTATGTAACGAATGAATTAAGAAAGTCTAACAAAACAAATATATTGCGCAAATGTGAGTGGAAAACAAGAAGAGGTAAACCAAGGAAAGTATGGTTGGATAAAGTGAATAATATTTAGAAAGAAGAAAATTGTATGAAAAATTGTATAGATAAAGAAGACACGAAAGATGTATGTCGTGATAGGAATGCCTGGCAAATCTGTTCTTTCTGTCTACTTATACAGGAAAGCGGCGTGATAGTGTACATTTGTACTTTTTTTGTACCATGCATTTTATTTTATGCCACTGGATACAAAGCTAAAATAAAATGAATATACGTTTATACTCGAATATATAGAAAGAGACAGTTTTAAATGTAGCTATCAAAGAATATACTGGTGTAATATCAAATATAAAAATCTTTCCTATCTCATTTTTATTTAATTATTTACAAATTCTATAAAATGAACTCAACAAAAGTGATAAAAGCATATAAAAAGCTTACATGCTAGGAAAAAGTTTGGTTTCAGAGAAAATTTGAAAACTTTTAATTGTGTCGTGTGGAATTCTCCGGGTCAAACTGCATCGTTAGTAGAAATAAAATGCACCCTGCAAATATTAACAGCTTGTGGCTAGGGGAATGAAAATTACTTTCTTTTTATTATGCAAGTTTCTTATCATTTTGAAAGGAAGCAGCTCTCGCTGTGTTGCATTGGAAATTGTTAAAAAGGTAGAAATATTCAATGTTAATTTGAAATTAACAAAGTTTTTGCATTGGGAGCACGTTTTATTTTTTCAGGGTAGATTTGGCAGTAGAATATTTGTTTATCAAAGAATTAAAATTCAAAAATATACATACATTGAATATTAAAAAAGGTATTTTTTTTATAACATTTGAAAGTGTTTAAACTTACAGATAGAATTTCAGCACACATGTTTGATTTCTGAAAACGAAGGTGATGTACCTCAATGCCCTAGATAAACGACGTTAGCCTTCCAGCCCGGGGGTTGCGGGCTCGATTCCCGTTGATACCCAGATTTTTCAAAAAGGCTTCGTAGGTTTTTTTGCCTTCAAGTTTGTTTAGCACCTTTCATGTTTTTTGACAGACTGATAGTTTACTGTTACTTTCATGTATAAAAATAAACAACGACATACGAGTATTATCTAAGCCTACCTTAAAGATGATTGTATCTTCTACATAAAAGTCAGTCACAAAAGAAAAAAATACCAGTATTTTATGAGGCATTAGAAGATGTCCATAAATGTCATTTAAACATTGTTTATTTATTTATTTAACACCTTTATTGAAAACACAACCTGCGGGTTTATTGCCAGGTGGCAATCTCTTCCAACCAACCAGACAAAAGTAAATGAAGCAAGTTCCGTGGTCGCATAAATCATTCAAATGACTATCCATCCCTACGAAATCCATAAACACATACGTTAGCATATGACTCACAAAGACGGACAATTACCCGAAAATTCCTTTTCATATAAAGTGAGATATCATCAATCAAAAGAAAAGGAAGGGATGGTGGAGAGGAAAGGAAAAAAAATCAGGAATGAAACACGTTATATTACTTATTAGAAAAGTCTCACTGCATGGACAGTAAAGGACGACGTAAAACAAGAGGAGCGGTTAACTGGAAAGGCCAATAAGCAATATTTGTTTAAGCCTAGCGCTAATCCATGATCGGAAAGACGCTGAAAAATTTCGGCGAGATAAGAGGAGGTGGCGGGACAGTTAAGGATATTATACAATAGAGACAGAATGTGAATTTGGCGTCTATTTCTAACATTCAACCAGTTCAATGACTTTTGGTATGAAGTTATATGACCGTACTTTCGTAGGTTGAAAATAAATCTTAGACACACATTTTGAAGACGCTGTAATTTGTCCAGCTGTTCCTCTGTTACATTCAAGTAACATATTGTCCGCATAGTCCAGAATAGGAAAGAGCAGAGATTGCTCGAGTAAAATTTTGGTTTTAGTAGGCAGAAATCTTTGCATTCAACACTTGAAGGGAATGAAGGCTGAAGAAGATCCTTCGGCTTACCTCATTTATTTGATGTCGCCATGAGAGAGTGTTATGTAATGGTATTAAAATTTTATTTATTGTTTGTTTTGTTCCCTTATATTATGTACTTTCTTTCATCGTTTACATTAAATACTTGTAACTTGTGATGCTGTGTATCACTCCGTAACGTACGTATTCTTCTATAATATATTATAAGCCATGGGTTCTCTGGCAAGCTGATAATCAATAGTGCTAGGACGATGTTGGTTTTGGGTATCCAGGCCAATGTGTTTGCATAGCGGCTGTTATGATATAAAGTAAAGCTTTGTTGCACAACACGGCATTTTGCTAGGTGTCGAGGCAGTTAGTTAAAACAGGTATTTTTACCAGACGCCATGGAGGAACGAAACAATAGAGAAATTGATTTGGTTTAGTTTTTATAAAATATATGAATGAAATTTGGAAAAAACTGAATATTAAACTGAAATATATAAAAATATAAAGCATTCACAAATGCAAAAAGGACTCATAAAACAAATAACCAGAAAACATTGTTTACTTTCGTTACCGGTTTCAAGGTTTTCGCCTCATCTTTAGGGCAGCACAAACAAGGAGTTTTGCTTCACAAACCTCCACAGTAATAATATCTTAACTATAAAAAATACACTGTTTTCTTATATTTTATTTATAGTTAAGGCATTAACATTGTGGAAGTTTAAAGATATTGTAATTTGTTATATCAAACAATATTTATTCCACTTCATGTAACGGTATAACCATACCGGTTTCAAGGGTTTCACCTCATCATCGGGGAGCACAATCAAGGTCTGTTTATGCTCCCCTGATGCTGAGGAGAAAATCTTGAAACCGGTAGAGTTTACCGTTATATTAAGTGGAATAAACACTGTTTACTTAGTTTGAGCCATGATAATGGATATCGATAATAATTTGGAAACAAACGCTGTTGGATTGGAAGAAATTGTTTCGACGACTCGACGTATTTGCACGAAAGAGTTTAATCAATGTATAACACATTATATTTGTTTTATTTGAAATATAAAAAAAAAAATATATATATTATAATATTTTATAAAACTATTCCATTGGGTACAAATGATTTTTCTCAAAGTGCCTTTCTGTTGTAAGTACATCACAAATACTTACATCTCGTATCCTTAACCCTTTTGCAAGTAACTATTTTGTTTCCCTTCTTAGAAAATTGTTTTAGCTTGTGCATTTGGCACCAGCTTGCCCATAAGTAAGTTTTACAGTTAATTTCTGAAAAATAAAAACAAATCTCTATTAATTTGTTTATGTTGTGAAGTACTTTGTTTTTAGTTTGAGTCAGAATATTTAAAAAACTTATTTAAAAAAGGTATGTTAATATAAGTATCCATTGTCAAACCATGTTCTTTTTAGAGCTAGCTGAGGGACTTTGACCACATCGCCACTTTCTATTTTAGAGCAAAGATTTGATCTACTCGTAATTTACATTAAAAAATATCATCACGTACGCTCTCGTGTTTTTAATTTCTCGAACCATTTCATTCCATTAATAATTTGTTTATTTCCAAGTCTTTGCTCCAGAATGCGAGTCTGTGTAATACAATAATATAATCAGTTGTTATATAAATCTAAGACACAGAAGCAAAGGTGATGATATTAAGGGATCAAAACAGGCTTCAAAGTTTTGAAAATAAAGTTCACGTTTTGAGAATAAAGGTTTTGGGACTAAGACCACGAGGGGCTGTCAAAAAACGGAGACTATGAACGAACAAAGAAATCTGAACAATTCCTAAATAGACCCACAAATATAAAAAAAATCTTATCATATATTATATAAAAATGAATTAAATTCATAAAAAATATACATCAAAAGTATTGAAGCATTATATGATACATTGGGTTTTAACATTTATTCTTTCCGTTTTTAGCGTTTTATAAAATATTATAATCTACTTGTAAATTCGGAAAAAAGATTTGATTTATGGCCTTAATGCATTTTTTTGGAAGCTGGAGGATTTTTCTCTTGTAGAAATTTTTTTATTAGCAAAAAACTGATCTAAGTGGTTTTAGCAGGATTTCAATTTCACACTATTGAGAGAGTTCTGCAAAGATATAAATAAATGATAGTCTGAAGACGCGAGGCTCTGACGATATGGTGAACGCATTAAATAAATTCTATCTAAGTTACAATAATTATTGCAGAGTAACCATATAAACGTGTGGTCTGGCGATGTCATGCTTGAATACAGCGCTTTTTCTATTGCCCGACCATGGATCAAATCTTGTCTATTGCCGTTTCAATTTGACCAATTGTATGTAATGCTTATTGAAACAAACAGGTTTGGTGGCAATAGTGCATATTAAACGATACCCTTCCAGTCCCACCCCTATGACCATATTTGGATGCATTCCAGCTCTTCCGATCGTCTGTGCTGGGTCCCCCCACTGTCATCATGATCTTTCTTGACTAAAGTTGTTGTAAATAATTCACTTTTCATCGCCAGTGTTGGCTCGTTTGAGAAAAACAATTCGTTTTCATTGTGTTTAAGTATCGAGTCGAAAATCAGTTCATTAATTCGGTTTTTGCTCAGTTAATGCGATACCCAAGTATCAAGATTGTTGTCACGTTTATGTTATACTATAAAAAGTGCAGCTGTACTCTTATTTATTTTATTGAAAACTGTTTGTTTTCAGTGCTGAAAAATGTAAATTCTAATTATCACAAACAATAAATAATCTTGAATTTAAATAACACAATTAAAAAAATGTTTGCAATCATCACTTTTTTACTTTTTCAAAACACTAATGTATTATTTGATTTTTATCCCAACACTTGTTACTTAATAAAATACTTCTGCACTAACCATAAAGCAAAAAAATGTTCTCATATATGGATATAAAAATAAACAAAATGATCACAATGAATAAAACAAATTGCCTTCCATTTGACAATGTCATCATAACTTGATTTATAATTTACAAATCCCAGTTTGAAAAATGGAGTGAATGGAAAAATACATTTTCGATGCAATGAATGCATCCACGAACGAGAATTCAATTGTTTCCGATCATTCGAATTTAAATTCATCCTGCATTTCTAAAGTGAATAAATTTAACCCTTGTCAGGGGTTAAAATTGGTTTTGGCATATACAGGACAATATTGACTTCCGTTCGCCGCTGGAATTTCAGAATGGCTGTAAACCAAACACTCCACACGCACTTAACTGAAAATTCCGTTTACCCCCCCGAGCCTCCCCCAGCGTCTCTTTCATTTAGAGGGTTAAAGGCTTTGGAGCTGAACTATTTCATTGTGTGAAATGCATGCTATTCACTCAAACAATTAACTTCGCATCGGTATACTGTAGATTAAGAAATGTACAGAGGTAGCGCTGAAAGTAAAATAAGACTAAATTAATTCTCGTTAATGACGGAATACGAGTATGTAGGGTGATGCAAAATTGAAATTCAACGCTTTTATAATTCTACATCATTGTTATCAGCCCGGTTGACTCCTGTGTTGGATACATGTCTCCATTCGTCTACTTCACTCGTTCCTATCATGTACTTCTACCATAGCTTCCAGTTGTTCCCAGCTACTTTTCTGATTTCATCTGACCCTATTTCTAAGTCACTTCAGTCAAGAATCAGACACTTCTTTTCCCTAACCATCACCACTTCAATTCTGCATGTTTTCTTTGTACATATTTTTTACTATTAAGAACAAAAAAAATCCAATCCAATGAAATAAATAAACGTGGTGGAACATTGAAAAATAAAATGATAGATTTGATTTAAAAATAATAATAAAGATTTGATTGGTCAATACCCTCGTTTTCTCCATTTTTTATGTAGTGTGAAGACCTAAATACCCAAGGCATGCAATATTTAACGTGTTGATGCCTTTGATATGTGGTGTTAGTGACGCATACCATGGACTGCTAGAGTAACCAATCGATTGATTATTGAAGAGCTCGGTGTTGGGACACGTCTCTTTGTGATGTGTGCGATGAGAATCTTCAGCTACTTTCGACACATATCGCGGGAGAAGACAACAGGCTAAATCGGGTAATACTGGTGAGAAGTTGGAGTAGCAAAAGGAACATAAATCGAGTATGCATCCGATGGAGTATCCAGGTAAAAAGCGGCAAGTGGCTCATTTCAGGAGGCGTTACTTAAGATTAAAAATAATTGAAGAAGTTATCAAGAAGAAGGAGATTTGAAGAAAAACAAGTGAAGACACTGAAATAAGATGTTTGATTTTTGAGATGATTTGGCTTTTAGAGGGAAGTGAGCTTTTTTTACAGCATCCCAATTCCATAAAAATACTAGCAGTCTGAAAATAAATGTAAAATGTTTCATTCAACG
Organism: Odontocerum albicorne; assembly: GCA_949825065.1. NCBI lineage: Eukaryota > Metazoa > Arthropoda > Insecta > Trichoptera > Odontoceridae > Odontocerum > Odontocerum albicorne. The sequence continues at coordinate 14,520,243 of OX463847.1, read as the reverse complement.
TAAAGCGCACATAAAATACTAGCACAAATATCTATCTCACTCTGAAAATAAATGTAAAATGTTTCATTCAACATATAGCACACATAAAATACTAGTACAAATATCTATTTCACTCTAAAAATAAATGTAAAATGTTTCATTCAACGTATCGCGCACATAAAATGTTGGTCACAGAAATGAAAAACGAGAAATCGTTGGTTGCAGATTGGTAGCACGCTACAAATGCAAATGTAATATCTTGTAAAACACAATGTAAAAGCAGCAAAACAGATAGTTCACACGGGATGAAATTTTATTTTAGCGCCAGTAAATCTTGTAAATGAGATGAAACGACGCAGGTTAGGGAAACTGTGAAATTATTTCTTTTCATTCAGATACATGAATTTAATTTCTCAGTTGTGCAATGTATATACTCGTATGATGTTTGAAAATTTCAACTTGTTAAGCAGATGTTTTGTAGTATAGTTCATTTAGAATAAGTTTTTTGGCAGCGTTTTTTACAGTATAATATATTTAGAAATTGAAAACCAGTGTTAATACCTTCATTGATGTTCGCATTGTATAACACGATGTTAACTTAGCAAGAGTTAAAAGTTTTTGAAACCTTTACAATAGTTAAATGGAACCAATTACCATTTAATATAAGATACGCACCATAGTTGACGTGCTTTAAAAAATATAATCTTTCTTCAGTGACATAGTGTAATTTTTCTGGTTTTTCTGCAATATTCTCTCCAATCTCATTTTTTCTCCTGCGCATGAATTATATTGTAAAATTTGTATTTTTTGTTCTTTTTATAGTTTTGCTTTTTTTGTGGAAGAGATCGCCACTTGTCAATAATCCTGCTATATTGTACACTACAATAAAGAAAAAAAAAACAATACTGACGATAGCATGTGGAAACGTCGTCGTTGCCGGGCCTTGCAGTCGAGGATCCCCTCGCCACTCCGTCAATCTTGAACCGTTCTCTCACGTCGATCGTGTGATATTCTGTGAGAAAACAGCCTGATCCAAGATGCGCACTCTCTCTCGCATGTGGAGACAAAAGTTCAACGGAGAGCTCTTTACCCTGCATGCATGAAGCTTGGTGTAATCAAACTATTTAAAATTACTTGACTTAGCTGGCCAAAACATTTAAAACGGATATATGGATGTTTGTTATGTATATATGGATGTCTGTCCACTGTTGTAGCAAGCTACTCCGTAAACATAAAATATCGTAACTTACTTCAAAGACCGTACAAAACTTCAGAAAGATGCATCACGATCTTGGACGATCGTTGACGATCTTGGCTGGTATGTTCCCACCCTTCTTATCCAATCTTTTTTATAAAATGTGCATTCTGTAGTAAAAAAACGATTTGTAAAGTCGTGCTATTTTGGTAGTAATCACATACTAGTGGCTCCGCGATTTGCAAACGAATAAGTAAATTCAAGGGGTCTGGTTCGGTGCTTGATGCAAAGACGCCAGTGCATGTTCGTAGTGCAAGTTCGTTTGGATTCTAGAGCACACTGCAGGTGATGTTTAATTTTGTAACTTTGATCTTCAGTGACGATGCCCATTTTAATCTCGACGAGTATGTTTAGAAGCAAAATTATTATGTTTATGGATATAAAACCCCTCGAGTTTATGAAAAATAAACGAAACATTCACGTCGAGTTACAGCATGGATATTAAAATGAGTTGAACACGTAACATCCAATTTGAAGACAAGCGTTTTATCAACTAGTGCACGGCGCTATTTTTCGGTCGAAATAGATTAAGAAGATTGGAGTCTTGTGTATGTACACATGACAATCACTGTGACTTAGATGACAGGACGCCTGTCTTCCAGCCCGATGGTCACTGGTTTGCTCCCATTGGAATCAAGATTTTTTACAATATAATGGAGAAATTTTAGCTTAATACCTCTCAAACATCTTTCTGGTTGGCCATAAGAGATTGTTACATGAATATAAGTCCACCAGGTTTGACTGTATACAACGAAAGTGTGATATAATAATTAACTTCGCTGGTTCAAGATTGAGTTTCATATAAAAATATTTCCCAAACTCAATTTTTCTCGGGACTTTCAGGTTGAACCTTTCTCTTACCGGCTTTACTTAGTGAAATTGCACGGCGCTCTGCCGTCAACAAGCTCAGCTCAGCCGGTTTATTATTTAATATAGTGCAGCGCATTACCCCACAACGCGCCACCCTTCCGGTGTCATTGTAGCGCGAATGTTTGTAAATAAGGGATGAAGGCAGATCTGGACTTACGGCGATTAATTTTAAAAATATTCTTCGTATATTGCATGAGACAGTCGGTGGTCGTGTTTTAAGGGTTAGTGTTCCCGCTAAGCATCTGGGCATCTAAGGTTTGATTCTTGGCAGATTTACTTTCGTACTGGTTTTAGCTGTGGCAATTTCACATAAGAACCATTTTATTATGAATTCTTAAAGCCTAACAAATGACTGTAGCATATTTAACTGCCAAACATCATGGAACTGCGTATTGCGCGTTTTTTTATGTGATCGAGGTATTACATTTTGCAAATTTCAGGCAATTTAAGTTTATTTATTCGACGTTTGTTGCACGATCTAACCGAGGAATCTTGAGGGTTTATTTAAATATTCACGTATCAAAATTTCCCAGCGTGTTGCTTTAGTTTTTACGATGAAGTTAAGAATATTTAGCAGCCAAAATACGTTCTTAGTTCCATGCTAAGATATACGAGTATCTCTTACAACGGGTTAATTTTTTTTCACTTTAAGTCCGCTTTTAATAAGCTTGAGTAAAATCATTCAAAAAAAGTTATCAATATCAAAATTTCCTAAGACTCGTATACTTGTGTAATACAGGTACAGAAAATTAAATTCAAATGAAAAAGAAATGACTAAAAGATCTCCTCAGTTTGGCGAACAAATAAGCTACGCAATTTTTATCCCTGTCAACCGGATTTTAAAATTTTGTTGTCCGGTCCTGGCTGAGTAATGTAGGAAAAATAAATTGAGCGGTACGAAGAGGGGGGGTGATTTAACTTTCATAGCACTTCTGTGACCAGCGCGAAGGAGATTTTGTTTAGTGGAAAAATTAAATGTTTAATAGTTAAAAAGGTTTTAAGCAGATTAAAACGTTTTGATTAAGTTGTTAGATTAAACGTTTTGAAAAATAGCTCGAAACATTTTGAAATGCTGTGGTGAGGAGAAGTTTCGAAGAATAATTCAACACTTTGAAATATTGAAGGACGGTAAACTAAATATACGTTTTTTTTTATTGAATCATCTTCCTAATAAGCGTTCTGAACGGGACGGGGTTTCAATGCTGAGACAATCCTCTTCCTTTCGTTCAGAGCTGTCTCAGTCCTTCCTCAGTCAACCTCCTCGGCTTGCTTTCCAAGAAATGGACCGGTTTTCATTAATTCATATAGTACACCTCAACTTATTAGAATGGATGATTTAGACATATTGAAGAGCGTGACCGGGAAACAATATTGTCTTAGGCTCCATCAATCGAGTCTTCTGGTTTAGGACCACTGGAGCAGGCACTGAACTTCGTAATTGCACGTGGTAATAATATTAGCGCGAGTGAAGTAATTGCACACTGTAGTTATACTTACGCGAGTGAAGAAGCAACAACACTCGCACACGTCGAGCGCGTGTGAGTATTGTCACCAGATCTTTTACTAAACTGGATTCCTTTTTTTGATTATATTTGTGTTCTTTATATTGTATTATATTGTACAACACTTACGTTGTATATGGTACAACGTGGTGGCCTTATTGCCATGTGACAATATCTTCTAACTAACCAGAATATTAAAGATACTTTATGTGAAAACCAGACTGGATTCCTTTTTAAAAAATCTGGGTCCCAGCGGGAGTTGAACCCGTAATCTCTGGGCTGGGAGACAGGCGTCTTACCAACTAGGCCACGGAGGTCGTTTTACTACGTGGCCGAACCATCTTACTGCTCCTCCCCTCCTATAAAGTATTGCATACTCGTATTCTTGCAATTTGCTTTTTTTTTCAATTCCTCATTTTTATCTTTTTCACAAAGTCTACGTAGTCTTACGGTTAGTTTTCACGCTAAGCAAGCGAGTGCTCCAGGTTCGATTCCTGGTAGATTTACTCTCGGACTGGTTTTAGTATTTAACAACCTGGATTAATGTTTTTCTGTAGCTAATATGGTGGGTAACCTAAAGTCTTATTTATTTATTTTGAATTCACCACTGTTTTATTTGAGTTCACAAACGATTTCAAAAGCCTTAGTCTCCCTCGTCAGGTGAAAATAATCTTATTTCTATATTTATTTAACACTTTATTGAAGTTAATTTAGCGGGTTTATTGCCAGGTTGCAATATCTTCCAGCCAACTAGATAAAAGTGTACCATATGTAGAAAGTTACATGGTTTAAAAGTATTCCTACTGCTTTTAAAATACAACACAAAATTGCGCTATACGAATCTCGGCTTGATAAAAAGCTGTAACAGATTTAACCTGTGAATCATCATCTTAGATATTAAATAATCCTTGCGCTCGGATATTTGGGTTTGATTAGTTAAGACTGTGCTTGCTGGAGTGCAACAGCTTACACACAATAAATCAATGCATGCAGCAGCGTCTCTCATCTACAAGATGGCTATAATTACAGTTGATTGTCTGCTTATCGTGTCGTATTCTATACCAGTGGTCTCCAAACTTTTTTGATCGCGTACCCCTAACGCAGATGATATGTATCGTGCGAACCCCTGAATATGTATATGGGTTCTTCTTCTTACTCCTCTTCTGTTAGACCTATTGACCTGTTATGCTCCTGCACCATCGTTTCCCTCTTGTGACGTCGACTGCCAGCTGTCTTTCCATCTTTTGGGAGGTCGTCCTGGAGGTCTGCTTGTTTCACACTCTATCACGAAGGGTTTTGCTAGCGATACTTCTGAGCACCTTCATTTCGCTGGTCTGAAGGAGATTTTTGGTTCTGACAGTGTCGGCTCTGAACTCTATGCTGTATGTCATTATGGGGCGGACACAGGTCTTGTATATCCTCACCTTGCTTTGGATGTTCATATACTTGGTTTTTTGCAGATAGTGTTCTTTAAATATCCGGAAATAGCTGCGCCTTTTATGATTGTTCAAGTACTTCGCTATATAGGTCATTATAGGGGCTCGCATAATAAATTTTAAAATATATATATATACATACGTAAAAATGTCATGGATTGGCAGTCTTAAAAACAAAGATTTGCTGTCTGCCTCTTATATGAATACCTGATAGTGCCGCCGCTCTCAATTCTTCGTCAATGATCGTGTAATGTTTATAATAGTGTAATTTAAAAATACAAGTTAGTCATTTCTTCATCTTTAATAAATGTTCTTATTTTTGTCACTTGGTGTACCCCAAGTACCTCCCTTTATAGACCACTGTTCTATACAACACTCTCACTTCTATCGCTTGATCCTAAAACCAACACATTAAAAGCAAAAATTCTAATCGAATATCATATAAATCAGGCAAAGTCATTAGTTGAACTTAAAGCGTAATGAAAATAAATTAGATTATTTTCAAAACAAAACGTTGTATAATTTTTTTATATGTATTCCACCGATATCGGCTTTATACAGATTTTTTAAAAAGCACGTTTTTTTACGGAACAATGAAAGCGAGCATTTATATTTAATTTTAATATGTTGACTAAATGTGTAAAGCAAACACGAATTGTATCAAAGAATATAAGTAAAATTAGTATTTACAAAAGTTCACAAATAATTGTATTTGAATTAGCATACCTTAACAAAGGATTTTTTGGGCTGTTACGCAAACAGAATTCTATAACATCAAGTTTAGGGTAAAGCTGAATTTTTTTGTTTTTCTCGGTTACTATTCATTTTATTCGTTTATTAGTTTTTTTTAAATTTGTATGGGCAAGTGTAAAAGTATATTTGAAAGCTAAATAATGAAATAATGGATTTACTCTATTTATACATGACACTTTGATGTATGGCGGTATTGTTTAATACTTTCGGTGTACATGTTCTAGCCTGGTGGGTTTGTTGGCATGTGGCAATCTGTTCCAACCAACCAGAAATATGTTAAAGAGACCTTAAGTGAAAACAAGACTGGAATACTTAAATCTGAGTTCCAGTGGGATTTGAGCCCGCAACCCTCGGATTGGGGGACTGGCGTCTTATAAACAAGGCCAGGGAGGTCCTTGGGGGTGAAATGTGGACGTGTAAAAATATTGGTGGGAGTCAATTAAACGCTGTAGAAATGCGTAGATTGAGAAGAATACACGAGGTGACAATGTATGACGTAATACTGAATGAAGTGGGATGAATGTGCACTTAAGTCTGATGTGTTGAGTTAGTTGAAAAATATCACTCAGATGAGTTTGGACTTTTTTATTAATTTATTTTCTCAAAACAGGCTTAGCCCAATTACTTTGAAAAATACAAGAAGTGTTAACATTAAAAATAAAGAAAAATTATATAGAATAAAGAAAATGTATAAAAATGCATGTAGAACGAATGCGTGAAAAATTACTAACACAATAAATATATAGTGCCAATGTGAGTGGAAGGTGTGGTATAAAAACACCTAGAAAAATATGGTTGGATCAAGTGAATTATATTTTTAAAGAAGGAAATGTAGATAATCTGAGTAATCGAATAAATTGTATGAGAAAAAATACGGAAGTAGAAGAGATGAAGGATGTTTGTCGTGATAGAAAAGTTTAGCGTTCTGTCATCTCTGCCTACAATAACAGAGAAACGTGATGGTTTGTGTATATTTATTTATGATGTAAAAAAATATTTTAAGCCTGAGTTAAAATAAGTTATTTTTATATTTGGATAGTATCGTATTAATTGTTGTTAGGAGTGTAGTCTACGTTATAAAGGGAAATCCCCCGAAATATATATCCACCCACGGTCACGGCGTCGTTCTTCAATCAATCACAAGCAGACCTTTTATTCGGACTGAGATAAAAAGACGAAGGGTGGTGCAAAAACAAAAGAGTTGGCCGTTTACCCCTGCCACGCAGGCATATCCATCAAACTGCCGTGTCTGACCTTATGGAAGTGATAGATGATTAAGCCAATAAAGATACCACTTATGTCTTCTTTAATTCTTCTTCATATGTGTAATGTATTTGTGTAATTAACCGATATTAAATACTTGTTAAAAAAATATACTTCTTTATAGCCATTAGGAACTTATCTTTTTAAAGAGCGGTAACAATTTATTCGACCCACTTTTGGACATTTACTGGTATTGATATACGAGTAAGTGTGGACGACAGTAGCTAATCATCGGTATTGTTTTTTTCTAATTCGATTCAATGGACGACTTTATACAACACCGTTTAGAAAGCAAACTCTCTTCAAAGATCTAATTCGGGGCTCGATAGTAAAAATCATTAAACAGATCACGTATAGCAGCTATAGCAGCGCCCGAGTAAATCATGTATAAAACTTTCGTCGTATACAGTACAACCTTGTAGAATTATTTTCATCCGCAAAACTTCTTCCAATCAACCAAAAAGATGTTAATGAGACCTTAAGTGAAAGCCACCCTGAAAAACCTTTCTATAAGGTGACAGAAGTAATCGAACCCGCAACCTCCGGGCTAGAAGACAGATCTCTTACCAACAAGGTCACAGAGGTTCTCGTGAAGTTTTACTTAATTTTGCATTACAGTTTTTTCATTTGTGTAAATGCATATTTTTTTTGATCAAGTATATTTCTTATTATCATTTTTGATCCAACTCTTTGAAAAGTGACAATAAATTAATTAAACCACCCTTTTGAATACTTACTGATATCGATTGATCTTTAAATGGTTAAGACTGTAACATTAAAACCTTCTGTAAAATTGCTTGAAAGTTGTTTTCCCTATCACGTATTTTCTCTGTCAGTTTTGTTTAACAATTTAATGACGACTTCTATATTTTCTTTTATAATGCAGACATATTATAAACTTTAGTTGATAGACCATTATTTTTTTTTTGTTAGCATCAATACTTCATCAACACTTCATTCGTAGAACCATTTTAAGAGAATCTAGACACTCGTATATTTTTTAGCAATTAAAACTGTTCTTTATTTACTATCCACAATATCAAACTTACATTGTAATTTATTTTATCAAACACTGTTTATTTCACTTTTGTGTAACGGTATAACCCTACCGGGTTTAAGGTTTTCACCTCATCATCAAGAGAGCACAAACAAGACTGAATTCTCTTCTAACGGTAAATATTTGGGTTGAGGACTGGGACTTGACCGTTAGAAGCGTGTATCTCGGTACCAGTTCGAACAGAATTCAGTCTTGTTTGTGCTCCTCTGATGATGAGGTGAAAGCCTTGAAACCGGTAGGGCTATACCGTTACAAAAAAGTGGAATAAACAGTGTTTGATTAAATAAATTATAATGTCTTTAAACTTCAACAATGTTAATGCCTTAACTATAAATAATATACAAAACTTATAATTCAAATCATTGTTATGAAACAAGTAAACTGAAGAGTGAAAGTACATCACAATACATAAACTCATCATCTTTTGGTTATAGATAACCGATTCACTAGGTAAGGCCTGTGACGAAGTGGTCTCATTCGTTGATAACAAATTTCATATGGTATTCCTAAAAACTAAAATTCTCAATCCTTCTTAATATTCTTCCTTATCCTTAGATCTCTTACACGTTATTCCAAACGCATCACAATCTTAATAACCGCATCAACATCTTATCCAACAATCTTCATCATTTGTGTTGAGACCAAAAACCAACATCCCTGAAATTGAACTTTCTGTATCAGTTGGCTATCGGTTTCTGTCTGATCAAAAAGTTCGCGATGTTAGATGTCGAGAGCATAGTTTGCTCTTTATGTGCGGTCAAATTCAAATATCGAACGATAACAAATAGCGTCAAAAACTCGAATAATCAATTAATGGAGCCAAAGATAGTGTCATCTCGTAGGTCATGCTCTTTAACATGTCCGCATCACCGAAATAAATATGTTTAGGGATTGTTATCGTCGTTGCTGGTCCTCAAAGTCAATGATCCCTTGCTATTTTAACATTAATCTTGCGTTGCTTTTCCACGTCGATCATGTGATTTTCTAAGAGAACAATCCGATTCGAGACGCGCACTCCCTACTGCAGATGTCACAGATATGCGGATTCCACTGAGCCGCCTCGTCAGAGTACGCAGACTGTTTCTCATACGAGGGTTATCTAGAAAGTAAGGTTACACGGGATCCTGAGGCCGACGGAATTTTTTTGTTTCGAAGTTGGCAGACCTGGCGTGTAGGGGGGATCCTAACGGTCAGTTTGTTTGGTCCCGCGTGTTTGTCGGCCATTTTGTTCAGTCACAGTAAATTTTTCCGATAGAGAGGTCGTCGCGCGCTCCCGCCATAAAACATCCGTGCGAGATCCGCGTGGTCATTCGTTTTTTGACTTTGCAGAACAATACATTTGCAGCGAATATCTATCGGAAGCTCATGGAAGTTTATGGAAGTGATGTGATGAGTCAACAACATGTCACGAAGTGGGTTAGGTTGTTCAGAGAAGGCCGTACTGATACTCACGACGAGGCAAGGCCGTGATTTCTGACGAACTTGTGCAAAAAATTGAAGAACAAGTGCGAAATGACCGCCATGTGACGCTTGACGACCTTCACGTAGAATTTTCTGACATTTCTCGAAGGTTTCTTGGTGATAATGAGTCAGAAAAACTTGGTTACAAGAAGTTGTGCGCGAGATGGGTGCCCAGAATGCTCACACCGGAGCACCGTCAAAATCGCGTGACCGCCGCGCGTGAATTTTTGGATCGTTTTGCACAGGAAGGAGAAGCTTTTCTGGACTCGATCATGACGAAGAATGAGACGTGGGTGTGTCACTACACCCCAACATTTTTTCAACGATCAGGAAGTCGATGAAGCTGTGAATAAGTGGCTAAAAGAGCTGGCGGCGGAGATCTATGATACTGGCATACAAAAGCTGGTGCCCCGATTACAGAAATGTCTCGATCTCGACGGCGATTACGTTGAAAAATAGTTTAATATATTTGTAAAGTATCCTGTAAATTTCAATTAAATACAAGCATTTTTCGATCCTACATAAATGTTGTAACCTTACTTTCTGGATGAGCCTCGTATGTCTATCTGTCGAGTTGCGGAGAACAGATTGCTCCTCATCTTTAAATTATGTATAATATCTTGAGTTATCTGCTTCCAGACGTCAGGTACCACGAACAAAGTAAGCGACTTCCGCAATATGTCGTTATAATCCTCTGCAGACCATCTTTAATTTGTCTACTACATTCCTGTATAGGAATGTGTTGTGATCGGCCATGTGTAGGTATATTGTTGAGGTATACTATAAGAATGTATGAATGAAAACTACATCTTACACTACATAAATTTTGACTTATGACAGTCTTGCATAAAAAGTGCGTTATATACCCAATTAAAAGCGAGTTTAATCTCGTATCCAACTGTGGCTGTTTCAACATTGAAACAGTGGAAAAAGGATTTGGATTTCCAACAAAGGGCCGGAGACGACACTGATTGATGGACCTCGTAGCAAATCTTGGTGAAAGGACATGTAACAGGAGATACACAAACATTTGTTTGCTATAGGGCATACGTTTTGCTACGCATTTATTATATTCCACAGGGATTTAGGGACTAAATTTATATCACATTCAGAGGACTTTGGACACTGTGGCATTAACCGTTGGTAAGATTTTACAGATTTTGTTACATCAAGATGTGTACTTCGTTTTACATTGATTTACTTTGAGCTCCCTATATACTTGTAGTATATAACAAAAGGGTTTGGTTTACAAATAGACAAAGTAGTTTAATACATGAAAATATAGTTTGTAGAGTTTTCAATATTGAATTTCGAAATATCATTTGAATAAAACATTAAATATGCCTGCATACACTGTTTTAGTCAAAAATATTTAAGTGATATGAAATTGAAAAAAAAAACACGAATATTTAATGAAAATTTACTTAAACATATTGTTTATTGTTTATTAGTGCCCTTGAGGAATTTCTGTTCTCTAAACGGCGCTATAAAAATTGTTCTTTTATTATTATCAAAGTGAAAATAGAATTTTTATGTTCCTCTTGTGTAGGATTACAGCCAATTGATGTGACATATTCAATGAGACAATTAAGGTTGAAACCAGGTTTTAATACAAACAAAAAGGTAAATATTAATACGTGTATAACACAAATTTCCAATATATGAGTATGTAACATTACGTTGTATTGCCTTCCTGGTTTCTGAAAAAAATAGTAAGTTACATTATTAAATGCGCTTGCACGTTTGCACTCATGTTTCAGTTTATTTCCCTTTGCAACGGTTGCAAATTTATATAATATTAATATTCACTGTATGTTTCGGTAACCCCTATCACCTTCTTCAACATTTCAGATCATGTAGCAGTTATACAACACATAAAATATTGAAGAATCACTATAAAAATATACATTTACTCCTTTATATAATATAACCCAGGACATTTTAAGTTTTGTCAAAAGATTATTTATTTTAAGTTTAAAATATTTGTCGAAGTGGTTACCATGTTAAGTTGACTTTAACGATAGCCAGCCTTTCAAAGGAGTTGCAGCCTTCATCTTCAAGGTAATTTTGAAAAATGTGACTTTTTTATTACTTTATTGAATTGCAAGATAGGCAATTTTGTAGTCCTGTTCCTTGCACCCGAAGGTAACGTCAGAGTTCAATTGTAGATTCATACACACACTTCTACAATCTGGGTATATTGTTCAAAGCGAAATCTGGCAATTTGATGTTGGGCGCTCTGTTTGCTTTCTGCGTTTTTCTTTTCAAAAAGTGTTACCCCTTCAGTTATGGTGCTTCTTTACTGGTCGTGCTTCTGTGCCACTGTAATTTATCTCTGGTTATGAAAATCACACAGCGTGAGATTAGAAGACCGTAAAGAACCTATTTTTTAGTCACTCTAGTTTCAAAACCTTATTTATGGTTCGTAGACAAAAAAAAACTGCAACGTCTTAGAAAAATTATTTGAACTAGTGGAAAACAATCGATTTATCAAATTGCACTTGACTGTCAAAATTTTGCACTTTTTACCATAGTTGATTAAAATGATATTTTATATTTGATTATAGTCAGTTTGGATTTTTGTTTCTTTGAAGGTTGTCAACGTTTTTGTAAAAAAGGGAGATCATTGTTTGTAGCACGTTATCTGTCGGCATCTTGAAGTTGTCTTTCTATAAGTTGAAACATATTCTATGTCAACTGAATCTTGTAGTAACTTGACAACTAAATATATGTTTCTACAAACTTCTTTGCGTGACTTCTGGTATTTTAAGGTACGTCTCGTTTTATTTGACAATGGTAGCTTCATATTTTAAATTACACCAATTCAATGCTTTTGATTTTGTTAGTTCCATATGTAATTTTCAATAAACATGAATGTTTGCAATATGGGATGTGTGTGTAGTATCTGGAGAGAGTGAGGCACATGTGCTCAGCTGGTGGTCACGCCCTCAGTTGAGAAAGCTGTCAGCTGAAAGTTCCCTGAACCACGTTATAGTATAAATCAAAACAATGAAAATAATAACTCACCGCTGAAGAAACGACGTAATTCAACTTACCTGGAATAAAAAAAGACCACAATTATTAAGAATAATGATAAATATTTAATATAAATTTATTCAAATACATTTCTAAAAGATTTAAGTAAACTATTCCGTTTAAGAAAAAATATGCTGATGGCATATTGCTTGTAAAATAACCCAGTTAAGTTTTCCTGTATTTTTTAGTTTCAAAAGCAAATTGTTTATTCCGTATGTGTTTATGGACTCACCGTGGAGAAACTATAACGTCAGCTTTGGCTGTTTAAAATTTCTTAGCCCCAATGACCAATAATTAATCCGTACGGTATTCCTCTTTTCATATCTGAATCAATCATGTGGGTATGTTAATGATGATGAACGAGAGGAAATATTGTTAAGAACCACTAAAGTAGACACGTCACTCTCGGGTCTTTGCGAGCGTTGGAAAACCTACCGAATGCGGAGAGCGTACATAATCTCGTTAACTGCAAACTAAACTTTTTATAATACTTTTCAATTTTAGGTTTCTTCGGGAATCGAATTCGAAACTCTCAGTTCGAAGATGAGTGTCTTGTACACCAAACCACGTAAATTGTAGGAACCATTAACCGCGTTTTTGTGAGACAAAATCAATAAGGCGGTACACAAATCCAGAACACTTATGTTTTTTTTTTCTTCTTTGGTGAATAATGAGTACATACATATGATATATACCATCACAATATTTCACTGTTGGAGTAGGCAGAGAGGACAAAGTGCCGAAATTTCCTATAGCAACAAATTTCCTTCGTCTTCACCACATTTATTCAATTTCTCATACATTCACTTCTGTTTCTTTTGCTCCTCACCTTTCTTTTTTTTTTAAATTAATTTCCTTAGTCAAACCATAGTTTCCTTCATCATATTCTATCACAACAACCACTCACTCTTGCATTATAAATTTATTTTTTCAATCTTTCGACCCCCGTTCCTTCAACATGTCCAAACCACTACAAAGTGCTATTTTTCACCCTACACACTAGTTTTTAGCTGACATTCATTCAAAATAATTATAATATATTTCTTATTGATTCATTCATCGACATGCCATATTTTCTTCTCAGTACACGCATTTTCAGCGTATTTACTCCGATTCATTCCTTCATTTTACAAGTTCACGTTCCACTCCCATACATCAATCTTGGCACTGATACGCTATTATGAGACATAATTTTAGCAGATTTTCATATTGCTTAGTTTAAATATAGATATTTTAATGCTCCGTTGACTTTGTTTTCTATTGTTTTTTGCGAAATAAACTATTAAAAATCCTTTCATCATATGTATGATTGTTAAAATAATTTTATAAAAAATTTGGACATAATAATATTCAAAACTCGTAATTTAGAAAAGTACCGTTGATTAGAAACTATATATGTATATATATATAAACTATTCCGCAATGTTTAAAGCTTTTCATCGCTGATTACAAAGAATCCACAGCCTCTCTAGTCACCAAATATAACAGTCTTATCACACTATAGAGAAGCCAACCGAAAATCCACCGATTAAAGCTGTCATCAACGGCTTTGCGGACTTTAGGAAACCGCTGAATATGAAAGGCATCCCTGTAAAACCTTTCAGGTATTCATAAACATGTCTAAACTCGGCCCAGTGACGTCTTTTATAATTATACATTAAATAATTATAAATAGGATTATTTCGTAGTACAATCATGAATACGCAAGGTGTAAAAGATCATATTAAAGCGTTTTGACACGTTGAATGAACGTGTGATGGAAGCTTGAATTGACAAATCTAATTCACAAACACGTGAACATATTGTGTTAGAGATAAATTTATTGAATTAAATTTTGTAGGACGAAAAATCGAAGGAGCTGTATGACGACGTGTATGTATAAATGGCGAAATAACAAATGAAATATTTTGTGATTAAAAATCTTGACGTTTCTCTTTGTCTACCAATATAGGCGCATTGCATGAAATAATATGCTAAAAAGTCACTAAGTGCTACCTCCATGGCCTAGGTTGAAATACTTTTTTCTTTTAATCAGAGAGTAGCGGGTTCGATTTCCATTGAAACCTAGATAAAAATAGTTTCAGTCTGGTGTTTTCATCTTTCTTTTGCCTACCAGGAAGATTATTAGTTTATCATATAAGTGGATGACGTCGGTATAAATATTGATGTATTTTTTCACAAAGGAATGAAACTTCCTCCTGAAAAATACGGCCTGAAGTTAAGATGACAATGCTATCCTAGACAATTGAAGGGGGCTTTTTATCTGTTGCAGCATTTAAGATAATGTATAATATATAAATAACTAATTTTCCTTCAAGACTGTATACAAGTACTCGGAGAGACTCCAAAATGATGCATCCGATCCATATTCAACTTTAAGAAGAATGACCACATGTTAAAATTTTGAAGCATACTTTAGAAGCTAAGAATTGTATGTTTAAGGAACGTAAACGATCTGTCGACATTATTTTGTATGCTTAAAAATCCCAATTATCTTTTGAATCTCTGTGAAAAATCCACTTTCCTTGAGAACACGGAAGTCTTCTTCCGTTGGATAATGATAAGTTCATTTGTATAACGACACACCACAACTCAATTTACACATTGTCATTTGCAGTCAACTCGATTCCTCTGTGGAACGAATTTCCAAGAGTTATTAAATGAGCGCCATCCGAAATCACGTTAAAAAGAATTGAAACAATATTACATTATTCTGAATATCTTTTCATCATAATTTCCCTTTATCTCTCTTTCTTATTCTTGTTTAGAAATGAGTTTTTTTATCCATTTATTTATTTAAAACTTCACTGAAAAACTATCTGGAAGACTTCATTCCGGGTTGTAATCTTTTCCAGCCAACCAGTCAAAAGTAAAGAAAGGAGTTAAATGATTCCAAAAAAAGTATTCAAATTATTATTCATCTTTACAAAATTTATGAACAGTATACATAGTTAAAATAAAATTGATATATCAGCAATTAAAGAAAAAGGAAGGAATAGTGGAGAGAAAAAAAAATAAGGAATGAAACATATTGTATTACTGACTAGAAATTTTTATTTGTATTTGAAAATATATTTTATTTTACGTAAAATTTGTCATGAACTAAAATAACTTAACATAGCCACGATAAGTTGGTAGGCTGGAAAAAATGTTATGTAGCAATAAGCCTGTCAGATTTACCATGTATAAATAAAATAAAATTAATATGTATGTATGTTATAGTGAAAGCTTTGAAAAAAGTTGCCACGTTACGTAAAAGTACGTTAAAACATATTTTTTTTAAATGTAGATAAAATAAGGTCGCCACATTTTAATATCTTGATTATTTATAAGAAGTTTCCTTTCACAAAAAAAAACATATTTTACTTAGCTGAAAAACTCAAACTAATTTTTATAGTTAATTGGTTTAAAAAGGGATAAGATAATAAGTCCCATCGGTGTGTTAAAGCTGTTAGTAACCCTTGTTTCGTATTAAGCTTTTGCGCTAAATAATTAATAAGCATACATAATACAATACTAATTAGAAAACAAATAAAAGTTTTAATTGTCTTAAACTTAGTTCAACTGAGTCAAAGATCAATAATTAAATAATAAGGGTGCTACGCAAAACAAGCGTCAAAGCAACTCGATTCAAATGGAATATACAAAATTATTAACAAACTTTCCTCAATTCATAGAAAACATTTGCTTTGAACCGCACCACGCCCTTACAGATATATATTATATTACATGAACTTATAATACGAATATTCGTGGATGTTAGATCCTACCAACTAACCCTGTATTTCATATACAGTACATTATATGGTTAACTCTTCGTTTTCATTTTCACGGTTAAATATTGTTAAGTGACCGGTATATTGAGATTAAAACTGAATATTTTATGTTATTTAAACTAATCTTATGAAATTAATTTATGATTTAAATAAATATAAATGTCATGACACAACTTACTGATTTGTATTTGATGAAATGTAATTATTATACGAATTTTCATGTATTTTAAATCCAATTGATTTACTTTGTATTTCATATACAGTCCATTACATTTGTTTTCACGGTAATGTACCACCAAGTGACTTGTGCTTTGAAATCGAAATCCAATATTTTATCTTTTTGCAGTTAATAGCAAACCAATATTTTCTACGAAAACGCGTTTTTACAGATATGTATTTGATGAAATGTAATTATTATACGAACATTCGTGTATTTTAAATCCAATTGATTTACTTTGTATTTCATATACAGTTCATTACATTTGTTTTCACGGTAAAATACCACCAAGAGACTTGTAATTCGAAATCGAAATCCGATATTTTATTTTTACGGCCTTGCGAATCGTTTAATAATGTGAGCCGATCTTGCTAATTACAGTAATCGCTCGTTTATCTGCTTTCCGGCAATTGTATTTCAAGCTTCTGTAATGCTTTTAAATTGTTCAACCCTTTTAAGTCATTAAACTATTTCAGGTAATTTATTTCCGCATATTTTATTTAAATTTATTTTACAATAACACCAATGTGATTGGTGTAAGGACCTTTGCAAATACAATAGGTTCTCAAATTTTGTGAAAAAAATTATATTTAATTTCATACTCACTTCTAATGAGTAAACAATGCAGTGAGATTCAGGAATTTACAAACTATAGTTCGGAAATTCTAGGATGAGTCCTGTGACAGCTCACAAATTTGCCCCAATACAACCTTATGTAATGTATTTAACTAAATTTATTAGAATCGAGGCATTTATTAAAGTTAATAAAATAATTAAAATTACTTAACATCGTTACAAGGTTGTATTGGGGCAAATTTGTGAGCTGTCACAGGACTCATCCTAGAATTTCCGAACTATAGTGTTATATTTGATGTGTTATTAAAATTTTTCAAAAAGGGATTGAAAAAAACTCTTGATATCAAGTCAGTAAATCATATAACTTGTTTCTCTTTACCATCCATCCCTTCCTTCTTCCATCAATTAATATAAATCTTATTATTACCTTTCATTAATTTTGCACTGTTAATCAATAATTTGAATATTTTTTTTCATCATAAAACTTTCTTTTTTAACTTTTTTTTGTCAAATAGTTCACAAGATTGTTACACAATGAAGAGTCAATAAATAAAATTCTGCAGAGATTCAACCCTCTGGCGATCTGGGATTTTCTCCATATGTCCTTCTTTCTCATCCAGTTTCTCCAGATCGGACATAATACAGCCCATGTAACGTTATTTGTATCATCCTTAAGACCGTAGTTCTACTTGATTTCAACTCATGTAGAATTTTGATGGCTCGAGCATATATTAGGTCCTTACATATGAAATTGGCGTTTTGCCGTACTGGCAACTTTGATCTCAAATATCTTCTCTTTGGTTAGGAATTCCAAATTAAAATTTATACAGCTATTTACTCAAGTATTTGTGTTTCGAAAATTATAATTCATTTGTTTTTTCCTCAATTGTTTTTTTTCTTTGCGTCACTCAGTTTACAAAATGGAAAACTTGAAATATCGCGTTATTTACGAGTACGAGTTCCACCGTGGCACCGTTCGTTCTGGAAATTTCGACCTGCAGAACAAGCCCCGTGGACGGCCGGAGACCAAAGTTGATAATGAAGAATTGAAGGCTATTGTGGAAGCGGATCCATCGCAAACCACGTCCGAGTTAGCTGCAGGCTGCGGTGTTAGTGATAAAACTGTTTTAATCCACTTGAAGCAAATTGGGAAGGTGAAAAAGCTTGAAAGGTGGGTACCTCACGAATTGAGTGAAGCAAATCAACAAACGCGCGTTGACTGCTGCGTTGAATTACTCAACCGGCACAATAATGAAGGGATTTTGAATCGAATCATTACCTGTGATGAAAAGTGGATCCTGTATGATAATCGGAAGCGCTCATCGCAATGGCTGAACCCTGCCGAACCAGCCAAACCATGCCCCGAGCGAAAATTGACTCCAAAAAAGTTACTTGTGAGCGTTTGGTGGACTAGTGCTGGTGTCGTTCACTACAGCTTTCTTAAATCTGGCCAGACGATTACGGCAGATGTCTATTGTCAGCAACTGCAAACCATGATGGAAAAGCTAGCTGCTTAACAACCGAGGCTGGTTAATCGCTCTAGGCCACTGCTGCTTCATGATAACGCTAGACCACACACTGCACAACAGACGGCTACCAAATTAGAAGAGCTTCAATTGGAATGTCTAAGACATCCACCGTACTCTCCGGACCTTGCCCCAACAGATTACTATTTTTTTCGAAATTTGGATAACTTCTTGCAAGGGAAAAAATTCAACTCCGATGGGGCAGTCCAAACCGACTTCAAAGATTTTATTGATTCCCGTCCGAATGGTTTTTTTAGTAAAGGGATCGATGAACTACCTATGAGATGGCAAAAGTGCATAGATAGCAATGGTACATACTTTGATTAAATAAATATATTATATTAAAAAAAAATCAACTTTATGTTCCTCCCAAACAAAACGCCAATTTCATATGTAAGGACCTAATATAAAGTAAGGTAAACACGATATTTTTTTAATTTTCAAAAACTATTATTCTTTCACATTTTCATAATTTGTGTAAGACATAGGAATAGGTTTTAAAATGAGTAAGATATAACATTTAAATATCGATTCACCTCGCAGTTTTTTAGATTATCGATATTTATTAAATACATAATATATTTACCTTATTATATTTTATTTATAATTAAGGCATAAACATTGTGGAGGTTTGAAGACATTGTAATTTGTTTTATCAAATACTGTTTATTCCACTATTTGTAACGGTATAACTCTACCAGTTTCAAGGCTTTCACCTCATCTTCAGGGGAGCACAAACAAGACAAGATGAGGTGAAATCCTTGAAACCGGTAGGGTTATACCTTTACAAAAAGTGGAATAAACAGTGTTTGATAAAACAAATTACAATATATTTACCTTGTTGAAAATGTGGTACATCTTAATGCTTTAATTTTATTCAGTCGTTTATTTTTCAACGCATACGTTAACATGTTGTTCATATTTTTCAAAAATTAAAACAACACATAGTATCGAGATATGGTAAATAAGTAGGGAAGTTTATGTACCGGTAAAATTACATGGAGTGACTTATATACGACAGAATAAGGAATTAATTGATCAGGGATGAATGTGATGAAGACTGATGTATTTGAGTAGGATGATGAAGACTTCTATGAGATGGTTTGGGTAAAGAACAAATAAACAAAGAAAGACGAACAAAAATATTTGCTTTTTACATGTGAATAGAAGACGTGGTACAGGAAGACCAAGGATATAATTGAATGGTATTTTTAAAGAAGGAAGTGTAAAAATCGTAGGAGCTTTATGAGGTGTCGAAATGGCAAAATATGTGTTTTGGGATAAAAAAAATCTGACGTTTTGTCTTCTCTGCCTATCCGATGATATATGATATGTGAATGTATTTTTAAAGTTAAAAAACTCATTTATGAGTGAATACACCACATCAACGTATTATTTATCAATTAATAATTTACTATAACTAAATCGCAATAATGAAATCGTTTATTATAAGCCCCACCACTAGCTTATTCTACATTCCACTTATCGTATATTCCATTTTAAATGTCTCCCGGCATATTTCTGTGACGTATATCGCTCTGATTTTGATATATGATAAAATGAATAATGTACGGATGTATTCTCAGTGGATTTCAAGTCATTAATCTTGGACATTCGTAAAATACAGGGAGGAAGCCTACATTGTCAACGAAACGTGTAGTTTATTTTTGAAAATTAATGAAATATTAAAATGAACTGGCATGAACGAAAATTTATAAAACTGTTTTTTGCAAACGAAAAAAATTAAGAAAATTCTGAAAATTTTAGATAGATAATTAATATTTTAGACGTGTATAATTAATATTTTAAACTGGGCCTATATAATTAGTTCTTATCTCCTTTTCGTGTTCAGACGAGATTTTTCTGGTGATTTTTCGACTTTTTATTTTATTTTTGCAAGGTCTCTTTTTTGGAATCTTTTCACAAGATTTTCATGATCTAATACATGTATAACGTAGTGTCATATAATCTGTTAAGATCTAATACATGTATAACGTAGTGTCATATAATCTGTTAATCTGCTAGTGTCATATAATCTTTGTAATACATGTATAACGTAGTGTCATATAATCTGTTACAACAAAAAAAATCAAGTGTTCATATCAGACGCTACATATATTACTAGGTTAGTCAAAACGTTTTGAAAACGGAAATTAAAATACATTTTTTTTGGGGGGAAATCATTTTTATTGCTCAGTATAGTCTCCCAGAAGATCAATACACTTGGTCCAACGATCTTCCAACTTTGTTGTCCCATCACGGAAGTGACTTTCTGGAAGGCCTGCAAAATACTCCTCTACGACGGCTATAACCTCTTCGTTTGATGAAAAATGCTTTCCACGAAGGAATTTTTTGAGGTGTGAGAACAGCCAGAAGTCAGAGGGAGCTAAATCTGGCGAATAGGGTGGATGCTGCAACAATTCGTACCCCAATTCACTGATTTTCGCGATGGTTTTTTGAGCTGTGTGAGCAGGTGCATTGCCTTGATGAAAAATGATTTTTTTCTTCTGCAAACCGGGTCTTTTTTCACAATTTTTTCATCCAACTGGTCCAAAAGGTCACAATAATAACCAGCGTTGATTGTCTTACCAGTTTGGAGATAATCTATCAATAAAATTCCTTTTGCATCCCAAAAAACTGACGCTAACACCTTCTTGGCCGATTTCTGGACACGAACTCGCTTCGGAGCCAAAGTGCCTGGTTCACACCACTCCTTAGCCTCTTGTTTTGATTCAGTATCATGGTGGTAGACCCAAATCTCATCCATAGTGATGAATCGACGCAGAAAATCCTTTTTATCCTTTCGAAATTGCTCCAAATGTTGCTCAGAAAGTCGCATTCGAACGTGTTTTTGTTGCATTGTTAGCAAATGCGGCACCCATTGTGCACACAGTTTTTTGAAACCCAAAACTTCCGCCAAAATATGCCATGTTGTTCCATATGAGATGCCTATGGTGTCAGCTATCACATAAACAGTCGATCGATGATATTTCAAAACCATATCCTGTATTTTCGTTATGATTTCTGGTGTTGATGCACTTTTTGGATGTCCTGAGCGTGGATCGTCTTCAACGCTTGTACGGCCACGCTTAAACTCCAAAACCCATCGGTGAATGGTTGGAAATGAAGGAGAAGACTCCTTTAATACTTTCACCATCTTTCCATGGATCTCAGTAGCCGATAAACCTTCCAAAATAAAGAATTTAATCACTGCACGATATTCGGATTTTTCCATTGTTAAAAAATACACTGACACGTCAACTTCAAATGGCTTGTAAACAAAGAATGAATTGACAGATCGAAATGAAATTTTAAGTACGTTCTTATAAAATATGAAACATTAAAATGGCGTAGAAATTTTAGTTTTTCTACTGCTCCATAGATGTCGCTTTCAAAACTTTTTGACTAACCAATTATATCAGAATAGTTGATTTAAATTTTGAAAGTTTAACCTATTTGGGTGTTACTCAACCAGTAGTAAAACCAGTAAGTACGAGAACAATGTAAATATAAGTTATTGACACTATATAGGTAATTCAAGACCGGGACTTTTGGTTTACATTTAATGTTAGGAAATCGGAACTCATACATACAAACTACCACAGGTCTTAGAACTTGTATATTAATTTCCATTTCCGGAACATTACGCTACCCCTCTCCAGATGAAGCTGAGATTGCCTTGTCAGCATCCCTTAAGATCTCCTCTAGGCTATTCTCCTCTCATATAGTTCTGTATGAAAAGTTAATGGGTAAACATCCATTCAACACAGCAGACATCATTTTGTAGACCTCTTGAAGGCCATCCCAGTAGAGCGAAGGGTGAATATTCCTTGACAATGTAATGCAAGATTTGTTCAGTTTCGTTGGGGTAAAACCAGACTCTGTATGAAAAATATATGCATATCCTTCTGTTAATACCTAAGTTTAAATTCCTACTTTACCGCTATTACGAGTATATAGCGAAAAAAATCGTTGCAACTTCTCTTTGATCAGTAAATGTTGAATTGCACGTAACTTAAGGATCTAAATTGACACTCTGTAAGAAAAAGTTTATGTAAATTTGTCAGATAGTGCGCATGCTATGGTCACTTCATGGTCTACCTTAAGACAGCTTGAGAGTAGCTCCTAGCATGACCTCGATCAAATGTTAATCAATAATAAAGCAATGTTGTAAAATATTAAAAGCGACGAGGTTTTGCATATATGCCCACCCATATTTATATTAGTGTGTGCTTTGCGATCTAAAGAGAAAACATCGCATCTGAAATCATCTTAGGACACCAAACCTTTTTATATAGTTGCCATACTAACAATTAAAGTTACATACTACCAATAAAAAATGTTAACCGTCTCGACTGTAAAAAAAATATAGTTTAACGATTTTATTTTCCCCAACTACGAGTAGATCTCATATATCAGTGGATCATACAGGTAAATTTTCTCTAACCACAAAAAATTTGAGACTAACAAGTTTTTTGAAGCGAATGTTAAAAATTTCGATAATTCAATGAAAATATTGAATATTTATAATACTGTTGGTTTTAAATTTCTCACTTATTCGTATGAATATTTCGATGTACTCAAATCGGTGATTTGAACATATTGAATATCGTGATCGCGAGACAACATTGCTTCGACCCTTTTGATCGAGTCCTCAGGTTTAGAATCACTGAAGTACGCACGGAACTCGCGGCTCGTAATATCATGTTTTGGCAATACTATCCCGCACGTGAAGAGACACCAACATTTTAAATATTGTTTATTTATTTGGTTTAAAAAATAACTATTAAGTAATTTAAACCAAATAAACTTTTTTTTTCGTTATTAATATTAATAGCTCATTTAATATTTCTGGCATTCTGTCAAAAACTTTGTAGGAGTAAATTATTTTGACATTATTTATTTTGGTTTTTGGAAGCCAAAAGTAATTTGTTACTAGATGAACTCTTGAACATTGTTACCAAAATCTCTTTTGCTAGAGCGGTACCCTTTTTCAAATTTATTTTCAGACACAATCGCGATCCGAAGTCCCCGTCTTACCTTGTAGGCCACAAAGGCCACCTTGGTCGATTTGGTTATAAATGGAATATAGGCAATGAAGGAAACTAAGCAGTTTTATATTATTTCTTCGTAAATAAAAAAAATGTGCTTATTCAAGACTTTTCAATACGCATGAAGTATCTTTTATATCAAGTAAAATTTTTGTATGAAAACATATGTTATTCTCATTATTTTTTATTGACTGCCAATCTTATACTAGGGAAGTATTAACATTGTCAGAAAGTCTTTTTCGCTATAAGTAACTGTAATCGTATGTTATTTTACATTTATACCATAGACATTCAATATATGATTTACTAGAAGAAAAAAACAATCGGCAATGTGTAATGAATTTAATTAACAATGGTTGATAAATGTACCGCCCTTCAGTAAAAACATTAAAATTGGACAAAAACGTCAATACAACGCGGGTTTGTATGTTTGAAACCGTAAACGATTGTATGAATCAATATCGTTTTAAAATTTTGTCGGCAGTTGCTACCTCACAAGATATAGTCAAACTTTCCGATGTGACCGGGACCACGCCAGGGCTATACTAGCTCATAGCTCGGCATTATATTGCGTAGGCAGCCCCTAGCGCACGCCTTAAACCACGCGACATTGCGTGGTCAGCAGTCAACGTATTTAAAAGTTTATCATTTTGAAATTTCGTTAATCGAAATGTCTACTACTAAAAATAATATATCTTTTGCAAAATTTCATTGCACGAC
The DNA here is from genome assembly GCA_949825065.1 of Odontocerum albicorne. Taxonomy (NCBI): domain Eukaryota; kingdom Metazoa; phylum Arthropoda; class Insecta; order Trichoptera; family Odontoceridae; genus Odontocerum; species Odontocerum albicorne. Next base: position 14,495,765 of record OX463847.1, on the reverse strand, counting down.
GACGAAAACGTTATTAGTTTAAATTTGTATACTTTTGTGTCAGGATAGGTTCTCTCTCTGGTAATGTAAAAATGACTGAATGTTTTGTGTGTACTTACAGGCGAGGTACCGGGACGGGATTAAAACGATATTTACTGACAAAATATACTAATTGGTAAAAATATTATTAATTATTACGAAACAGTTGTTTTAACGTCAAATGTTTTACATTTATTACAACACTTGTTTGCATGAAGAACAAATGATGCTGTAATTTAACTTTGTAATATTAAGATCTAAATTATGGATTAGAAAAAATCTCATGTTTATTTTTTTAAATATAAACATTGATAAGGGTTCACGATTTATGGGTTCATTCAGAGAAATTTGAACATGTAGATGGGATTTGTTATCTAGGTAGTAAGTATGTTGACGAGTGATGGGTGAGTTAAAAGGGACACTGAGTGATGGGTAGCGATTTGGAATAAGGTAAACGGAGCGCTTAACATTAAATTTAAGAACCGCGCTATGAAAGTAACAAAAATAATAATACATGATAGCGTGTTGATGCCCACCTTGACGTATGCAAGTAATACTTGGACATTGCAGCATGAAGATAAAATTAAGATTAATGCTGTGAAGAAATGTGGAAAAAAAAAAGCGGAAGGTCAATGTATGGAAGAAGACAAATTAAGACATAAGAATGCGTTAACAAATTATATGTTTTATGTAACATGATTGAATCAGCGTTGAAATAGTTTGGACAAAAATTGATGTGTCAATATTTAAAAAAAAAAAACGGAATGAAGACATCAGAAATCAATGCATGGATGAAATTGATGTTTTAAGTAAAACTAACAAAGGATCATCAAGATGGTTTGGACATGTGGAGAGAATGAATGATAAAATAATGACCAAGCGTGTATATACGAGTATGTTAAGTCTGAAGTGCAAGATGTGCGTGGAAGAGATAGACAGAAAAACCTGGTAGGGTCAAGCAGACCAAATTTTGAAAAAAAAAATAAGGGAGAAGTACGAATAATGGAAGATTAAGAATTACGAAATGTATGAATGTGAAGGAAGCGAAATTTGCGTGCTTCGGTATATAGAAATTCGCCGTTGACATGGTGTATTTATGTTTGTATTATGACTACAAGCTCAAGTAATTTTTTTTAACTTTATTTTTATTTTATTTTATTTCAACGGTGAAATGATCATTTTGATACAAAACTAAAACATAATTAAACATTGAAATTTATGCAATGTTATACTATAAAAAAAAGCTAGTAAAAGATAAACAATACAGCAAAGCAAATTTTTAATTTTCAATCAATTCCCCCGTCAAGAACAACTTCTTCACTTGATTCTTGAAAGAAATCAGTCACATCAACCTATACAATGTCCATATTGATAGCCCAGAGCATCTGGGAGGTCTTAATATGCAAGAGTTGTATAATTAATAGGTTACAACCGCTTTATTACGGAACAAAACACGTAACCGAGTGGGCATACAAGGAAAGTGTGACATAAAAAGCTGAGTTAGTACCGGATTTTTTAAATATGAGCTGACTCTTGAATAATGTTGTCAGGTCAAACATTTTTCTTCTATCTGACTTGACTTGGCAAAATAAATCAATATTAATAAAATATACAAAAAAAAAATTATGACATAAATATTTTAAACGTGTATGGTAAAGGCAAATGTTGAAATAATTTAACCGGGCGCTAAATTATTCCTTTATAATTATTTTCCAAAATAGTTTGGAGCGAGTTTCATTACTTAAAAACTCATTTGCTTATGATTCAAATAAAATCAAACCATTCTTGTGCGTGAAGTGAATACAATACGTAAATTAAGATAGAAAATAGCATTACTATTGAATATTGGAGTAAAAAACCGACATCGAAATAGAAAATCGTTGACAGCAATTTGCCCAAAAATAAATCGTGAGAAGAATGAATGAAGAAATACTAACAAAACAAATATATGGTGCCAATATGAGTTGTAGGCGTAGAAGAGAAATACCGAGCAAAGTATGATTGGATCAAGTGTATCGTATTTTGAAACATGGCCACAGAGTGTTCGTAGGAGTTGTAGAAGAGGGTGTATGGATTTGGAAGAGGAGAAATATGTGTGTGTGTCGAAGTAGAAAACTCTGGCGTTCAGTCCACTCTGCCTACCCTGACATGGAAATGACGTGGTGGTGTGTTTGTACATATAAATGCAGCAACAAAAATGAACGACGTTGCCTTGGTTAAAGCGGTAGAGTTAATATTGGAGTAAAATACATCACAGTAAGATCAAATAGAAAGCAAATCGACTTCGAGTTATGTAATCGAATTATTGTAGTGCAATAAGATATGTATTTCTCATTTGATTGCGTTTCGGATAGAATCTGGTCTGCCTTGTGCATGCAGCCTGTATACTCCAATCACACTGATCCCCGCTCCGCAGGGACTTGTTAATATCAAATTACACATTGCTGTCGGTTGTCTATCGAATGCAAACCTATGTTAAGTCTCTCACTCAGGGATAAACACAGATGGCGCTTTAATTATGCACATCTTGTCCTGAGACACTAAAACCTTAGATTTATTATAAATGTTTTTTAATGGGGATGATTATTTATTATTTTTTTTTAAATTATTTTCAATTAAAACGTTTCAGCGGAGCCCCTAGACATTGAGGGCTTAAAAAATAATAAAAAATGAGGGGTGGATCCATTAGACATGTTTTACGAAACAGACTATCTACAATTTGTGTGTGACGAGAACTTTAATTGTTTGGTCATATTGTTCGCAGAGGAAAATTTGATGGAACTCATGCTAATACAAAGTATGAAGGATGGACAAGGCAGAGTTAGACCACCAGTCTGATGAATGGAACAAGTCGCAACAGGATCCTCTGTGACGACAGCACTCCGAGAGGCCCAAAGTAGGGAGAGGGGGAGAATCATGGTGGGCAGAGTTGGGTAGATGGAGCAGAGATATTATAATCCTTAGTCATGAGAAATTGACCAAGAATAATCAACGGGTAATTTATACATTGACGTATTTCAAGTAAAAGGGTTTAACTTTAAATATCAATTTTAACACGAAGTTTAAAGAACTTTTAAATTTTAACGATACGGAAGGTATGGGTGGAATTAAATATAAGAATGAAAAGGTTAAGGGTTTTTGAGATGAAATAAATATTTGGAAGTGCCAGAGTGGTGATAGGTACTAGAAGAAACCACTGTGAGTCTGGTAAAGCTGAAAATAGCAAACGTTTGGGAAATCTGAATAGTCAGTCTACAAGAATTATGAAAAGCTGTAAAAGACATGAAAAGGGGGAAGCGTCAGGTTGCGATGAAGTGAGCACAAAATAGTGTTTGGGGGTGAATCAATGATCCACTGGCTGAGCAAGCGAGAAAGAAAGAAACCGCACGCCGAAAAACTTGAGAAAGGCACTGATTATTCCGTTTTATAAAGGTAAGGGTGCAAGAATGGATTATAGAAGACCCAAAGTTATTAGTTTGCTGAGTGTAGTAAGTAAACGGTACGGAAAATGTGTTAAGTAAGATGAAGAAGAGCTTAAATATCAATATTTTAAATATTGGTCTGGACAGTCAAAGATGTGTCGGTGTTGCTGCAATATTCCGTTGTCTTTTGTACATGGAAGGGGGCCACCATCAAAGTTTAAATTAATACTTGAACCCCAAAATACAAAGTAACTTTACAGATTTTGTATTTAGACTATATGTTTATTTGTTTCATTTGTAAAATTTCAGTTTTAAAGTCGACAGTTTAATTTAACTTTTTGGTTTTATACAAACTAAACCTTGAAATAAAAGGGAACACTTATACCTTAATTGTATTAAATTAAACATTTATAACTTGACAAGTTTTAATTATCCTTATTTATGGTAACTCAAAGAAGATTTGCGAATAAAAAGGCTCATATCTCGATTGTGAATTAAAGTTTCTCTTTCAACTTTTTATGCATCGTTATTTAATTTGACACATCTATCAAATTTATTGCTTTGAAGATTATTTTGTCAATAAATCAGATTTCAATCCATCAGTGTACTATTCTCATTACACAGTAAAAAAACAGATTGTTTTCTAAGAATTCATTATTATTCATTATAGTCAATAAGATTTTACCTCACATCAGTTAGATCCAACGACATAATTAAGAGTTCAAGTTTACAACTGTGGTTTAAAATGGCTAGTTTGATGTTTAAAAATAAATAAAGTTTTCTATCGTATTAACTGTTCAAGGTGTTATACGAACTTTACAAATAAAGGTTCAAGAATTCAGTTCGTGGAAGAACCTTCGAAAGCAGTAAACAAATATTTGATTTCTAGTACAGAACCGGTCTCAACATTTTTTACATTATTTATCAACTGATAACATATAAATATTTTGATGTTTGAATTATTAAGAAAAATAAACATCAATTGATCATTTTTTATTAATTTTATGCCCCCCTTAAACTTAAAATAATTTGTGATTCAAACATATTGATAGGCGTGGCCAAAGGTTAACATTGTATTCAACCCCATTAATCAAACCTTTGGTTTGGAATCACTTGGATAGGCACGGAACTCGCAGTCTGTCTTTGCATGTGTCGAAGATGCAACTGCACGTCAAGAGGTAACAATACCCGCACAGTCTAGTGCATGCGAATAATGTTTATTACCAAAGGAATATTGTAATAATAATACAACATTTTATATAGTGCCGTTTAAAGACTACTCTTCTCGGCAAGGGAAGAGTAGTCTCTAAACGGCACTAGAATCGAGCCAATCTTATTGATATATTAAACATATTACAAAATAATTGGATTCCCTACCCCGATTGAATCAATTGGACAATGACTATGCGGCAGTCTCGGACATATTTGGTGGCCGTCTTAATGCCTTTTAAAGTTTAGCGTTTTTGTTTGTCTGAACTATAAATTCCACGCCACGGCAACGCTCTCGATTGTTTCCTTCTCTGTTTGTTTCCGTTGGCTTTGTTTCTCTCAAACTTTTCGAGATTTCTGTAAATACTCGTATGTTAAAGTTTCGATGCGCTTTTTTGTGTTGGAGTGGATTGATCAGATACATATTTTTAGTATTTTCTTAAATTATTTTTTCTTTCTTTTGTATATTATGACCCTTAACGCCTAAGTTTGATCTGACTCATGTTTTTATTTCATATGTTTGGTATGCATGCGCGTACTACATTTCGTTGTATTTTGTACATGATTCATGTAAATGTTTATTATTTTCGTGGCATATATTCATGGGTACTAAAAATTCTAATTTTAGTATTACTTTTGTAATATTTCTTAATGGTCATTAAAAGACCGTATATTGGAACGAAATAAAACAAAACACAAATTTGATGGCACTACCAGGAGGTGACTCTTTTTGATTGTTTTTCCGGTACCATTGCAAATCTGCCGATAACTATCTCTTACTAACTAGGCCACAATGGTCGTCATATTTGAAAAAAATGTTTTTTTTAGTTACCGTCAAAATAAACTTACACTCTGGACGGAAAATGACCGTTCATACTTCTAAGTTACGCATGTTAATTGTTCATAAATTTTCATAGATATTATCACACTTTATTTTAACTCCGATCTGAAGAGTGGTTTAACGATTTCGTGTTAGTTGAATGAACGGTCCTAAATAAAATGTGTATTGGAATAGATTTTTTTTCTCAAATATAAGCACTTTTGGCGAATAACCTTTTTTTTGAAAGAGAATAGTTTGTATTGTCGAAATTTTATGTACGAGTACATACATGTAAACTGTCATGCTATTTCCGTGTTGGGGTAGGCAGAGAAGGCAGAGCACAAAACTTTCATTTCACGACACCTTTCCATCGTAATTCCACATCCATATATGCTCTCATTTGCAGTTCATTGTTTATTTTACTCTTTTCAAATTTCATTCTGCCAATTCAAACATTCTTTAAATTTCTATGTTCTTACTCGTATATTTATACACAATACAACTTAAATGATTATATTTTATTAAACTTAAATTTGATTCATAAATATTAATAATTCATTCTAGATAAAAATGCGTTTTCTTATAATTTGCACTTTGCAATGTTAAAATTAAACGCGCTAAAAAACTATTTTTTGGAATATTCAAATTATATAATTTTATTGACAATCTATAACATTTCACTTACAATTTCCGTAAATTATATAATTTTATTGACAATCTATAACATTTCACTTACAATTTCCGTAAATTTTAGAAATGAAAAAAAAATCATTGACAATTATTATTTCATATTCAAACAAATATTTTTTTAGTGATATTATAAATCCTAGGGTCGCTCCTGATTTAAGCATCCCTTTGAGATAAAAAGGAGCATATTACATTTTCTATTACACGTGTTCATATTGGTAGCCTTCTACTCATATTCTAAGAGAGTTCATCGGGTGGTGAGCTCTATTCAATTTGGAAGTGTTGAAAATATATGAGGCTAAAAAACTTTCAATATGAAATATTATTATTTGACAGATATATTTTTTTCAAAAAAAACTTTTCTTTACATTTTATGATTTTATTTTCAAAATTTAGAATGTTATAGTTCATAAGAGCCTGTCTATCAACACGGGGTTCAATTCCCGTTAGAATCCGGAATATTTTAGAAAAGGATTTTAGTCTGGGTTTCCCAAAAGGCTTATTTCACATATTCTGGTTACCATAAAAGAATGTTGTGGTTCATAAGACGCTTGTCTATCAACACGGGGTTCAATTCCCGTTAGAATCTGGAATATTTAATAAAAGGATTATAGTCCGCGTTTCATAAAAGGCTTATTTCACATATTCTGGTTGCCATAAAAAAATGTTATAGTTCATAAGACGCTTATTTCTCAACACGGAGTTCAATTCCTGCTAGAATCCGGAATATTTTATAAAAGGATTATAGTCTGTGTTTCACAAAAGGCTTATTTCACATATTCTGGTTGCCATAAAATAATGTTATAGTTCATAATACGCTTGTCTATCAACAGGGAGTTCAATTCCCGCTAGAACCCGGAATATTTTATAAAAGGATTATAGTCTGTGTTTCACAAAAGGCTTATTTCACATATTCTGGTTGCCATAAAATAATGTTATAGTTCATAATACGCTTGTCTATCAACAGGGAGTTCAATTCCTGCTAGAATCCGGAATATTTTATAAAAGGATTATAGTCTGGGTTTCACAAAATGCTTATTTCACATATTCTGGTTGCCATAAAATAATGTTATAGTTCATAATACGCTTGTCTATCAACAGGGAGTTCAATTCCCGCTAGAATCCGGAATATTTTATAAAAGGATTATAGTCTGGGTTTCATAAAAGGCTTATTTCACATATTCTGGTTGGCATAAAAGAGATCTCAATATTCCACTGTACTGTATACAATAAAAATGCAATAAAATATTAGCGGTGAACACAAAAATATAAAAGAAGTTTTTTGTTTACTTATTTTTCCTTTTACATAAACTATTACACTTTATAAGTGTATATTTTACAATCAGCACATTTCGAATGAAGTAAGCAATAATAATTTTGCCCTGACAACATCTATCCGAGAAATAGGAAGCTATTTTTAAGCCAACAGATTATAATATAATTATTTAAGTTTTATATATACTTTTTTTAAAACTGTGGCATTTAAACTTTAAATGAAATAATTTATCGTTAAAATTATTTTGAGTGATAGTCCTGATCAAACTCAACTCTGAACTTGGACTTTGTTAACATTTTGTTTTTGATTTAACCTAATTTGAGTACACTGTCGTAGCAAAACTTGGACAAAAGCAGGAAGAAGATCCGATGAAAGTGATAAATCACTATTTCATTTCAAAGTTACTTATGTTGCCTTCGGGAAATTGGGTTAAAACAACATAAAGTAATACTTATAGATTACTTTACATCAGCAGGATCTAAATCAGCAATTCTAAGTAAATATTGTGGTAAGAAAGGAAATTGTATAGTTGTCTACAATACTTCAATTGAATACTATTCATCGCAGAGCGCGTATTTGCTTTTTTTATTGATTTTATTGAAGTATTCACAACTTTTAACACAACATACATGGTTTGAAATGACTTTGTGTTAAAAACTAAGCTATGAGAGTCGACGCGGAATTGGTCGAAGGCGTTTGTTTTCGTAACATTCGCGAATGGACAGGACTTCAGACAATTGAGGATGTCATTTGTCGCCAAAGACAGATATATTTTCCAAGGGTGATCGCCAATCTCAAGTGATTGCTACGTTGCCGACTTGCTCCTTTGTCTTTCAGGTTAGTCAACGGGAGATGATACGAAGTGGATGTATAATAGACTTATTTGTTACTAAACAATTATAATCAAGTAACTATTCTCTTTTCCTTTTTCTTCTCAAAATAATGCAACAATTGGGTAACTCTATGTCTGGTTTTTTGGATATTAAAATAGCGCAACAATCGGGTAACTCTATGTATGGTTTGGTGGATATTAAAATAATGCAACATTTGGGTAACTCTATGTCTGGTTTGGTGGATATTAAAATAGCCCAACAATCGGGTAACTCTATGTCTGGTTTGGTGGATATTAAAATAATGCAACAATTGGGTAACTCTATGTCTGGTTTGGTGGATATTAAAATAATGCAACAATTGGGTAACTCTATGTCTCGTTTGGTGGATATTAAAATAATGCAACAATTGGGTAACTCTATGTCTGGTTTGGTGGATATTAAAATAATGCAACAATTGGGTAACTCTATGTCTGGTTTGGTGGATATTAAAATAGCCCAACAATCGGGTAATTCTATGTCTGGTTTGGTGGATATTAAAATAATGCAAAAATTGGGTAACTCTATGTCTGGTTTGGTGGATATTAAAATAATGCAACAATTGGGTAACTCTATGTCTGGTTTGGTGGATATTAAAATAATGCAACAATCGGGTAACTCTATGTCTGGTTTGGTGGATATAAAAAAAACGTTATTAAGTTCAGGAGGGCCTTACTTCCGCATTTCTTCAATGTTGACTTGACTGGGAAATTATTTTCTTTACATTTTGTCATATTTGTTTGATTATTAATTTAATTGATTTTGTTTGATCGTTGAGTGTTTATGAGTATTTTTTCCCTAAGTGTAGTACTATATTTGAAGATTTTAACTGTTATTAGTCAAGAACAATTAAATTATGTATACCAATAAAATTATTATTTATTTATTTAAAACTTCATGACTAAAACAATCTGGCGGGCTTATTGCTGAGTAACAATCTCTTCCAACAAACCAAATAAAAGTAAATAAAAGAAGTTGGATGGACGCGAACATATATTAAAATGATTATTTATAAAAATAATTTATAAAAATTATGAGAATACCATATACATAATAAAAGTAAAAATTGAGAAATCACCAATCAAAGGAAAATGAATGGATGGGGGAGATGAAATAAAAATCAGACATGAAACACGTTACATTACTGAAGAGATATTAATAGTTTTTATATTCGTTTTTTAAAGCATGCCATGGACGGAGAGAGTCTAACGTTGGTCTGTAACTCGTTCCAGAATCTCACTGCATGGACAGTAAAGGCCGACGTCAAAAAAGAAGAACGGTGAACCGGAAAGGCCAATAAACAATCTATGTTTGAGCGTAGCGCCAGTCCATGATCGAAAAGATGCTTACATTTTCATCGAGATAAGAGGGAGCGGCGGGACGGTTAAATATATTAAACAATAAAGATAGTATTTAATATAATTAGAAAGTCAGCACCGAAAAAACGGATATTTTGAAAATATGCCCCTGATGATGAGTCCAGATACATAAAACTGGTAGGGTCTAAAAAATACATGGAGAAATAAAAAAAATAGCGTAAAATGTTTAAAACATAAATTTCTCCTTGTGTGAAGGAGGAAATATAGGATAATTTAAAAAATGCACCAGAGTTATCTTAAATGAATCTTGACTTTCAATTTTTAATTAAATACTTTAATATGCCACAACACGAAAATTAAATGAGCAAAGCTTTATCACACAACGTTAATGATAATTAGATAGTAACTCCGTAATCAACATTAAACCCATTAGACGTCACGAGAGCGATAACATTACGAAAGAAAATAAAGTTAAGCGAACCATAGTCTCTGGCCTAAAGATATGAGCATCGTCAGGCAAAATTACAACATACATTAACTTAGATTCATCTTAACACAACATCGTTTGTTGAACTTTTGCATTTTGGAATCCGTTAAAACCGTTTAATTTTAAGACGAAATATTTTGTTGACACGAGCGTGCTCTTTGTGGACGATCAAGTATTGATACAGAAGAATTTAAATAGCCTGCAGGAGTGATTAGAAGTATGAAGAGTCAACCTTGTTGCTTATGGACTAAAAATAAGTCTGTGCAAATAAAAATACATGAAATGCCTATTTTCAAATAATGACTCTGTCATAATCTATGTAATATGACCAACCGTTATCCATTGCAGAAACTTTAAAATATCGGGGGTCACAAATAAATAGTGAAGGAGAAAATATGTATAATGTGATCAGCAGAATAAAATAAGCATGATATAAGTAGTGACATATCATTGTTGTAACATATGATAAAGAAATCCCATAAAGGATAAAATAATATATATAAAAAGGTCATAATATCGTAACTTTTGTATGAAACTGAGTGCTGGACAACAACTCAATCCCATGAACAGATATATCATGTTATTGAAACGAGCGTGTTGCTATATATTGAGGAGTGAGCAAGAGAGGCAAATCATTATGTCAGAGGTATTCTGAAAGTAGCTCTGATCTCACTTAAATTGAGAGTCCAGGCTTCGGTGGCATGAGTATGTTAAAAGGAAACAAGTCGAATATGCGGGAAACTAAAAACTGACTATAGAAGTTCCTATACACAGAGGAAGCAGTCTTTAAATAAAGTTATGGAAGAATAACATCAACTCAGATATAGAAAGAGGCACGAAGATATCAGATATAGTACATGGGAAAATGCAAAGATGAAGACGATGATATTTTTCAGGAATGAGTTGCTAATTGTTGGCGTAAGAACTGTATGTTCCCTTATTTTCTGTTATAACATTTTGTTTACTTTTACAGCCTTCAATATTATGTATATAATACACTATCCCAAGAAAACAAGTCTATTGGTATGTTTTGCTTGAAAGTGTTCATTCTGTTTAGTAACATGTGTCGTGACTTGAATTACGAACAAGTAATGAGATACGAGTAGTTCGATGTGATTGATACAAAAACAACTAATAACTAATATTCAAGAAATATTCTTAATGTTTTTGAAAAGAGAAACATTGAAACTTAGTAGTGAAAATAGTTCCAGTATCGGCGGACGTGAAACGATTATCGGTATTCCTAATGAAGATGTCCTCGTAGAACTGAAGAACTCTTCAATGTTCGTTTTGTATATAACTCCATGGGGCTATAACACATCATGTGTTTTGACATGATTTACAACAACTCTTGACTGGTATCTCTCCCGTGCCAGCCTCTTCCAGTTTGCAACTTTAAGTGCCTACATCTTGATCTTCTTAGTTGAAGTCCTTATTGAGTCATCAAGTGTTCTGCCCAGCATAGACTCTGATACTTATTCTATTAATATATGGTTTCATGCTTCACAAGAGTTTCCACCCTGAGGGTTATTTTTTCATAAGTTTATAAGCTATTTTTTACGTATGACAGGAGTCGTAGACTTTCGTGGCCTAGTGGCAATATTGTACACAAAAAAGGGGTCCAGTCAAGTAAAAAAGTCTGATAGTATTGCCAATACGTTGAATGACAAATTGTAAGTTTCGCATCTACTCCAGAGGTTCATAACCCTAGGGTATCATATCTGGGGCCGAATACATGCTTTCAATATGTCAGAAACACTTATTTGGATATACCATATTGAAGGGTTATTATATGAAAAAAATGTATGGCAGGAAAGAAAAACGCGTATATTGTATTAAAAATCGTAGTTATTATATTTAGTCATTCTTGGAAAGACAGAAAACGAACTGGATACAGTCGTCAGAATGTCTTACGGTGAAACACTTTACACCATTGGCCATACGTAAATCACAACCTAACCTAAGCTAACCTTACGGTGAGACACTATATACCATTGGTCATACGTTAATCACCTACGCACCAACCTAACCTAACCTTACGGTGAGACACTATATACCATTGACCATACGTTAATTACCTACGCACCAACCTAACCTAACCTAACCAAACCTTATGGCGAGATACTTTATACCATGGGCCATACGTTAATCACCTACGCACCAATGGGGAAAGATAAAAAAAGAAACCTTTTAGATGGACTATTGGCGCAAAGAATCCACCACTATGCACGTGTGGTGACATTCAATCAATACCGCACCTGATGGTTGGTCCACTGGCCTTCGAAATCTGGTTGGAGGAGAACCTGCAGAAGTGTAGCTTCAATACTTTCGTAGGTGTATTTATCTGGTCTAATAGGATCTAGCGTTGTCAATACTATTGAAATAAAATATTTTTAAAAGTTTCTAATTGGTTGTCTTTTTAAAAGTTTCTAATTGGTTGGGAGAGGTGGCCTTACGGCAACAAAACTGTAAGGTAACTGTACGGTACATGAAAAAGGGTTAAATATACAATAGATAATTCGAATTCTTAATTTCTTTAGGATAAACTAATTGTTCCGTATATCATAAACCAATTTTTTAATATTGTATTTTAATCAATAAGAAGGTGCAAATAAATTAAGGATAAAATAAGCCATATCACTTTTCTCCCTACTGGTGGACAAGGGTGAACCAAGAAATATAATAGATACGTTTTGTTCGGCGTCGTGGCCCAGTAGTTAGCATACTTGCTTAGTATTCAGGCGTAACGCATTCCGCTCCGGGAGGTTCATGTACTAGTTCAATGTGTTTTTAATCTGTTAATAAAGAACATATCTCTAAGCTTATCATCGCCATATTTTTCACATTTGTTAAGCAAATTTAAGGCGATGTAATAAACGAGTATATATTGTTTTGTATTGCGCTTTCGTTGTACATATTACATCTTAACACGTTTACTTCCATATGGGAATCTCTTAGATTCATCCAGAAATATGTATAAGAGTCCTTAAGTGAAAACCTGACTTAACCTTTTTACAAACTGGGACCCAACGGCAATCGAATCCGAACCTACGGCTAAAGAAATCGTACCTTATGGTGCTATTATTTTTTCCTATTATCAAAGACTTAGTTTCTATCGTTATTTATTTAGATGAATCGTGTTTTTTTCATACAGAAACTAATTGAACCATGAAACTTGTAAAAAAAGTGTCATCATTCTCAGACGACCTCCATGGTTTAGTTAGTAATTCTCATGTCTTCAATCCGAGGGTATTGGTATAAAAAACGATGATACCAAAAACAAAAAAAAAACAATTTAAAGGGTACTAGATTGGTTCGAAGGTTCACCTAATAATACATAATACTATTTTGTAGTTCATTATCGTGTGTGTATACTCCATTTAATGGTAGTATACACACACGATGATTAACTGCCTATTAAGTGCCTAATCCAATGGTTCTTATTCTGAAGACATAATTTATTTGAACGAAAAATATATCTCACGGCAATGTTCTTCAACATAATTGGAGTAAATATATTTTTTCCCGAATAAGCATAACTAATTAGGATAAGGTTAAAGGTAGCATATAAAAGAATAAAATTAAGGTAAATATATAGATTGAATCATCATGATTTTCTATTTTGTCGCAATATTTGGACGTGTATTCAAATATTTTCTGATACCAGACTCTTTGGTTGTTTTTTCATTTTGAAAAAAAAAAACATGTTTTGTCAGTTTTTCAATGAGAAAATGTATAAAAAAGTTCTTGGGAATAGCTTAAAACGAGTTAAACGATTTTTTTCTTTAAATATGCGGATGTTATAAAACATAGAAGCATTAGTTGGATTGTGATTTTTTATATCATAAGTTTACAAGATAATGTATTTAATATGATTTTTAATACGAACAAAAAATAATTATATTACCTGTATTAATATTAAGTGATTTTTTAAGAAGCTTTAGAAAAATATTTGAACGTGAGAATATTATTAAAATATTGTATAATTTTTTTAAATTGTACCTTCAAAAAATTTATTCAGTTTTATATTGAGGGTATAATTTTAAATTTTATTTCTGAGGCCTGAAATATTTATATTTACTATCCAGTGAATATAAAATAATTGAAAAAAATATTGAGATAATTATTCTTAGCTTTCTTTCATTCAATTATATTACTTTAGTCAAAAATGTATAAGACAAAAATATTTTTCTCATTAATTTTTATAGAAAGAGTGTTACCATAGTTAATTTTTGTGCAAAAATTGACGATAAAAATATCAACAGACCCAAAGAGTTATTGTTCATTCAATTAATCAATATTTTTATTAAAAAAATATTTATTTATAAATTTAAAATCATTGAAAAAGCTATTTTTTCCATTTTTTATTATAAGGATTATTCCACAACACCTATAAAAAATAATTGTTTGTTTTTTGTGTATAAAAAATAAAAGTGATTTATTATTTAAAAAACTCACCGTTTTTTGGCATAATAAATATTTGTATAAAACTATTAAAACCCTTGTAAAAACTCCATTTCTCTTCTATTTTCACAAAAAAAAGACGTTTCCATTTACTGCCATTTACTATCGTATATTTTCACTTAAAATTTTTCCACTATTGTCTCTGTAAGGTTATATCGGGTAACAAAGTGAATACATGTCTTCAACATTAACAATTATAGATTTCCTTTTCAAGAACAAAACTTTCACTTGAAAAAATAAGAACATTGAAAAAAAAATTGTCTTTTTTGAATGTTAAAAACACCACTCGGAGTAAATGTTGGATATATTATTTAACTGTTAAATAATACATGAAAATACTTAAAGACGTCATGACATCTGTCAAAGATGAAGCAAACTGTTATCTTGCTCATTCAGACGAGATAAAATGCTACGTGTAACAAAATATTCTATAATCAGCACGATATAGTGTCAATGGCGGCTGCAATGTAAATCAATGAGTGTTTGACCCAATATTTTACTAATTTTGATTGACTAAATGAACATTGTTCATCTTCATCTTCTACATCGCTTATCTATCCACAGTGAGTTGGTCTTGAGTTGATGCTGGCATTGTTATAAGATGGACTCTTACATAATTAGACACGGAGCCTTTTTTGATCGACTAAATTAACATTGTTCATCTTCATCTTCTACATCGCTTATCTATCCACAGTGAGTTGGTCTCGAGTTGATGCTGGCATTGTTATAAGATGGACTCTTACATAATTAGACACGGAGCCTTTTTTGATCGACTAAATTAACATTGTTCATCTTCATCTTCTACATCGCTTATCTATCCACAGTTAGTTGGTCTTGAGTTGATGCTGGCATTGTTATAAGATGGACTCTTACATAATTAGACACGGAGCCTTTTTTGATCGACTAAATGAACATTGTTCATCTTCATCTTCTACATCGCTTATCTATCCACAGTGAGTTGGTCTTGAGTTGATGCTGGCATTGTTATAAGATGGACTCTTACATAATAAGACACGGAGCCTTTTTTGATCGACTAAATGAACATTGTTCATCTTCATCTTCCACATCGCTTATCTATCCACAGTGAGTTGGTCTTGAGTTGATGCTGGCATTGTTATAAGATGGACTCTTACATAATTAGACACGGAGCCTTTTTTGATCGACTAAATGGACATTGTTCATCTTCATATTCTACATCGCTTATCTATCCACAGTGAGTTGGTCTTGAGGTGATGCTGGTATTGTTATCAGATGGACTCTTACATAATTAGACACGGAGCCTTTTTTCGCATTTCATTATTGTTTTACGCATGACAAGAAATATAAATCATTTGTGAAAAAACAACAGGTAATTTAATTTGGACACACTATTTTAATGGATCTGGGTTTGATGCCTTTCATTTGTCGTGTTCCAAGTGAACTAGGATTTTGCCTGTATCTCACTGAGGAAATAACTAGGCTTTTGCCTGTATCTCACACCATTACAAGTAGATATTGCTTTTGGCATTTCATTCATCACTTTTCTTTTCACGTTGTCCTTAACTGTTAATGCTATCAACTCTGAAACCAGTTACTGGCTGCCGTGTGACACTCACATCATTGTTTGCTTCAAATAACTGCCTCTTTTCTTTAATTTTTTTCAGCAAAGCTAATTTTTTCTTGTCCTTTCACACATCCTTTCACCTTTCCCAGTATTTAATGACAGTTACAAACATTTTGTTTAACTGTTTTTTTTTCAATTTGTTTTTAATGCTTAAAGTGTTTTTCGGTGGCATTTTGCGAATAATTTAAAATTTGTCTTTTCTTTGTTTTTACAATGCTTTAAGTTTAATTTTTTTCCTTTCAAAAATAACCTTGTAACTTTTCACCCAGCAATTTGCAATAATCTGTGTCAATCTTGAATAGTTGGTTGGAAAAGATTACCATTAGACAAATAACCATCACATATGGTATATGTTTTTCATTAAAATACAACAATAAATAAAAAAAAGGTAGAAATAATAAATACATAAATAATCAAATAAACATCGCTATATCAGCCAACAATCGACCATTCAGATTTTGTAAAGTCACAATCTCAGTTTCAGGTTCATCATACTTTCGATGATGACCTCCGTGGTCTATTTGATAAGACGCTTGTCTTCCAATCCAGAGGTTACGAGTTTGATTTCAATTGGAACCCAGATTTTTTTCAAATTCCAGTCTGGTTTTCACTTAAGGTATCTTCAACATCTTTCTAGTTGGTTGGAAGATATTGCCGCGTGGTATTAAGCCTGCCAGTTTGTACTGTATACAACGAAAGTGTAATGCAAAACAATACTTTCTGAGATCTTCTTTCTCACACAAGCGAAAAATAAGTGTTTTTCTTATTTATTCTCTAAATTTTTTGAAATATTTTAACAATCTCAAAGAACGAATTTCATTGTGATTATTTTGAAATTAATCCCACTCTTAGAGAAACAGAAAATCATTATGAATAGAACTGGCTGTTCTCGTTTGATATATGAAATATCCTCATAATTGTTACTGTTTGTCCAGTTGGCAACTAAATGGAGTGTATGTAAACGTAATATGTAATTCAATATTTCATGGTTCTGTGGCCACAGACGAGAAACATACCTTTATGTAGTCATCGTAGTAATAAAACTATGTAGGTCAGTTAGAACAATACTTATTTGCTTATTTTTTTATTATCTCAATTAAGACTTGTAATGTGAATTATTACAAACTGGATTAGCTTATACCAAGGATAAAACGATTAAGCATGTACCATGACAAAGGGCAACCATTATAACAAAGGTAACGCACTGGACTTCGTCGGAAGGTCATCGGTTCGAACCACGCGCTGTGCTCTTCCCTTTGAACGATAAAGGCACTTTTTCCGAGTAGTGTTCCAGGGTATAAGGATACCTATGACTTTGGTCATAGCTGTTCTTTAATAAAAAAAATAAATACATTTGATAAAAAAAAATCTCGAAAACAAAATAGTTTTAAATTCTAAACTTTATCGCATAAAGGTAGAATTGACGGACTTATTGCCCTACGGTATCTTTTCCAATAACCAGTAACGAATAACAGTTTTTGACAATTGTCAGTTGAACAATAACAAAGTTCATGGGTTACCTCCGTAGGTACACCTCCGTAGTAAGATGCTTGTCTAGCAACCCGGGGGTCGCGGTTTCGATTCCTATTAGAAGCAAGATTTTTTTCTGTTATTTTTTGTCCGATTTTCACTTGAAGCTGTTTTAATACTTTTCTCGATAGTTGGAAGATATTGTTACGTGGTAATAAACCCACCACCGAGGCTGTAATAAAAAAACACTCAAAAGTCAGAGAAAACTATAATTACAAATTAAAAGTAGAGAATTAAGAAATTAAAAACATATTTTTGGATAATATCAATGATTTAGAAAGGGTAAGAACAGGGCAAGGAAAATGAGAACAAAGGGAGAATACGGGAGATCAGACTACTCATACATCATTAAATATATTAATAATTCGATGTTTGAAAAAACAAATAAGGGTGCATGTTTTACAACAGCCTAGGATTTTGTTTTCAGAGTCTAACGGCGGGGGCAGTAAAGAACAACTTGAGCAAGCACAGATCGATCCCGTTTATCACATAGATTTGAACCGCAAATCACTGTTGGTAAATCGCATGTATGTAGATCCAGTTCGGTGGTTCCGGGTTCGATTGCCGATGGTACTAGTTTTTTTTTTCTTAAGACACTTTAAACATATTTTATGGCTGGATGTAAACAATCATTACGTGATAATGCACCTGAAAGTTGGATTATTTACAAAGATCTCTGTAGCCTAGTTGATAAGATACCTTTCTTCCAATTCAGGGATTGTGGGTTTGATTCCTATTGATAACCATTTTTTTTTTAAAAGTGGTACCCGTTTTGTTTTCACTCAAAGCTTATTCAACACCTTTCTGGTTTGTTAAAAGAGATTGTCAATGGAAATTAATCCTTCAAATTGTACTGACTGGATATAACGAAACTGTGATATAAGACGATATAACGATAGTGTTATATTATATCAGTAAATTAAATTATATAACGCGCTGGATTCATTTCATAAAGCCTCTTGATGTGCATTCAAACCATTTTCCTTAGTTTTTCTTTTTGCATAAACGCCTTCGTTCAGTAACAAAAAATAATGCGAAATGTGTAAAACGTGCAGATTGTTTTCCAGTAAATTTAAAGTGATCATCTGATAAGCAAATCTCATTGTTTGCATTGGATTTTTTCAACAACATTGAATGAGAAATGGAGCAAATGCCCTAATCTTCTGTACACAAAAAAAATAATAAAAGTTTAAACGAGACACATTTTATGAATTAAAATTCAAGGCACATGTTTAGTATCTCATTGAATACTGCGTATTTTATTTGGACATCACCTATTTGACTGCTGAATTATATACAAATACGTAGGCAGAAAGAAATGACTTCCACGCTTATCTTTCCAAACACAAAACGTTTGTCTTCTCGACATTTAGTATTTTATATCGTATTAAATTTTCGTTGTATACAATACAACCTGGTGGTTTTATTGCCGTGTGGAAATATCTTCCAACTAACCAGAAAGATTAAAGAGGCCTTAAATTAAAACTAGACCGGAATCCTTTTTATAAAAAAAACTGGGTTCTAAAGGGAATAAAGTCCCAAAGCCTACGGGCTGGGAGACAAGTGTCTTACCAACAAGGAAATGGAGGTCGCCCTGTCATACACAATTTTCAATTATTAATACTTCTCACTTTACCTTCATTTGAAATCTGGTAATTTTGATCTACATACGTGCTCTTTGGTCTACCTCTTTCACGCATATCTTGCACCTCTGACTTCTACACTCACCTATTTATTATTTCGTCAAACAATATTAAATCTCCTTTCTTCATCTTACTTAAACTATCCGTTTCATCCATGCATTAATTTAAGATACCTTCATTTTGCCTTCATACATACATTTATACTCCATATTTTTTATTATTGCACGCAACCCATAATCTTACATTCAACCTTATTTTGCCATGTTAAAATCTCACTTCCATATGTCAAGGTGGGAACTAACAAACAATGATACATTTTCATTTTCGCTACTTTTTATATAGTATGGTTGTATATTACACAAAATACTCAGTTTATCTTGTTTTCTGTTGTAACCCTTCTTTTAGTATCCCTTGACTACTGACAAAGAATAATAATGTGCCTACCACATTTTTATCAATCGAGTTTTGTTAAATACCGAATTAATCATTTCATTGCTGCTACTTATTTCTGTGGGTTAACACAAAGAGTTGAAGAGAACAAGAAACTCAACATCAAAAAACTCAAATGTTTATTTACTAGGCCTGTATCCAGAGTGCGCTATTGTATGGAGTGAAACCTAGATAACCTGCAGTCACCTCGAAAGAAGACTCAAAGCACATGAGTTAAGTATAAAGAATATTGAGTAATGTGTGTCAGGATAAAATCACAATTGAAAGAGTTATCAATAAATAAGGTATTTTTCGTGTATTGGCGACCCTCAAATTTTAAAAGGTACACTAGCTTGACTATGTTGTAAGAATGTATGAAGGCTGACTTCCCAAAAATGTTTTGTATAGTGTAATAGCGGGCGAATATATTAAACCTATGTTTATTTATTTAAATAGCAGACATCAAAAGTAACCAAGGCCAGTATATCCTGCATTGGAGGAAGCAAGCCATAAACCGAAGTTTAAGAAGAAGTATTTTTCGAGAATAGGCAGTTTGTTCACGACCAAAATTGACAAGCTTACTCGTACCTGCATAGGAAAAAATCACAAATAAAACAGGTATTTGAGGTCCCAGAGAAGTCTGTCGATGTAAACAGCGGATGTGGAAGGTAATCCAAGTCTAGGAGTAAATTCCACGGTAACAGTCAATTATGCGTCGGAGTTGTTGCAAAATGCTATAATATAATTTGTTGGTCTCCTTCATATAATTTTATTTCAGTTTCAGGTCTTTGGAACAGTCAGTAAGGGAATGATGGCAGACTATTGATGATTACGCTAAATGAAACGCAGAATAAAGAAACATATAACTTATGGATAACCCAATGTTTTTAACTGTCTGGTTTTTTGTACATCACAGCGAGGGGTATACTTTCATCAAAATAAGATGTAAACGAAGCTGTACTGCAATGTATACAGACCAATAGTACGGTATCAATTTGTTGAAGGCTGTGAAGAGTTGAGACTTTCAAAATGAGGTTTGTATTGTAATATACAATACTTTCGTTGTAAACTGATCAACCTGATGGATTTATCGCTAAGATACATGACTTCCATCCATTGGGTGGAAAACAAGCATAATCCAAATAGGCCATGTAATTCGTCATTCAAATAAATAAAAACACAGTACAACCCCGTTTCCATTAAGTATTCTATATAACGTATATTTTATGAGAAGTTGTGAGTTATTTAATTTTAAAATCATTAAAATATTTTGCACATCCATACGCCATAGTAATTTAATATTCGTATTGTACCGAAGAAATAATTGAGTTCTATGACATTTTTATTGTATACAGCACTTGTCTTATTGTTTATATAAATAACCTGGTAGGTTAATTGTAATTTGACAATATCTTTTAATCAACCATAATTATGTCGAAAAGACCTTATGTAAAAACAAGACCTTACGTAGATTTAAAAAAAAACGTGTTCCAAGAGAAATCAAACTCGTATCCTCCGGGTTCAAAGTGAAGCTCTTACCAGTCAGCCTACAGAAAAAAATGATTATACTAAATACTGACTTTTTAGGTGAAGTATATGTTTCTACGTGATATGACCAGCTTCGTCAAATAGTTTACCTGTTCGTTGCGTTTGAAAGAGATATTTAATAATGAACTAGAAAACTATATTTGTAGTGCTTAATCGATACTGCGACACTGAAGAGCAACAGTTTGCATACAATAAAACAATTCACGTACTTGCTTCTTCTATCTGCAAGATGTCTGTCAAGATGTCTACGATATGTGTGAACATCATTGTGGTCCTTGGCATTCTTATGTTAATTAGTGACCTATATAAATATATCTTAAATATGAAATATAGTTCCTGTTCACCTGACTAAAAATACAGATCTTCGAAACCGGAAGTTAATTCATTTATAAAAAAATAATACATAGTAAATACGGAGATTTTTTTTTAAAGTTTATTTTATTCAACTTGAAAATCAATGAGTAATATGTCTAACAGTTCGTGGAAACTAAATAATTCGAAAGCAAGTTTAAAGTGTGTTATCCCTGACTCGAGGTCAAAATTTGTATCAGTTGACATTGTCGAGGTCATCATAATCCATAAAAACATTTTCTATTAAATTTCTTGTCCAATGGTTAGTTGAAACTACGAATGCCGGATAATCATTTTATGAAGAATAAGCACTTTATGAAGATAGTCATTTTATGAAGTATAATCACTTTATGAAGATAGTCATTTTATGATGTAAAGGTTATCTACGTTTACTTTCCGTAATGCATAATAAAACCCAATACGCGCGTGAAGACTTCAAGTGATTATATTATTATACAATATAATACTTTAAACTTTTAAGAAAACATAATAGTTTAAGTACTACGAAACTCTTCATTTTAAGAAATAAGACCTGATGCTGCAATAAAGTGACAAGTTTGATGTTAAAAAAGACTTGATTAATGAGTTTTATTATATAATAAAACTTATTCATCAAGTTTTTTTAACATCAATAATAAATATAATCAAAAAGTGTGTGTTTGACACATAATTTACCATCGTCAGCAGCCACAGACATTTACAAATACCATGTTATTTTATTGCAAAATATCGTTATAAGTTTTATTTAAAATAACAAATTCAACATTTATTTTTTGATTCATTAGAATTTCTTGATGTGTTTAATAAACAAGTAAGGCTCTCCTGAATATGGAAAAATGATGTTTTTTTAATATTAAAAAAAAAAGTGTATCAGAAAAGTTTAAAAAATTGTATCAAAGGGATGCTGAATTTTTTAAGCCGTGGCTTTATTTAATAACTTTTTGCATTGATTATCTACAAAAGATGCTGCTAAGATGATGAGTCACAACAATCTGTGACAAATTTAACGTAAAGAAGTGAAACGTTGATGTAGAAAAATACTGATCGAGGCCGAACAAATGCTGAGAAGAATACACGTGGTAACAATATATGATAGCATTTGGAATAAAGTGATAGAAGATTAATGTGAGCTTAAAGCTGATGTGCAAGATGAAGAAGAGTGCGCTGAGAAGGTTTGAACATGTTGAATAAATTAATGAAGAAAGACTAACAAAACAAAAATATCTTGAAAATGGGAGTGGAAAACGTGAGAAAAAAATATCAAGGAGAGCATGGTTGGATCAAGTAAATGATATTTTTAAATAAGTAAAAATAGAAAGTTTAAGAAATCGTAGGTGTTGTTGAGAAAGCATATAAATGTAGAAGAGGTAAAGTTTGTGTATCGAGAAAGGAAAGTCTACTGCTCTGTTCTCTGCCTACCCCGACAGGGAAATGATTTGATAGTATGTATGTATTTATTACATTTTTTTTTTAAACTCAAAATCCATCAAATGAGGTAAACTTTAAAGTGATTTTTTTAGATATCCCACAATGTAGGCAGTCCTCAACTATCGTACATAATTGGTTCGTGAACATTTTTAATGTACAAAAGAAGAGTACTGTGGAAAGCATAAAAAAATGTGTTTCAAATTATTTATTTTACACTGGTAACGTATTTATGTATAATATTCATCAATACAAAGTATAAATAAAAAGCTGTTTACTGAGACGTCTTATTAATAAAGTTAAGAGAGCATACTCGTGTTAGCACTACTATAATGTGTTTTATTTCAAGCAAACTTATCCAGACATAGTTGAATATTACCCTTCTTTCCTTTAATTGATAGAAAGTTATATAGCATGCTGTGTATCTATGAATGGCCATACGCTTTTATGATATACTCTCTCCATTGGCATCACATATTTCCATGATAATAAAAAAATGTCAAGATTTGTGAAGGCTTAATTTTTTTGAAAGTCACAACGATGAGTTCTTTATTATCAGTAATTTAGTTTCAATTTTTTTATATTATCCTTTTGTAGGTCAATTAAATCTTAGCTAGAAAAATGTTTTTCCTAAGATTTAATTAACTTATTAAAATTTTCGTTGTTAACATTCATATTAAAAACATTAATTAGATTAACTATTTCAGTTGTGATGAGTAAAAAATGGATACTTAAATTTACGAAATTTAATAAGTCACAAGTATGAAATATGTATGAAAATCGAATGTGAAAAACTCAAAGACTGCTTTTACGTGGGTTATTGGTTGGATGGGTGTATCTTTTATGAGTTTTTTTACATCTTTTGTTGAAACATGTCCCTTTGAAGAAAACATATCTCAATCTGTGTGAAGTTTTATACTGAACACAGCAAGATTTAATGATCCAAGAAAACATCTAAAAAAGGTTTAAATGTCTTTTTAAAAATCAAGAGAGAATTTCAATAAAACCTTCTGTTTTAAATTAATAAAAGAAAACAATAAAGTTGTCCACCAGGAAAGATAAATATTTTCTACTTGGAAATTTAATGTTAACAAAGTTAACGAAATGACTAATAAAACGCAGTAAAATGACAGCAAAAACATTAAGATCGTATAACGGGGTACAAGAGGAGAAGAAATGAGGTATTTAAATATAATAAAGTGATTTAGATGCTGAAAAAAGAGGAAACGTAGGAAAGTGTCGTTTAAATATACATATTACGAAAAAAAAGGGAATTTTAAATATTAAATTTTACCCATCGCATTTAAAGAGGTTGAGGAAAAAATGTGAACTTCACAATTTTTAAGGGTATTGGTGATGTTAGCTTAAGCTTGAATAAGCCCTTCAAGGATTCGTACAGACATTTTATTTTTCTTTCGTATGGCACCCTACAACAAATCCAAATTGGTTATTTAGGCATATTTAAGTGCGAATGGAAATAGTAAGTGAACATTTTAAAAATTTTTTGCACATCTTATTTACATATTTTATTTCCTATCACTCTTTTTCACTTTCATTCGCAATCGAGATGAAAACTGCATAATTTTAGTCACGGCAGAGGAATTAATTCTTCAAACCGGACTAAGAAATCTCTGGGTGGAAGAAATACGTTTTTCCAATTAGACCAAGAAATGAATGTGCATAACGAGGTAACCATCAATATAATAATTCACATTCGTTGTATTCAGTACAACCAGGTAAGTTACGGTAATCTCTCAAACTTACCAGAAAATGTAAGAGGTTTTGAATGAAAACCAGACTATAATCTAAATCAAGTAAACTGAGTCCTGGTGGCTACATTTATTCCAACCCACCGGTTGGAATAAATGTATCTTACCATCTTATCTATGGAAGTCGTCATCATTCGCCCTAATCTAAAAAAAATCTCTTTAATTTCAGTTTAAATGTAAATTTTCTTTTTGTAATGTCATAGAAATTTTAAATTTCCATATATGATGTTTCACAAATTAGATCGACCTTGTTCCACAAATCAGGTGCAAATCACTGGGTTTCACTAAAACTACTTAGTCGATCCATCACTCAGTTTTCTACACTTGGACATGCTCGTATCATCCCTGGATCTTCACAAGGACTTTTGGAGACAGTTTTTTAGGTTTTGTGGAGACGGTTTTTTTTTAGTTTTTTCAGAGCAGTTAACCGTAGGGTGGTTTATGAGATGGTTATAAATGGGAAAATCCAATGAACGGGTATTTTCTGCCTATCAATAAAAGGGTAAATGTTCAAATTCATCTTGATTAAATCTGATATACAATTTCAATCCCAAGGCTTAGCATATATTCGTATTTTATTAGGAGTTACATATAAAAAAAATGTTTTGGTATTGTGTCTATGATAAGCGATACAAACACATATCAAGTAGACTAATCGTATCATAAATCACTTTAATATGTTAACGTACTAAGTAAATCATTTTTATATCAGTGGATGGTAGAAGAACACGTGCGGGAGTTTTATGGAAGACTTAGAGATAAACGATATAAATTTAAGTATCAAAAGTAACACTATTTTGTGTGCTTAATAATCAAAATTCTTTTTCACAAATTCCACTTTCTAAACAATCTCCAATTTTTTTTACAAATTAATATACCACATCCCATTTTACACATTAAATAAACATAACTAAAATATTTCACTTCAAATCACTGTTCTTGAAAAAGTAAGCGGTTACCTGAAAAAAACTTATTGAACCACAGAATTCTTAAAACGCGTTAAAACTATTTGTAAACCTTTATAAAAAAATATTTAAATCCACTCAAATTGTGAATTTCATGGAGTCGTATTGTTGACATGCAAATAGATCAAAAGGAAAACTTTCTGAAGAATGGCATCAGGAAACTCTTAGTCACGGGGAAATGCATCAGAATGGTTTCCAGCTTCAATAGTTACCGAGCGCTGTATAAACTCCCAACTCAAATACTTCAAGCAGCAATTTTGTGATGAATATAGTTCCAACGACACGGATTAAACTTTATATTTGCGTAGGTTTCTCCGTATGGTAATGCTGACTTTCACAAATGGTATTCATAAAATACATAAAATTACTGAAATGCTTTTCAGTGGAATGTAAATTATGACATTACTAGATAAAGCTTTATTAGGCTTTACATTCATATCAAAGCTTACATATATTTAATTTTTAAAATGAATTATTTTCTTCTTTCTAGTTTTTTTTCACCCTGCTGTAGATTAGATCTCGACTAAATGGCAGCACTCAAATATTCCCCTTATTAAATCCATTTTTTCTTCAACAAATCTATATTTTAATTCTTCCTCCAAACAGAACTTTAGCAGATTTGTCTTCAGATCCTTGGAATATGATGTAAAAGTTACATTCTGGTCTACTTTTATTTGTCATAGATTGGTGAAAATCAAAGACTTAACCTTTTAAATATTATTTTCTTTCAATCAAAGTTTTTATTTTGTCGCTTTCAGGAAATTGCAGACTTTTTTTGTTGTACACGAAACTTCATCCATAAATCTTTTGTACCTTTAAGTGACATAAGTAACTACAAAGTTTATTTTGTTTTAATGTTTCATTTTAAATGTTGTAATTAGTATACACACAAAACTACTTAGAAGTCAAATATTTAATAAAAACTATATATTTTTTCAATTTTTGTAAAAAAATTGTCCTATTTTTTAAACGTTGCATGCCTGTAATTGAAAGCACGGTAAGAGTTTAAAATTTCATGAATTAGTTTATTATCTACAAAAATGCATTTAAGACAATGAATAATAGTTTTAAAAGAAAAGCAAACCGTTGAATTGAAATAAAAATGCTTTTTGTAGATAAAGAGAATTACTTCATTTGACAAGGTTCGTCTTACAACTCCTTATCACCAGTTGGCATTCTCGACATTTCAAACTAGAGTTTAAGTGTGTATAAATAATTTTTTTTCAAAAGTCACGGAATACGTAAAACAATCTTGTGTTATGAAAATAAATTTCATAATTGAAACAATGTTAATTATTTTGGTAACTAATATTTATGTCACTGAACCTGTCAACAAAAGATTTTCCATTTAATCTTTGAACAAACGTAAATGATGCGGTGGGAACGTGAGACGAAAGTCAATATTTGTTAATCAAAACCTTTAATAGTTAGTATACGACTATCGGTTAACTGTTATTGACAGATTAATTAACACGATTCAAATTAAAGAGTGTTGCATTTGCAAGAAAAAGTTTAATTGAAAATTGTCAATTAATTATATAAACGATACAGCCCATGTTATATTACCTGACCTGAAAATGATACAAAATGTTATAAAATAATTTAAGCTTTTAAAAGAAAAGGAATAAATTATAACAACTTGGTTGAATATGTAATATAACAGGTTAAAGTATTCCTCGCTTTACGCATTTAATTAGTTCGAGGAAATAAGTTGCTGCTAGAAAAACGCCAAGTGATTTTTTTTGGGTAAGATAAGGATTGTTCCAAATGAAAAAAAAATCTGAAATGGTGATTTTTTTACTTTCAATTAGACATAGCTTAATCTTTTCGATCAGGTAATGAATCGATTCGGTCTGGGCTTGAAAGCTCTGGACCGGTAGACATTTGATAGTCGTTTTTTTTTTAAATATGCCAGGACGGAGTTGAGGGGTAGCATTTTTCTGACAAATATATAAAGTCCTTCATAATTTTTCTGGCAAATTGAGCGTTTTTATCCGTTGTCACTCCTTTTTCCTATATTAGAAACAAATTAGATTGTACACATTTCAATACTTAAATCAGTTATAACACATTACCATCATGTGAGGCGTGACACGCCCGTTCAGCTCCGCCGGCTTCTTAAAGAGGCAAGAACTCTTTAGATCTCAGGGGTTTGTTGGGTTCCCTTAACTCTGAATAACTCTCTCTCAACTCTCAGCGGGACAAGCGACACAATTAAACAAAGTATAATTTTAAATGAAACAGTTTATTATATTATGGAAAAAAAAAGAAAAAAAAGAAAAAAAATATAAAAAAAAAACTTGACGAATGTCAAGAAAAAAAAAAGTTTAAAGTTGGCTACAAAGATTGTGTTGTAATTAGCAAGGGAGATTTCAATAACAATTTGAATTTAATTTGATCGGTGGGTTTAACGTGGGGACGAAATCCAACATTAAGATAAAAGGAATAATATTCACCGATAATTGTAATTGGAGTCCTGGACTTCTGCGATATACGAGAAAAACGAGTCTGGCTGTCTTCCGTACAAACACTGTTTCTGGAGAGACGTCCTAACCGTGTCGTGTCTGGTGGCAAAAAAAGGCTCCTCGTGAAATTTCTGGCCTTTTATAGCCAGCTCGCGAGAAAGAGAAGCTACATGTATTCATTCTCACTTAAAATAATAGTTTCACATAGTAACCGTCATAGACATGATACTTTATTTTTAAAAGACAATTGAGATCGGTATCTTTTAGAATTCAGCAAAAGGGTATGTCGTCTAGACAGTATTTATTGCTTCCTTGAGCAATGGATTTTTATGACCTTGCTTTTGTCTTCTCACAAGAGGGACCGTGTCTTGTTTCTTAGCCGTTTACCGCTGGCCTTACAATTCCATACTTTACAATAGAAAATAACTACGAAGTAGATTTTATTATAGACCCTTTTTATTTTTAAACAAACAATGACCATGGAATTCATTACAATCCGGGATGTAGTTTTACAACCCGAGGCGACCACCTAAGTTGGCAGTGCAATATTCCATTTGTATAACCAAAACAAAGTAGAATTTATTATAGACCCTTTTTCCTAAACAAACAATTACCATGGAATTCTTTACAATTAGGGATATGGTCTTGTACTTCTGAGGCGGTGACCACTTAAGAGAATCTTTTCTTTTATTGACTTAATCTTAGCGACAGTATTAAAAATATACTAAAATATTTTGTTTCCAGTTACTAGCCGAGACACGTGTTTCATGAAGCACGATATGTCGGGAATTTAATATCGGGGATGTGAACTATGCAATTTATCAAATACAGTCCTGACACCGTATTAGATCATACGTGTGATTTTATTTAAATCATGTAGAAATCCCTTTAACTGGTATCGTGTATAACGTGGAATACATTTTTTTGAAAATCAAATATGGCTTTGGATTATTTTAATAAATAAACTAACTGTATAAATTAATTAATGAAGGAAATTCGTACATTACCGCATGAGTCTTTAGTCTACAAAAAATCGTACTTATATGTATGACCGATCAAAATTTATTCAGATGTACGATTACAAAAGCTTTTTTTTTTTCAACTGAAAACTTTGCTGCCTGATATAAAAAAAGCCTTTGTGTTACGTTTATAAAAAAAATCATAAAAATTTGAATCTTTTCAAAGAAAAAATGGCTTCTTTTGAAAATAATTGAAAATAATATTAATTTTTGAAAAGAAATCGTTAAAAAATCATGGATACACGTGCTAATTTCTTCCATCCCAAGATTTTGAATATTCAACTCGTTTTTGATTTGATATTTTAATGAAAAAGAAGGAAAGCTCTGGATTCCTTTTGTTCCCCAAAGGGTTTATATTGAATTAAGTAATCAAATTTTTCCATTTCTCGTTATGTTCTTGGTCAGAGTTTACTCAAATTATTTTTACAAAATAAAATACTAATGCTGAAAGGTAACTTCGAAATGCTGATGAGAAGAAACATTATAACAATGTTTTATAAGAAAAAAATTCAAATATTAGAAACAAATCTGGCGAATTTATTGGCATTCGACAAAATTCGCTAAATTTTCTTCTAAAAATCTTACCCGGGAAGTATGAACGCTCAACATGTTTGCTTGCCACTGAATCATGGTTCATACTTTATTTCGTTTACGAATAAAAAAATCACATAACCTGTGTGGCATAGTAAGTAAGATGACTGCCTTCCATCCTAAAGGTTGCGGGCTTGATTCCTGTGTGTACATATATTTAACAAAATAAATCAGGCTGGTTTTCCATAAAGGGATTTTGAGTTTATTTCTGGTTGGTTATAGAAAATTGCTTCGAGGTAATCTATCTAGGATAAAAAATTGTACACAACGATATTGTAACACAATATAATGCAATACTATTATATATCATAATTAACAAATAAGAATGTAAAGAGAGATGACTTAAGAATTCAAAATATGGTGAACTGTTGCGTTAATTCTCGGCTTTTGATTTGTTTCTATGTTTAATTTAGCAATTTCCAATTACATTAGCGAAATGAAAATTAATTAAATTGCTTTAAATATCTCAAAAATAAATAAGGTTTTAAACTGGTTTTGCCGTATTTCGTTAAATTAATATTGACGCGTATTGCAACTGAAAAGCTCTGAAAGTTTAGAAATTTACTTAAACTTAATCCTGGCTTATATATAATACACTTAACACCGAAGAGATAAGTCGAGTTTACTCCGGAACAATAAACGTATACGCAGATTACCCACGCCGCTCCGAGACGGTGTTAAACTACCTTTATTTTATTGCAGGTTAAAATGTTAATCCTGGTTTTTGGATACGACAAATGTTGGTTCTTTTCAATATTAAAGTATCGTAGAATGTATACACTTTTAATTTTACTTTTCTACAGTTATGTAAATATAATCATATGTACTCGTATGCGTGCGTGTTTGTTTAGCAAGTGTGGGTACAAATGAGTGTCCATCAATTTTGCGTGTTTATATTAATAAATACATGTGTGTGCATAAATTTAGTCTAGCATTTGACTAAAAGATAGTTTGTTAACTGTATGTTATTTGAACATACTTAACTTAAGTTTTTTTTATATAATGTGAAGGTTTGTGCTTAATAACATCTACGATGTCCCCGATCGGGTTCCATTTCTTTACACAGGGGTTCTACCTGATCAAAAGGGGATCCCAGAACTTTTATTAGCATCTTATTAACCTTGTTTTTTATATGAATTGTATGAACCCCATACTAATTTATATTTTTTCTTTGTCCTTTTTCTGCTGTCAATATTTTTTTTATAATTCAACTGATGAATTATTAAAAAAATATCAGTTATTTTTTGTGCTTAACTATTAAATTCACATTAGTTTATGATATATGAGATAAAATTAAAAGATTCGTCTTGATCTCTTTTAAAAATGTCTAAATATCTTCTTTTAAAAGAATACTATAGAAATTGACGTTTTCATCTAATAAGGATCAAAAACACTTTATTCCGTTCCGACGTTTGTATCTAATAAGCATCAATATTTTTTATTCCGTTACAATTAAATTAATACATTTAAAAGCCTTAAACGCGAATAAAAATATGAAAATTAATATATAAATTTAGTTTACAATATTCTTTCTACCACAAAAACTCATCAATAGGAAACGACGCTGTGTTTTCCTAAATATGTCAAACTAGTAAAATGTGGTTTCATCCTTTTCGCATGTAAATGCCAAAATACGGTTTAAAGAAGAAATAACATTACCTAGATTAGGGTACATAAACAAATAAATGTTATCACTAGAAACTCATACGTTCATTCATGATACTATTCAATATTTGATAACACGCTCATGCTGAAGAGCGTGATCGAGAAACATTATTCTCGGCAACGTTAAATAAACCTTCAACTAAGAACCACCGAAGTAGGTTTGAAACTCGCTGTCAGTCATCGTGTTTGTTCCTCGCACAACCACTTGCGAAAAGGTGACAATTCATTTTCAGGTGTTTTTTTTATCTCTTTGGTGATATTTTTCGACACTATCGAGAATCAAACCCATTCCCCCCAGGTGAAGAACTATTTAATGTCTTACTTACTGCATGACGATGAGTCCACTAAAAAAATAACATATTTAATTTTAATCTTAAAATTTAAAGTCTACATCAATGGACGATTCAGATAAAAAATTAAAACTAATTAAATTCTTAGATTGCTTAAAAAAGTACACGTAAGTTAATAAAAACAATTAATTTATGGAGCTGTTGTCATAAAAAAACGAAAAGTTTGTATGAAAAGAAAATATTTTATTGTATATGAAATAAGTAAGAACCAAAAAAAAAGAAATGGGCCTCAGCAAAAAATAATGAGAAAAACGACAAGCGTAGAATTAAGATGGCAAACAAAAAAAGGCACTGTTATTTCGTTGGCCTTGTTTAATCTATTGTGGACAATTTTGCCGAGAGAATTGTGGCAATATTGGTCATGTGGCGTGAGAATAGCCGAGGTATTTCTCGAAGAAGGGAGAGACGTAGATACCCTCACATAGGGTTGTAGCTATGCGGTAATTAGAGAACAAATATTTGATCTGGGAATGAAAACCGAAAACTCAGGCTTCCATTGTGGCGTATGGCGTTTAATAAAATTGTCTGAAGAGAGGAATGTGTACTATACTCGTATATCCAGTGTCGGTTCCAGGATCGTTCTTTAAGATAAAGTGTAAATTCTTAGGAGTGCCAAGACTGGTACTTCGTACCTTATAAAAAATTTCAAAAAAAAAACATTGTTAATTTTAGTTCTCACCATTTACAAATATTTGGTAAAAAATTTAATTTTTACAAATATTCTTTCATAGTTTATCCCTCACACTAAGATATAACTAGAGCCATAACCAGTTTTGAAGTAATGTAATCCCGAGAGAACAAAACATTTCCTTCAAGATTCCACGGTTACTCGGCTTCTACGATGTGCAATAAGACTGAGGATTATTCTAGGGACATTTCCCTAGGCCGCAAATACGTGGTGCCAAGTCCAAGAGCGATATTTCCCTAGGCCAGTCTACCTTGCCAGCAAATGTTTCATTTGAGTGAAACTCGTTCACTCGAATGAAACATTTATTGGCAAGGTTCAGGAATGGGTGAGAGACATTGAATTACGAGTATATGTAGTTGGTAATATGTATAGCTTGTAATTTGTCTTGTCAAACACTGTTTATTTCACTTTTTAAAACGGTATAACCCTACCGGTTTCAAGACTTTTACCTCATCATCAGGGAAGCACAAACAAGACATTTGTTTGTGCTCCCCTGGTAACGAGGGGAAAACCTTAAAGCTGGTAGGGTTATACCGTTACAAAAAGTGGAATAAACAGTTTTTGATAAAGCAAATTACAATGTCTTTAAACCTTCACAATGTTAATGCCTTAACTATAAATAACGTGTATAGTTTGTGCTGAGTGTTTGAAAGTCAAGGTATTATTAGCTGGATTGTTGGGTCATTCTGTTTAAGTGCTGTTGTTTTTTACTTTTGGTGATTTTGGAATATGTAGTATTATTTTCTGGCATATTTCAGCATGTCGAGCTATCAAACAATTGAAATTAGAAGGAAAGAATTGAAACATCTAAAGAGATAAATTTTTCTTTATGCCGCTACCATATGGTGAGAATACGCTAGTGAAATGGCAAGGGCATTTATTTTTTGATAAATATTTATGTGATTGTTCAAATTTATCGAACTTTTTTCATTGTTTTGCTTTTAATTTTATATTCATCTTTTGCATTATAATTTATTGCGTTTTTGTAGCTCTGAAAAATGACTATCAGATGTACTTCACGTGTTATTTCTTTTGCATAAATAAATTTATAATTATTATTTTTGAATTATGGAATATTTGGTTGACCCAATTGTAACTGTCATATCTGGATGTCTCAGAGACATCGTATGGAATACAAATGTATACGTGAAGACAGCATAGTGTTTATACGAGAACATATACGTATGGAGTACAAATGTATACGTGAAGACAGCATAGTGTTTATACGAGACCATATACGTATGGAATACAAATGCATACGTGAAGACAGCATAGTGTTTATACGAGACCATATACGTATGGAATACAAATGTATACGTGAAGACAGCATAGTGTTTATACGAGACAATATACGTATGGAATACAAATGTATACGTGAAGACAGCATAGTGTTTATACGAGACTATATACGTATGGAATACAAATGTATACGTGAAGACAGCATAGTGTTTATACGAGACAATATACGTATGGAATACAAATATATACGTGAGGACAGCATAGTGTTTATACGAGACCATATACGTGAATACAGCATAGTGTTTATACGAGACCATATACGTGAAGGCAGCATAGTATAGTGTTTATACGAGACCATGTACGAGTACGAGGTTTGATTAAAAATTAGCGAGAATTTAACTTTTTATCAAAAAGTATTTATTTAATCGTTAAAACTAATATTGTCTCTTTCACAGTTGTCATCATATGATAAAATACACTTTTGTCAACGTTTTTTCTATTCCGCAATACATTTTTGGAACGCACTTTTGGGATATCTTTAGTTCACCCAGCGATTTTATCTTTATCAACTCTATAGTTGCTTAACGTTGTCCTTACAATGCCCTCAGCATCTTCGGATACAGAAAAAAATCGCAAGGGGGCATATCTAATGAGTACGGTGGCTACAGCATCACGACGTTGTTAGTTTTGGACAAAAAATCACGAATTAGTAGTGAAGTGTGAACAGGTGAATTATCGTAGTGCCAAGTCCAATAGTTGTTTCTTCGGATCGCAATGGCGTATAAACTCAAAAAAGATCATTTTAAAAATGAAAAAATCGCAAACGTGCCAAAATGCGTTGTAAATGCTTGCTTGTCAAACACAAAATTCCCATCCAATATGGCTGAAAATTGAAATGTACATCACGGATAATGTCACCAACGTGAGGAAAAATATGGGATCGACCAAAAACAAACAACCCGAAAACTAAAAAAAATCGTTATCTTTTTTTATCAACTCTCGTGTAATAATATATGTAATTAAGATCAAAGTTAATACTGCCGAACAATGACTATATTGTGCAATTTAAAAGTGAGAACATTTATAACGTTCACTGGAAATATTTTCAGCGATATAATTAAAAATACGCATATCCCAGATTTTTGGGAAGTAGAAAATTCAGTCAAAAGAAAGCGCTTAAGTACGTCCATAAAAAATGGAAACTTGATTAAGCCTTTATGTCATGATGCATGGAACACTCCCTAGTTACGATCTTTCTGAAAGAGCACCTAAAAGATGAAAACACATATGAGATTTAACGTTTAAGAAAAAAGACAACTATGAAAACTGAACTTCATTACATTTTCTTAAGTGCAAGCCTCTCCATACGATACTTTATTTTTTAACCTTCTTCTTCTAAGTTACGTTCCCATCCGTCAAGGTGACCATCAGGATACTATTTACAAACACGTATTATCATTTTTACCCTTCTTCCTCTATGTTACGTTCACATCCGTCAAGGTGGGCATCAGGATACTATTTACATACACATATTATCATTTTTACCCTTCTTCTTCTAAGTTACGTTCCCATCCGTCAAGGTGGCCATCAGGATACTATTTACAAACAGATTATCATTTTTACCCCTCTTTTTCGAGGTTACGTTCCCATTCGTCAAGGTGGCCATAAGGATACTATTTACAAACAGATTATCATTTTTACCCCTCTTCTTCGAGGTTAAGTTCCCATTTGTCAAGGTGGCCATCTGGATACTATTTACAAACAGACTATCATTTTTACCCCTCTTCTTCAAGGTTACGTTCCCATTCGTCAAGGTGGCCATCAGGATACTATTTACAAACAGATTATCATTTTTACCCCTCTTCTTCGAGGTTACGTTCCCATTCGTCAAGGTGGCCATCAGGATACTATTTACAAACACATATTATCATTTTTACCCTTCTTCCTCTAAGTTACGTTCACATCCCTCAAGGTGGGCATCAGGATACTATTTACATACACATATTGTCATTTTTACCTTTCTTCTTCTAAGTTACGTTCTTATTCGTCAAGGTGGCCATCAGGATACTATTTACAAACACATATTGTCATTTTTACCCTTCTTCCACTAAGTTACGTTCACATCCGTCAAGGTGGGCATCAGGATACTATTTACATACACATATTATAATTTTTACCCTTCTTCCTCTAATTTACATTCCCATCCGTCAAGGTGGGCATCAGGACACTATTTACAAACACATTTCATTTTTGAAACATTCGTCATCATGCACGATATTAAATGTTTCAATAACGTTATTTCCTTTCAATACCCTTCTTTAAATTCTCCCTGTTAAAAAAACTGGCCCGACCCTGTGTATATCCTGGGAATGGGAACGCCTGCAAATGAAAGAGAATGCCCGTAAATATTGCTAATTTTTGTGGATACAATTCATTTGTGTTATTTTTTTTATGTTCGTTTGTATGGGACGTAGCCGATTTGTCTTTTCATTGGGGTAGAATTCGTTCAAAGTAACAAAAAATACGAAGAGTGAAATCTACTCGATAAAAGCGTTGATTCATTGTGTGCTGTATACGACACTCAATATTTGATTTCAGTTCCTTGATTGGGATATTTTCGTTTTGTGTAGATGTTTTGTTTTTTTTTATAGAAACATGGGAATTCTTTGTTAAGATGACGACATTTACTTTGATATTTCATTGTTATTTAAGATCACTTATCTTTTGTACTGTTCAAAGTTCCTTAAAAGGTTTTTTAATGATATTTTGGAAAACTTGACTACAAATTATGGATAGCCAAACATATCTGAGTAAAGTAATTTTATATATAAATTAAACTATTTGGTTAACATTATTTAATTTAACTTATAAATTATTCATTATAAATCCATGACTTCATTTATTTATTTATTTGATTCAAGACACAACAGTGTCTCTTACATAATATTATAAACAATAATATACAAGACAAGGTAATTTAAATACTTAAAATTGTTGACGAAAGTACAAAACATTAATCATAAAATAATATGAAGATATAAGGTCGACTATGTCTGTTTATTAGAACATAAGACATAAATGAAAAAAAAATGCAATATAAAACACCGTACAGCAATATTTGCTAATGGCGATTGCAGTACGAAATTAAAGTTTTTTAAATTTATAAATATAAAGAATAAAGGTTGAAAAAAGGAATGGAGTAGAAAACTATAGAGATAAGGATAAAAAATTATAACGAAGAGGTATTCTTAGTCGTGTAAATATTTTTTTCATTTCTTTTTACGGTCGTCATGGATAGTACATATCTGATAGATCAGTACTTTTGTGTTAATATATTTTTTTATTTGGCTTTAAAATGACTTAGTGAAGTTATATATAAACGTAAACATTATATAAAGATCGATGAAATTTGAAGCAATGTGTTGTTTATCTAACTTTGACTTTTATTTTAGGTTGTTTTATTAACAAATAATAAAAAGAAATAAGATAGACGTGAGTTAAGGAAATCATCGGGAATTAAGTATTATTTAAGATATTATACTCATTTTTAAATCATCCATTACACACGTACATGGAAAGATGAAAAATAAAAGTCCGAGAATGTGAAAGAGTCGATGAGGTGTTGACGTCGGATGTTGAGAATCGTGACCCACCAGAACAAAGGAGATTTTCATAGTCCAAGATATAAATGTAACGGTACAATTGTCTTAAATATGCTACTAGCATACCTTGCGGTTCATCAAACAAATTTTTAGACGTAATTCAGAGAATCTGGAGAAATTGATGGTCATTGAAAGTGAAAAGAAGGGAAATGCAGAGGCAGAGCGCCAGGATGATGATTGAGTGGTCAGATAAAATAATTGACTGGGGGAAGTCTGTGTACTGCAATGCAAATGGGAAGTGACCAAACTGAGTGGAGAGGTGTTGTCGTAAGCTGAACCACCAACATTCCATATATCATGACTTTCAGTAATGAAGGATGATGATGACAAACAAACACACAATCATTCCATTTTCCAGTTGGGGTAGGTAAAGACGACAAAACCTAAATCTTTCCCATCAAATATCCTTCGCATTGTCGTATCTACTATATAACGTTTCTCATAAAGTTCCTTCTGATTCACTTACGGTTATTTTCCTTCTTATAAAATTTCATTAATTTGGTCCAATCATACTTATCTTGGACACATTCTATCATCAGGATGCTGGGATTCAAAATTGATAAGTCTTAAGTTAAGATTTTCATCACCAATACGTTAAAGTCAAAACCACCTCAACGTGCTGCTTTTCACTTTCACTCACCCATACGTTCAACAAGTCTAAACCATCTCAACGTGCTGCTTTTCACTTTCACTCACCCATGCTTTCAATAAGTCTAAACCACCTCAACGTGCTGCTTTTCACTTTCACTTACCCATACATTCAAAAAGTCTAAACCACCTTAACGTGCTGTTTTTAATACATTAGGTTTTAGCTCACTTTCATCCTTAATAACAGCATTTCTTATTCTGTCAAATATGACTCACCATATATGCATGCGATTCCATTGCGCTTTTCGGCTTCTTTCAATCATTTTTACGATCACGTTTCACTTCCATACAAAAATTGACTACCTTGAAATTGATACTTTGCCTAATTAGGCATCTAACGGTGTATGATCTTAATCTTATGATCTTTGATCTTACTTGCAAACATGAAGTTTGCATTGCAAATATTATGCTTTGACGTTCACCAATAAATATGTTATAAGATAAAATCGTTGAATTTTTACTACATTTTGAAAATAGCGAGAAAAACAAAGGTTTAACATTTTTGAATTTTTACCACTAACACTTGCAAGGAGTATTATATCTCAATTGGTGTAATACATTTAGGTTTCTGAGAATAATAAAATATTAACTTGTTGGATTATTGTATAGAGTTTTAAAAAATACAAATCTTGAAAAATATAGTTTTCTTTCTTACCTTTTAATAATTAGTTGAGGGCTAGTTTTCATGTTAAGAATTATTTATTTCCTTTATTTCAATATAATGATAAAATTACTATTTATATAGCGCTTTTAAGATGACCAGTCTCCTCTAAATGCGCTTTTATTCGGTAAATAAACTCAATATTATCGAAATATTAAAAATATATATATTTTTTTATTAAATGTAAGGATAGGGATCGATAGATCTATTGCGTGCAAAGTTTCCAGGCATTCGCACCATATGAAAAATATGGAAAACGAACCTGGTTTTTTTAAATTCCTCGATAATTCTATTTCACTTTCTGGTGATCTAGAAATACTAATCAATTTTTAATTTCTTTTTCGATTCCTTGATATTGCTGCACCACCCTTTTGATGTAAGAATTAGACACTTTTCTACAAATCAAAATGATATTTGGTTCAAAAGCAATTCAAATATTATTTTGACTATCTCATAACACTTTCAGTATTAAATTTACAATATCAATAAGATCCAAATGATAAAGAAACAAATATTGAATTAAGAAAAGAAAATATTAAAGACGAGATGTTATCTTTGTCTGTTTTTACTTAATTTCCCTACTCTGAAAAACACATTTGGCTTTCAAGTGAAGAATTTCTCACAATTTCAACACGCGTACGCGTAAGCGGGAGGTGGATTTTAATTCGAGAAAGTGAAAAAAAAAAACTTTTAAAGGGAAAAATATGAAGAGATGTGAGAAAGTGGAAAGAAAGAGTGAGAATTTACCTCTTTGTATACAGGGTGACTTGCAAAATTACTACGCCGGCAACTGAGAAAAATACTCTTTTTGCAAAGATTGCCAACGTTATTTTCGCAGCTTTGTTTGTGAGAGTTAAGTGGTGAGAAGTGCTGTTCATTATTTGTCTACCAAGGTTATTTCTTCTCTTTTAGAAAATAAAATGCAATTTAACAGTTTTATTTTATTACAGTTAAAAATTAAAACTGAAAAAAGTGATTTATGGAATTGGGAATAATTTACTCTATATTAAAATTTCAGCGTACACATATGTGGGCAGAAAATTAAAATGTTTGTTTTTGTATTGTATTACACTTTTTTTGTATACAGTACAACCTGGCGGGCTAAATATAATGTGGTAATATCTTCCAACTAGCTAGGAAGATGTTAAAGAGACATTAAGTGATAAACCACACTGGAATCCTTTAAAAAAATCCGACTTCCAACAGGAACCGCACCCGTAACCTCCGGGCTGGGAAACAAACGTCTTACCAACTAGACCACGGAGGTTGACGTCATTTTTTATAATGTGATTTCATTTTTAATTTCTTTCTTTTCGTATTTATCAGGCCACTTGTTGATATTCTATGGTATCGTTTATTTTGAGAAAGATAAAATTATGTATGATACTTTATAAGATCTTTTACTGTGATTTAAAAAAAATTGTTACAAACTCGACTGTATTTGAATTATTTTAAAACGTTCTGTACTAAACATAAAATAATAATTGTACAAAAATAAATTATACATAGATGTCACTACAAACCAAAAAAGTTATCAAGTGAGGGACACCACAATATATAGTGGAGTATTAAATTACCTCCACGATAATACAAAGAAAGGACACTACATCATATAAAGTGGTTTCTTGAATTGTCTCCAAGATAGTATAACACTCGTGGCACTAGAATATATTGATTGTGACATTACCGAAACGTCGTCCAGTATCAACACATGGAGTGCCGTATAAATCAGTACATATCATGGTCAATTGGATTGATCATTAATAAATATTTATTCATGCGATTGATACGCATATGTATGGAAAAACCAGTGAACTTTAGATTTAATAATCTGAGTTTTTTTCATACTAAGACATATTGCGAACATTGTGTGTCTTATTTTATACAAACCTACATTTTTTCTATCTTCTGTTGCGCAACAGACCGTATAAATTTAGGGTTGAATTCACAATAGACCTTCAGGCAGTGTAGGGAACTGGTACACCATTCAGAAACATTCAGACACACCGTTTCATTCCTCACGCTATATTTCCATGTTAAATGAATTTATAAGATCTTAAAACAAAACTTCATTTCTCACTTCAGATAGTTTTGGGATGAAAACATTACCGAAATCATACATAATCTGATGTTTAAAATGTACAAGTTGAAAATATGATCAAAATGATGATATTTTGGGGTTAAAAAAATATCAAAATCTTACATAATCTGATGTTTAAAATGTACAAGTTGAAAATATGATCAAAATGATGAAATTTTGAGGTTAAAAAATAATCGAAGTCTTACATAATCTGATGTTTAAAATATACAAGTTGATATGATCAAAATGATGATATTTTGGGGTTAAAAAAATATCAAAATCTTACATAATCTGATGTTTAAAATGTACAAGTTGAAAATATGATCAAAATGATGAAATTTTGAGGTTAAAAAATAATCGAAGTCTTACATAATCTGATGTTTAAAATATACAAGTTGATATGATCAAAATGATGAAATTTCGGGGTTAAAAAAATATCAAAATCTTACATAATCTGATGTTTAAAATGTACAAGTTGAAAATATGATCAAAATGATGAAATTTTGAGGTTAAAAAATTATGAAAATCATGCATAATCTGATGTTTAAAATGTACAAGCTGAAAATATGATCAAAATGATGAAATTTCGGGGTTAAAAAATATCAAAATCTTACATAATTTGATGTTTAAAATGTACGTGGTTTTTCGTTTAACGAGTTATCTCAGCTTAATAATCAACACAAACGTTATCATCGAGCAAAGCTCAAACAATAAAATCACATTTGGAAATTCGAGATTTTCGATATCAGAGTTTCCGAATTTATATAAATACAAAAGAAAATCTTTTAAATTACTATATTTTTCCAATAACGACAGACGAAATCTATTAACACGTCTTAAGGGGTTAACATTTTATAATGTCAATAAACAAGCATAAATTTTTATAACAAGCATAAATAAAAAAAACGAATTTAAGTTGCATGATCACGATCATCTCAAAATGTATGATCATTTCAGCATGTCATTATTGACGATTTAAAAATACAGTAAAAAAATCTAACTATTTATATATTCAGTGAAATAAAAGAAAAAAAAACTAAGTTTATTAAAGTTCGGTAATTCCAAACCCATTTCTTAGTAACCGATTCTGGAATTACACGTCTTGAGGGGTTTACATTTAATAATGTCAATAAACAAGCATAACATTTTAAAAGAAGCATAAATAAAAAAAACGAATTTAAGTTGTATGGTCATGATCATCACAACATGTATGATCATTTCAGCATGTCATTATTAACGATTAAAAAATACAGGAAATCAAACTTTTTATATATTCAGTGAAAAAAAAGAAAAAAAAAATACAAAGTTTATTAAAGTTCGGTAATTCCAAACCCATTTCTAAGTTACCGATTCTGGAATAACAGCAATGTTCCAGCCTTAGTATTTTACCAAAAAAATAAACACTGTCATTCAACTTAACATGTCAATAGAGAGATTTTCTATTTATTTTTATTGTTGACGTTGTCTTGCAAGACGAAATAAATTAAAGATTTAAAAACGAAATTATATTTTATATTTTTTAATAATAACAATGAATTTCTATAAACATAACGCTATCTCTTTGAATAAATTTAAATAATCAAATTTATACCTCGGAAATAAACACCGTGAGAAAGAAGTACACCGAGAAAAGGGAAGAAGGCAAAATAGTAGAAAGAACACACTAACATAATTTTCAACTCTGAGAAATGTAAGAAAAAAGAGAAACAGAACATGTATTATGAGATTTATGGATATGGACGTGGTATGAGCTGTGTGCATGGATTGAAAGACGTAGAGATCTGTCCTTTCTGCTTAAGCTAAAAGGAACATTTTATAATGGTATGCATGTCATATGAATACATTAAAAAAAATCCTTTGTTAAGTTTTTTATGTATCCTAATAAATATTTTATGTGACGGTTATTTAAAAATACAACCTAATTTAAAAACGGTCTCTTCAACTGAGATGATCTAGTTTGCGCCATGCACGACTCAACGTATGATATG
Organism: Odontocerum albicorne; assembly: GCA_949825065.1. Classification (NCBI taxonomy): domain Eukaryota; kingdom Metazoa; phylum Arthropoda; class Insecta; order Trichoptera; family Odontoceridae; genus Odontocerum; species Odontocerum albicorne. The sequence goes on along the minus strand of OX463847.1, from coordinate 14,452,875 downwards.
TTATTATTATTTTTTATTCAAATAATTCTGTTTCTAAACACCTTTTACATTTGATATGACTTTTGATTATTATTACGAGGCCGTGGAGAGAAGAGGCCTGGAAAATTGGTTCTGAAAATATATGCATTTCATGCGAGTGTTCCCCATTTTCCCGTGTCGTAATTACGTTTTCAGGAATTTTCAACTGAACGAATGTCGGGAGCATTACACATATTGTAGTACAAATGAAGGCAAAAAAGAGGCAGGGTATACAATTCAAGTGGGAGAAATAGCTGTTATTTAAGATTTGTTGGTTGTGTGTAGTGCGATGTTAAAAGAGATAAACCTTAAAATATTAGATAATTAATGAAATAAATTGGTTTCATTATAATTTTTGACAACACGGACAAATAAATTGAACTTTATCTTTTCTTTGATAAAAATCTCGAAAAAAAAAACAACATGGTACTTTGAAATAATGATAGTATAACTCTTGTCCCTTATCTGCTAGTTCTAATTTAAAAAAAAATAAGATTTTATTACTTTACCTTCTATTTATTCTAAAAAATATTGTTAGAATTATTCATTAATCTTTTTTGCGATGCTGGGGAACTACTGTACTGCCAGATGTGATTTTTGATTATCTGTTTGAATTTTAAGTAAAGTGGGATTTATCTAGGTATCCTTGAAGCTAAATTGGTGATGGTTATTTTTGGTTGAAGTTCGTTTTCTTGAGTATAATTTTAATTGGATTGATGCTTGTGTGCTGTTTAGAGATGTAAGTGACGTGTGTAGCTTTACAAAGCATTTGAAGACAACACTTTTTGGTAAATCATATAAAGACATTATAATTACACCTAAAATCGTAAATTTTACTATCATACACATGTATATCGGATGACATAGATAAGTTACTTTGTGGTTTGGTTAGTTTTCTTCTTAAATATGTTTTACTTTGCAGATACATATGCAAAGAAGCTCTAATGGCAGCAACCACCAATTTTTTATTTTTACAATTCATTTACATATATAAATTGATTTTCAAATATTATTAATCTGTCTACCACAGTTTCTTATTTTTACACATAACATATATGAGTTAATTTTCTAATATTATCAATATCTTAACAATAATGAGTTTAAATTCTGAATAAGAGCGCCTTTGAAGATAGTTTACTCTCTAAACAGCGTTATATAAAACATCCTATTATTAGTATCATAAGTGTAAATATTTAAAAAAAGTACTATCGTTGAAATTAAGAACACTTTGAATTAAAAAATACTATCGTTGAAATTAAGAACACTTTTAATTAAAAAGTACTATCGTTGAAATTAAGAACACTTTGAATTAAATATATCGATAATTGAAAACAAAAAAATTTGTTTATCTAATTTATTTTATAATATTATATATTTTTAACTTTACGTTTTTGTACTGCTAATTAGGATAGGTGGTGCTAGAGGTTCCTTTGTTTATATGATATCTATATTAGACTCCTCATCGTTTTACCTGAAAACGGAGTGTATACTTTATAGTACTTGTACGTTTAGTACTGCCTGCTGCTATACGGTTTGAAACGTCGCATGTTACTAAAGCTCATGGAGAAAAAGCTCTTAAGTTTTGAAAATATATATCTTAAAAAAGTAGTTTGTTCAAGTGGTATAATAAATGAGATTGTTCATCATTGAATGTTGTGGCAGCTTAAAACTATTAAAATAAATGTGAAACGCTGAAGCTATTACGTTGTATATTAAAAAGTATGCTTAGTATATGTCCAAGAGCTGTTTTATCGTCCGAATAAACAAATCACATGGTTATCTGATACCATCTACCCTAGATCTTGTGTTTCTTTATAACATCTCAGATTGTCTTGTGGACTAGCCTGCAACTCTGGAACAAATTGATTAAAGCGTTTTCTCTCGTTTTTTAAACCTGTTTATTGAGAATGCGTGTACTTTACGGTAGCTAACTCGTATATGGGCATATTTAGTTCAAAGTTTTCAGGGATTAAGAGAACGTTGACTGAATTGGCGGAAAAATGGATTTCATCTACCTTGGTAACATGACTGAACCGTGCATGAGATGAACACTTGAGATTTTATACATTGGTATTGTTTAATGATTATCTGTTGTTTATTCATTAACCAATTTTCTGTAAGTTTTCTGTCATATCAAAATAAATTGAACGATGAAGAGATTCACAGTGTTTCTCTGAAAAAGGATTTAACGGAAAAGCGGGCTGTGAAACAACCCGGAAGGAGACCATTTTTAGCATTGTGGTGTTCCTAACTTAAATCAAAGAGTTTTAGATTAGTAGGTAGTCGTCATCATCGTTGCTGGGCCTCGAAGTTGAGGATATCATCGTTATCCTAATGAAAATTTAGTTAGAAAGCTGAGTTATGCCGTGGAGTTTATTTTTTTAGGTGAGTGAGCCATTACACACCAGCAAATTGGATTCAGTACAACGGTGTGGTCGGTGAGCAGGTTGTTCACTGTTGATCAAAATCATGTTTAAGTAATATCCGGTTGCTTAGCATTTCTGGAAAAAAATACAATTTATATCATAAATAAACAATAATGATTTACTAAACAGCATATCTTGACCGCGTCCAATAAATGTTGCGTTTATTCTTTCTTCGAGGAACTTTTCTACCTATACATCAATTGTCGTTTTATAAAAAAATAGTTTTTTTATATTGACGCATACATGATAATTGCACAGTGACTTGAATTTGGTGACACAAATCATCCAAGTTTAAGTGGATTACCAATATGAGAAAAAACATACTGAAGAAAAATCAACTTCAAAACATACTGAAGAAAAACCAACTTCAAAACATACTAAAGAAAAATTAACTTCAAAACATACTGAAGAAAAATCAACTTCAAAAGCTTTTTAAATGCATTCTCGTTTAATTAAGAAATATAAAATTTCCCGTTTTGATAGCACTTCCTCGTTAATTTGAATAGAATCGATTATTCGAGTACCTTTCATGTTGACACTTTAACTTTTTGATATTCATATTATATTATATTATAATATTACTCGTTTCCCTTCGTTATAATGATGGATTGGTGAGATGATGGAATATCAAAAGTAACGTCACAACTATTTCATTTCACACAAGAGAAAATTATTCCACGAAACTATTAAACCTAATATTTTATTAATACTGTTAATAAAAAATATAAACAGTTCAGTTTAACAACAGAAACATGAATTCTAAAAAAACAAAGTTCAACCTTTTTTTTTTAGATATTACCTTTAAGTTAAGTTTATTTGTGTCTTTCTATAACGCAACATAATAACAAGCTCTTTTTCGATAGACAAAAAGGTTATAAAAGTAGTTTTAGTCAAAAAAGTCTTGTGAATATTAAGTAAAAAGTAGAGATTGAAAGAAATTTATTTATTGATGCATAAATATATAATATATGCCTTTAATTACCATATACGAGTATAAGTCGACTAAGTCATATATTTTTTGTATTGAGATATTTAGGAACCTTAGCGTTTGAGTGTAATAAAAAACATTTTTCTATTATGTTACAAAATATTAACCAAAGTAGTTTGGTAAGTAGTTACTGCTTTAATGAAAAACTTTTATGTTATTAAGATATACAAGTATCATGTAAAAATATGTATGTGTTTTTTATACTTCACAAGACTATTTTACAATTTTTACTATTTTCACAATTAATCGCACATCTTAAAAATTGTAATTTGTTTAATCAAACACTGTTTATTCCACTTTTTGTAACGGTATAACCCGACCGGTTTTAAGGCGTTCACATCATCATCAGGGGAGCACAAACAAGACTGAATTATGGTACCTTGAAACCGGTAGGGCTATACCGTTACAAAAAGTGGAATACACAGTGTTTGATTAAACAAATTACAATGTCTTCAAACCTCCACAATGGTAATGCCTTAACTATAAATAATACATCTTAAAAAGTGTAAGACGGAAAATTAAATTTACAGTTTTAAATAGAACAAGACGGAAAATTAAATTTCTTGGACCTAACATTATCTAGGAAAAATGGCACATTTGACTTTGATATATATAGGAAAAATACTTATTCAGACTCTATAATTCCAGCAACTTCCAACCATCCAAATAACCATAAATTCGCCGCCTTTAACTGTATGCTTCATAGATTGCTCAGTGTCCCATTAACCGATGAAAATTTTAAAAAGGAATTAATAACCATCAAAAAAATTGCTACACATAATGGCTATCCTGGAAGCCTCATTGATTCACTTTTAAAAAACAAAACAAAAAAGAAAATTATAAAAGATTATATATTTAACGACACCTATAAGCATACCTATAAATGGAGCAAAGTTGTATTTATAAAAAAACATATCATATGAAATAACCAAAAATATTCCAAGTCACATAAAGCCAGCTTTTTACACTAACTTTAATCTCCGGAAACTCTTATTTAATGGGAAAGGCAAAAATGGAATACTTAGCAACAGTGGTGTGTATAAACTTTTATGTGCTGACTGTGATCATTTCTATATAGGAAAGACAGGAAGATCTTTTGAAAAGAGATTTCGTGAACACAAATCCGCCTTAACAAATCCTCTAATTTATTCTGAAATGGCTAATCATTGTCACCGCGAGAATCATACTTTTTCTATCGATGATGCCAAATTCTTACATATCAGTGGTAACGGAAATAAATTGGACAGATTAGAGGCCCTAGAAATGTCTAAATCAGTAGACCGATCGGAACATCTGTTGAACAGTTATTAACCCAAAACTCTCCGCTCTTGGCCAAAATTGTCCCGTGCCTTTCTCCCCCCCCCCCCAGCCCACAACCGTTGAAGCGCGTATATCGGTGCCAGTTCGAATAGCATTTAGTCTTGTTTGCGCTCCCCTGAAGATGAGGTGAAAGCCTTGAAACCGGTAGGGTTAAACCGTCATAAAAAAGTGGAATAAACAGTGTTTGATAAAAATAAATTACATCTTAAAAATTATTTGTAACAAAAAATATTTCTGATTTATTCAAAAAGGAAGTTATAAATAATACACTTACATTTTGTGAATATAATCATGTTAAATAAATTTATAATAATACTAGATATTTCTTCTTCTTCAATATCGGTATTTTCTTTTTGTGATCTTTCGAGAATAAGAAAACAGTGGCGGAATGTGTAGTAACATATCTATTATATCCTTGTGTTTTTTTCATTATAAGTGGTCGGGTATTCAAATCAAGTGGAAATAATTGAATTATTTCGTATATTTTTGGCCTTCCTTTTTTGGGTAAAAGTCCATAATCTGAAATTCTGCACTATCATCTAAATATGTTTTTTAAAATATTTGATAACGGGTCCTTTAGAAATCTAATTCATTGTATTTTCAATTAATAGACACATTCTCCTTTAGTATTTCTACATATATTCCCTTTGCAATTGGTTTACCTAGAGATTTTATTTCTTTAAATGATTTTTTGTTGACACTGAGATATCAGTCTAAAATAGTCTTCAGGTATATAATAAATATAGTTTTATACAAACATCATACAGGTACATGCATTTAAAAAAAAAAAAAAGAAAGTATACCGAAAAGTAAATGACTCAATCCACTATCAAATTAAACAAAAATATAATTATGTTTACCGACGAACTTTGCAGTCATGAAATGGTGCATTTTTAAGTATTTACGAATAAGTTCTTCTAGATCATTAAAATAAAAAATAATTGTTAGATAAAATAAATATTTTTTTTGACTTAGTCCACTGTCATAATTACCGACATAGATATCCGTGAAATTACAATTTTTATAGATTCAGTCTCATGAATAATTATTTACTATAAATACACTTTTTCGTTCGGTATTTTATTTCGGTTGGAAATGACCAACGTTTTCAGAACCTCATTTATTCCATCTTGCGATCGAAGCCTTCGTCGTCTTTAAGGACATCAGTCTTTGATTGTACACTTTAATTGTTGTCCTTTTGTTTGAAACAAATACAAATAACTATTACGGTTTTGTGTAAAAAGTTCATGTTTAACTCAGTGATCGTGTTTTTATTTCAAATTTAATGAAAAGTATTTCGAAACTGTTTTGGAAACAAGTTTGAAATTTCTAATCGTTTGTAACATAGCTAACAGTTAATAAACTGGAATAAATTCATCATCATCCCCATTATGCCATATTTCAATTAGAGTAAATACTGAGAAAGGATACCCATTTCATTATATCCTCATACACATGTTTCACTTCCGCCACGTTTATATACCTCGTCATGCATACTTTTCTATTGTACAAGGCTTTTTCCTCTTTCAGAATTTTATTTATTTAGTCATGCTACATCCTTCAATGTCCTTCTAATCTTCTCAAACCTTTTATACTACCTATAGGTTATTAGGCCGAGCGCAGCACCAGATGAGAATAGTGATGTCGGGTAAACCACTAAAGAACACCAAGGAGTTTGTCTACCTCGGGAGCAAAATAACATGGGACGGTCGGTCCAAGAGCGAGGTCGACAGCCGTATACATCAGGCTAGACTTGCATTTAATAAAAGGTCGAAAATAATAGAATCAAATAATATAGACCTAAAACTGAGAATACTCCTCATCAAGACCTATGTATGGAGTATCTTGATGTACGGCTGCGAGACATGGTGCCTATCCGAAAGAGATAGACGAAGACTAGAGGCTTTTGAGATGTGGTCCTATAGAAGACTATTAGGAATTTCCTGGAGAGACCGCATCACAAATGAAGAGGTTCTCCAACGAATCGAAGGAGGAAGGCACCTGCTCAGGATCCTGTCCGAAAGGCGTGCAAGATGGATCGGTCATATAATACGACAAGAGGGCCTCTTGCATGCCATAATGGAGGGTATGACCGAGGGGACAAACTCTAGGGGACGCCCACGCCGAGAGTACCTGGAGGACCTGTTGGTGGACGTGCGCTGCTCAACATATACAGACTTAAAGAGAGCCGCACAGGACAGGGGGGAATGGAGGAGAAGAGTTCAAATTGCTGCAAACCAGTCTTAGGACTGCAACCACGGAAGAAGGTTATTTTTGTAAATATTTTATTATTCATTCTTTCTGTATATCCCAACCATCTCAACGTTCTTTTTTGGCATTGCATTTTCTTATATTTTTTTCTCATACCTTATTTGAATATCCTTTTTTACGCCACATTCTCATTTACGAGTATTTTACTTTCGGAATAAATTTAAAATGCTTTTACCAATTCAATTCGGAGATCGTTTTTATAAATTGTATTAGATATATTAAAATAGTTGAGGAATTTCAGTCAAGTACAATGACAAATGAGAAAATCAAGTTAAAAATGTTTTTATCCTTTTCATTGATGAAGGTTATTCAAATGCTTGAGCAGGAAAGTTGAAAGCGCTCAGCACATTATCCGTTTATTGTGTGCTTGGAGTGTAGGGCGTTTTGCAAAAATATACCAAGGTAAAGAGGAAATATTTTATATATTACGGCCACCGGACTCGTTTAACCTTTGCCTAGTGGGAACAAACGAACACGAAACCGGAAGAAGTGAAAAGTATTAAAAAGTGGGTGAACACCAACATCCAACTTTTGTCATAGAGAACGGGAGAAAGTGGTCTAAAAAACTCTCAAAAATTATTTCTTGGATTAAATAAAAATAGTATTTTTAGATAAAGTTTTTCAGTTTGTGGTGTTGTATTGTATAATACAAACACAGTATACAGTACACCCTTGCGGATTTTTGTTATGTGGCAATCTCTTTCAACCAACCATAAAGATGTTAAAGATGCCTTTATTGGAAATCAAACAACAATCTTTTAAAAAAAAACTAATTATCTTATTAAATTGACTATGGATGTCGTTATAATTTTTTTAACTTTAATTTGTATTCACAATAAGAGTTATTAACCGGTTTCAAGTCACTTTGTTTTCTTCTTTAGGTTGTTACTAATGAAACAATCAGAGTTTTTAAATTCAGCATCACATAAACTTTAATTGTATTCCAGTTTTTTACGTTTGTTAAAAAAATGGATTTGAATTTTATTTTCTCTCTTTAATCTGGCAGTAAATATATAGGGTTCTATGTATATGTGTGAGTATACGCGTTTGTATTTATTAAATGTATGTTATAATTGTCAACTGCTTTTTTATGTTTGCTAAATTTTACATATGTATTGGATAATAAACATCTGGCGTTCTCGCACCCGGACTTGCTCTCATATTCGTGGGGAGTATCTGTATTGGGAGAATGTTACGAGATAAGGTTAGGTTAGGGTTAAGTTAGGTTGGGTTAGGTTAGATTAGGTTAGGCTAGGTTAAGTTAGGTTAGGTTAGGTATTTTGATAACCTCTCTTTAATGTATTTTCTTTACATATATGTGGGATATGTATTTGCTTTCCTTGTGGCTTTCAATAAACCTTTTATTATTAATCAAGTGAATACGTGTTTAATATATTGAATAATAAATGATTTGCTGTTCGCAAAAGCTAGCTAGACTACAATATATTCCATATTTACTGAAGTGTTAAATATTGGGTCCTTACATGTGAAATTGGCGTTTTGTTTGGGAGGAACATAAAGTTGATTTTTTTTTAATATAATATATTTATTTAATCAAAGTATGTACCATTGCTATCTATGCACTTTTGCCATCTCATAGGTAGTTCATCGATCCCTTTACTAAAAAACCATTCGGACGGGAATCAATAAAATCTTTGAAGTCGGTTTGGACTGCCCCATCGGAGTTGAATTTTTTCCCTTGTAAGAAGTTATCCAAATTTCGAAAAAAATAGTAATCTGTTGGGGCAAGGTCCGGAGAGTACGGTGGATGTCTTAGACATTCCAATTGAAGCTCTTCTAATTTGGTAGCCGTCTGTTGTGCAGTGTGTGGTCTAGCGTTATCATGAAGCAGCAGTGGCCTAGAGCGATTAACCAGCCTCGGTTGTTTAGCAGCTAGCTTTTCCATCATGGTTTGCAGTTGCTGACAATAGACATCTGCCGTAATCGTCTGGCCAGATTTAAGAAAGCTGTAGTGAACGACACCAGCACTAGTCCACCAAACGCTCACAAGTAACTTTTTTGGAGTCAATTTTCGCTTGGGGCATGGTTTGGCTGATTCGGCAGGGTTCAGCCATTGCGATGAGCGCTTCCGATTATCATACAGGATTCACTTTTCATCACAGGTAATGATTCGATTCAAAATCCCTTCATTATTGTGCCGGTTGAGTAATGCAACGCAGCAGTCAACGCGCGTTTGTTGATTTGCTTCACTCAATTCGTGAGGTACCCACCTTTCAAGCTTTTTCACCTTCCCAATTTGCTTCAAGTGGATTAAAACAGTTTTATCACTAACACCGTAGCCTGCAGCTAACTCGGACGTGGTTTGCGATGGATCCGCTTCCACAATAGCCTTCAATTCTTCATTATCAACTTTGGTCTCCGGCCGTCCACGGGGCTTCTTCTGCAGGTCGAAATTTCCAGAACGAAAACGTTGGAACCAAAAACGCACTGTGTTTTCTTTTGCGGCACCGTCGCCATACACATCATTAATCCTTCGAGCCGTTTCTGCAGCACTGGTGCCACGGTGGAACTCGTACTCGTAAATAACGCGATATTTCAAGTTTTCCATTTTGTAAACTGAGTGACGCAAAGAAAAAAAACAATTGAGGAAAAAACAAATGAATTATAATTTTCGAAACACAAATACTTGAGTAAATAGCTGTATAAATTTGAGTTTGAAATTCCTAACCAAAGAGAAGATATTTGAGATCAAAGTTGCAAGTACGGCAAAACGCCGGTTTCGTATGTGGGGACCTAATATTGTTCCAGATTTTTTCATATCTGATTGTAATTAAGTTATTTTTATAAACCAAACTAGTTGGCTGTATGATATATATTAATTGGTTTTTTTATTCTAAAAATTGCACTCATAAAAATAAAAAAGTGATAATGAAAATACAAATAATACAAAAAATAAATAGATGAATTTCATCGAGCTGTTTCACTAAATCAAAAGAGTCTTTTGCAGCTCTTCGTATCTGTTATATCAGGTTTTAAGGAGTGTTGTATTTGGCGCACACCTACTTTTGATGAAATTGATTACGAACAAGGTTTGAAGATGTGTAACGCTTTTAAAATGTCGGCAGTATAACTACAACCAAAAGATCTTAGACCACAAATGAAAATATGTCTGAAAGTAAGTTAAGAAAGATAGGAAAAACTAACATTAGAAAACAATATTAAAAAAATACCTAAGACATACAACTTAAAGTTTTCGGGTAGTATGAGGTTTTTGTGAAGATTTTATTATTTAAACCCTTCAACCTTAATCTGAACGTTAATGCTATGGTTTTGTTTTTAACTAGTGGTTTCAAAAAGGTTAAATATTGGGTTTTTTGTGTCACGGTCAGTTTTTATGGTTGGTTCATTTTAGAAAAAAATGTCCAATTACGTTAGAAAATGTATTTGTAAGCGACGCCTTTTACCAAAAGGATTCCTTTGTTAAGGATGAAAAATTTCTTCTAAAGGACAGAAAGTAGAATGTATGATAAGGCTCTCTCTCTCTCATTGGGGGTGAGTAATGAAGATATTAGAACAGTGGCGTAATTTTTGTTATTTACGCACGTATTACATTCATTCTGATCATATTATTCTTCTTGGAAAAATATAAAATTCGACGAAACTTTGTGAGTGCTTTTAAAATATTTGTGCGAGAAGGTTTATGAATCGATATCACATATGAAGAAAAACATGTTGATTTTAAGATTTTACCCTATCTCGCCAATGTCTTTCAACTAATCGGGAGGAGCTGCTGCCCTCAAATGACGCAGACATTTTTACCGCGTAGTATTTATGGGTATAAATATATCTAAATGTTTGCTCATATCTATTATTTCGAAAAAAGTATTGTAAAAAAAAAAACATACCGGTGTGCTCTGATTGCCTCACTTCATGCTTGCCATTGGTTCCAGTACAGAGGTGTGACCGGTGAGTTTGATGGTATGTAATGGATTACTCGCTTAAAAGAGGAGAAAATGGAAAAGAAAACGTGAAGAAAACTCTACGGCACCGCTTTGCTTTCCAATCAAATTGACATTGGAATGGTAACGGGATCCTCGATTATGAAGCCCAGCAATAACGGCATATATTATGCCAGTAACTAGCTGAGAGGTTACAACATTTTTAAGTTACACGCAAATAGATAAAAAACCATTAAAATTGTCAGAACAGAAATTACAAATTAAAAGTAGATAATAAGAAAATGTACAAAAAATAATTTTTAAAATCAAAATTATTTGGTGAGGGGAAGGATTGGAAAAATAAAAATAGAATGAGAAATACAGGTTATATCATTAATGAGAGATATAATGATTTGAATGTCGCTTTTTGATGCAAGTCAATGAGAGAGTACGTCTTTGAACTGTTATGCTAAGGCCACACCAAAGTACTTCGCTAGGTGCTACGTGACTAATAGACTAGGTGATTTCATGCTTGGTCACACCAAAATGCTTCACACAAATTCATTTGACATTTGGGAGTAGTTGAGTCAACAAACAATGCCACCCTCAAAACTGACTAATTTCATTACAACTTACCATCTTTATTTACTTCCTGTGCAACTTCATTATAAAGCGATTTAATTACAGGTACATTTTTGTATAATTTGCTTGATGGGTTCCACAAAGGCTCCCTTTTATACACAACTGTGTCAGGACTATATTTGATAAATTGCATACCTCACGTCCTCGAAATTGTTAATTCGCGACATATCATAATTTATGAAACTTGTGGTGTCGAGACCATGTGCTTGCCTTGAAAACATGAAGATTAAAATATTATGAAATACTTGAATATTTTAAAATACTAAGACAATAAAATAAGGGTAGGTACCCGGGCAGTCAGGTACATTTTTATTCGATGACAACATTGTCGAGTATGATTTTTGTCGAGGTTGGCACCACTTGTTTTGCTATTTCCTTGCTATGGGGAGTGCGGCGCTGGCAGCTTTTCTTTCCGTTCGGAACGTGTTCGGGTGCTGACGTGCTGAGACGGCGGTCTTCCTCTTCTATCACAGAACGTCAGAACGCCATCTTTAATTATGGGTGAATATTATTCCTTTTTATATTAATGTTGGATTTCGTCGCCACGCTAAAAACCCACCGAGTAAAGTAATTTCAAATTGTTATTGAAATCTCCCTTGCTAAATACAACACAGTCTTCCTAGCCAATTTTAAACTTTTTTTCTTGACCTTCGTCAAGTTTTTTATATATCTTTTTTTCTTTTTTCTTTTTTTTAATATAATAAACTGTTTCATTCCAAATTATACTTGTTTAATTGTGTCGCCTGTCCCTGCGAGAGTTGAGAGAGAGTTATTCAGAGTCAAAGGAACCCAACAAACCCCTGAGATCTAAAGAGTTCCTGCCTCTTTAAGAAACCGGCTGACCTGAACGGGAGTGTCACACCTCATTTGATGGTAATGTGTTATAACTAATTTATGTATTGAAATGTGAACAACCTAATATTGTTTTTAAATAGGAAAGAGATGTGACATATTGACGCCCGAACGTGCGGCGTATTTTACTCTGGTATTTCTGATCTCTCGTTGGACAAGGTTTTTATTTATAATTTGTTTTGTGTGTTTTAAATAATAATTTGTTTACAGGAAAGTGTTTTATATGTATTTTTTTTGTGTGCGCCGTTTGTTTTCACTGTTCGCGACCACGTGCCCATCTTGTTGTCGCGTGCATACGGGCTCCGAGTTGGAAAGGCCGTTTTTCGAGTCTTTTTGGAATAGATTTTAGTTAACTTTTTCTAAATATTTTCTTGTAAAGAGTTGTGTGTTCCTTATTTAATTCGATTTAAAAAGTTATTTTGTTTGGAGATTTGAACCATGCTTCTCCCGCGTTTGTTTTCGCTGTTCGCGACCACGTGCCCATCTTGTTGTCGCGTGCATACGGGCTCCGAGTTGGAAAGGCCGTTTTTCGAGTCTTTTTGGAATAGATTTTAGTTAACTTTTTCTAAATATTTTCTTGTAAAGAGTTGTGTGTTCCTTATTTAATTCGATTTAAAAAGTTATTTTGTTTGGAGATTTGAACCATGCTTCTCCCGCGTTTGTTTTCGCTGTTCGCGACCACGTGCCCATCTTGTTGTCGCGTGCATACGGGCTCCGAGTTGGAAAGGCCGTTTTTCGAGTCTTTTTGGAATAGATTTTAGTTAACTTTTTCTAAATATTTTCTTGTAAAGAGTTGTGTGTTCCTTATTTAATTCGATTTAAAAAAGTTATTTTGTTTGGAGATTTGAACCATGCTTCTCCCGCGTTTATTTTTACTGTTCGTCACCACGTGGCCATTTTTTTTTGTTCTCACGTGTATACGGGCTTCATTTTGGTTAAACTGTTTTAAAGTTGTTTATTAACGAATCGTGAATAGAATTTTAGTTAATCCAGGGAAGAAAAAGAATAGATTTTCTAGTTAACGTTCGCTAAAATATTTCGTTGTCAAGAGAATTGTGTTCTGATTTATTTGAGACCAATCTCATATTAAGAGAGTTCGTGGGTAGGCAAAGCGCATGAAACGCCTATCTTTCGTGAAATAATTCGCTGTTCAGTTGGCCCAGTTTTTCGGGTTTTCTTTCAAGGATTAATCATTTCTTGGTGCTCGGTTTGTCGAAATATGGAGAATTTCAACGGTTTAATATTACAAAGAAGTGGAAGTTTCGCTTAAGTTAGATTCCTCTTTTACTTAAAAAGATTCCGTTGGAGCAAGTTATTTTTGGTTTCGATCTTGGTTCAATGGCCGAATCATGCATTGAATAGTTTCTTGCAGTAATGGATCTATAAACGATATAGTTGTTTATAGAGATTGAATTACATTTTGGTCTATAGTTGTTTGTAAATTTGAACTACGTTGTTTAGAGAAACCTTGTTTGTTTAACAAAACGATCGAGTTAGAATTGTTGTTTTGTTAGTAAGGTCTTGATTTGCTTCGGTTGGGCCTTCTGTCCTATTATTTTATTGTTGCAATGTATCCAATTAAGGCCGAGGGAAGATCTCTTCATTCTGCTCCCCTGTTTTCAAGAAAAGAAGTGCGCGGTCAGAGAATAGTAAATAGGACTGGTGTGGTATTTCGTGGATAGTCAGGCTTAAAAAGAATGAAATTTCACGTGGATTAAGCTCCAGCTCATCTTTGAAAGGAGATGGGCTAGGCAAGGTGTTATGTGCGCCCTACTTTCGTAAGAAATATTCCAATCGCGTAAATGATCCAGTTTACGAATTTTGTTTAAGAATAAATAATAATTATTATCTCAGTGGCCAGTTTTGTGATTTTGCGAATTGTGGTAGTACGAAAAGGAGATAAAAGATAGGAATTCAATATTAAGAAAATTTAAATCATCGAATAAAAAATTGCGTTTAACCAAACACCGGGAAGATAGAAGCCATTTTGTTTTGTAGGTAGTTCTACCCCTCTAGGAAATAGATTCGCATGGTACCGTGTTTGAAACAGATTAAATTAATAAAATAATACAGGAAGTGCGTGGTCAATTGAGTGACGATAATTAGTGTTTTGAAATCGTAGAATATTCCAGTTGAACAAGAATTGGTTCCTGGTCAATTGAGATCAATCTCACCTTGAAAGAAGGTAACTTCCGTAAATAATGTTTCAATCGCGCTAGAGATCCGGTTTACGGACGTTGTTTAGGAATAATTAATAGTTGAAATCGCAGTGTCGGTTCAGGGATTTTCAAAGTCAAGGGTAAAAGGAGGAATTGCGTCGTAATTATGGATAGTTTATTTTGTTATCGGTGCAGCGGGTCAAGCAGTAAATATTGTGAAAAAGAAAAAAAGTGGGAACTTGAAGAAGGCTCTAGATGGAAGTATTGCGTCATAAATACATTTTTTTTTTTTTTCGTGATAGCAGTGGCTGTTATTAAACAATATGTTGGAATAGAGAGAACTGGAATTAAGTTCTAGAAGGGTTCTTGTAATAGGATATTGCAAATTATTACGCGGAGCTACTGTTGTTATGGCGAGTTTGTGTAGAAAGTATTGCGTCATAATTGATGTCGTTCGGTGATATTGGCTGTTCTTATTGACAGAGGGATTGTTAGAAAGGGCTGTTGTATTTTATTGATAATCAGTCAGTCGATGCTGAGTTTTCTTACATGCGCTGTTTGTAAACACTGAACGGAATTACGTTTTAGACAGATTCATTTGTTCTCGTATCAATGTCTTTTGATAGAGAGGTTTGTTATTTGGTCTGAATTGAATTTCGGTTGGTTAGATTCCTTTGTGTTTTTGTATCAATACGATTGTTAACAAAGTGGTTTATGGGTTTCGGTAGGAATAGGGTTTTAGGATGATTCCTTTGTTCTGTCAATGCATCTGTATAGCACGGTTGGTTTAGAAATTCGAAAGGAATTTCGTTTTAAATAGATTCTTTTGTTTTGCATCAGTACATTGGGTACAAAAGATTTGGCTTGTCCTTGAGATAAGGGTAAGCAGACTTCATTCAATCTTGTAGGAGTTTCTAAGAGATGCAGCCTTTACCTTCTCAGAATTAAGGTTAATCAGGTAGTGATTGTCATGTAGTCTTTAGGGTTTTCCTAGAAGGGCATGGGTCGGAAGACTTTAGGATAAAGCGCAGACTAGACCGGCTTATGTATGGAAACAGTTGAGTCCCTTACAGATTATATTCCAAGAATAGGGAATTTAAAATCATTCTTTAGAGCCACCCTTGTCAGATAACGAATTATCACGGGTGTAAGAAGTGATAGCATAAAGATGGCGCAGAGATTGTCTGTTTCCAGTCGTCATTAGTTGAGGATTTGTGGAAACTCTGCTCAGTTTTCGAGCTAGTAATTAGGGAAGATAAAGGATCTCGCCTCGCTTCCTTTTACTTAAGAGCGTGGCCAGGTAATCGGTAGTAGAGTAAACCATTCTATGTCATAAAAGTCAGGAGAGAATTAGTCCGGATTCTCGTAGTCAAAGCACATAAAAAGAGCATGGCCAAGTGATAAATAGAGTATAGCCTCTTTGTTGTTACAATAACGGTAGAGTTATTTGTGTATTTTCTCTTTAGAAGCTAAAGAGCGTGGTCGAGTGACCAGTAGTCGAGTATAGAACTGTTTCTTGTCGTAATAGGGAGATCGTAGTTGAGTATTCTCTCATTAGAAACTAAAGAGCGTGGTCGGGTGACCACTACTCGAGAATGGAACTCTTTGTCGGCGTAACAAAGAAATCGTTAGTTTGTTATCTCTTTTGAAATTAGAGAACGTGGTCAGGTGACTAGAAGTCTATTATAGCACTCTTTTGTCGTTGTAAAAACGAGAGAGTTAGTTTGTTATCTTTTTTGAAATTAGAGAACGTGGTCAGGTGACTAAAAGTCGATTTTAACACTCTTTTGTCTTTGCAAAAACGAGAGAACTAGTTTGTTATCTCTTTTGAAATTAGAGAACGTGGTCAGGTGACTGGAAGTCGATTTTAACACTCTTTTGTAGTTGTAAAAACGAGAGAGTTAGTTTGTTATCTCTTTTGAAATTAGAGAACGTGGCCAGGAGACCAGAGTTCGATTATAGCACTCTTTTGTCGTTGTTAATAACGAACGAGTTAGTTTATGTTATCTCTCTTGAAATTAGAGAACGTGGT
Organism: Odontocerum albicorne; assembly: GCA_949825065.1. NCBI lineage: Eukaryota > Metazoa > Arthropoda > Insecta > Trichoptera > Odontoceridae > Odontocerum > Odontocerum albicorne. The sequence goes on along the minus strand of OX463847.1, from coordinate 14,436,268 downwards.
CAGGTGACATGAGGTCGAGTGTAGCATTCGTTGTCGTTGTAATAACGAGAGAGTTATTTGAGTAATCTCTCTTTAGAAACTAGAGAGCGTGGTCGGGTGACCAGTGGTTGAGTAGAGAACTCTGTCTTGATGAAGAGAGCGTTCGGGGAGTATTCGCTCCTTAAACTAAAGATCGTGGTCGGGTAACCAGTGATTCAGTAGAGAACTCTGTCTTAATGAAGAGAGCGTTAGGGGAGTATTCACTCTTCAAACTAAAGATCGTGGTCGGGTGACCAACAGTTGTGCAAAGAACCCTCGATTGTGTTAATAAACAGAGCGTTAGATGAGTACTCGCTCCGTAGAACTAAAGAGCGTGGCTAGGTAACCAGAGTGCGAGTATAGCCTCTTTGTGGTTGTAGTAACAGGAGAGTTAATAGTGTATTCTCTCATTGTAGACTGGAAAGCGTGGCCAGGTGATAGCTGGAGATTAAAAAAAATTCTGGTCGTTTTACCAGAAACGGAATTGGGAACACGGTTAGAACACGGTTGGAACTCGGTTGGAACTAGAAGGCGTGACCTGGAGTCAATTATTAAATGTACCATTCTTGTCTTGTAAGAGGGAAGGAATACAGGGGTTATTCTCTTATAAGAATACGGCTGAAGTTTAGTAGCTGCATATATATTATATAAATTGACTATTGAATACAGTATAGCTTAGAATAGACCTTATGCGGTGAGTCCGTCGTTACGATAGGGACGCGAACATATGATATGGGTCCGGTCCTGAGCACAGCTTCTGTGCCCGGGTGGATTATAGATAAGCTGATAGTTGACAGTGTAGTGATGGGTTCGTCAGCGCCTAATTGGGAGTCATTCATGGTTAGGAAAATGGTTCTTAAAATAATTAAATTAAATATTTTGTTATATACCTTGAGGGTATGCACTGTCGGGTTCCTTGGTGAATGACAGTTTAGTATGTCAAGTGACGTCACCGGTGCGAATTTATTATTGCACAAGGGTGAATGAATAAGTGAGCTGGCCGTGGGCAATCTCGTATGGATTCATTTCCATATGTTTTATGTATGGGCTGGTATTCAACCCGGTGACTTCACCAAAGAATACCTGGCGTTCAATGGACCTGAGCCTGGACCACGAGTGGCGGAATGCTGAGAGCCTAGAGTAGGATTATATGTATCTCAACGAAGGACTTAGGTCCTTCTGAAGTAAGAATTCATGTAATACATAGATGATTAGTACCGTTGGTAGAAGGTACACGTATTACGTTCAGGATCAAATTGCTCTTGTGTAATGCGAGCTCAGGTATGGGTTACCTGACAGCTGTTGTGGTTTAATTAGTGGTAATTGTTACTTTCTCATTACATTCCCTATCGGAATTATTGACTCCGTAGATTAGGGCATTAAGTGAAGACATTCTTGGAAATCTTCCGAATTTCGTATTGGGGTAGGATTGTCTTCCTAATTGTTGTCTTATCTGGTAAGAATTCGTGAGGTATTCCGAACTTCTTGACGGAGGGGTGTACCCTTCCCCCGGGAGTAGCGTTCCAAAGATTGTACTGAGGATTCAGTAGAGTATCCATCGTGGATAATTGCTTTGCGCTAATGCTATCGCTGGACAGTGGTCCGTAAGTTTAATAGCAGTAGAATTGTTCAGTAGTGCTATGGAGTAGGTGTTGCTTTCCACTGAGTTGAATTTTGGAAAAGGTTGTACAGATGGTACAGTGGAATATCCGTTTCGGATAGTTGCACGCAGTAAATGTTAGTTTTTGGACGGGTTCCATGATGATAATAGCCGTTGATGTGTTCGGAGTTTTCTTGTTGGGGAAGTGTAGCATTCCACGGTGTTGAAGGGCTATAGTATTGAAGTAAGTCATCTTGTTGACGAATTGACTCCTGTTAAGTGTGGAGTATATACTTTGAAATAAAAATTAATTATTTTTTTGTTGTTGTTGTGTAAAATGTTATAAAATATTTTGTTCTGTCAAAGCACTCACCGAGTACGGGGTCGCAAGTTAGTCTGTGAGGCAGCGCAATGAAAGGTTTATGGGTAATGCGGAGGTCGTAGTGGTGCTGCTGGGAGGAATAAGGATAAGAGTATGGTGCGTTCTCGATTGAACTTTGACAGAATTTATGTAACTGTTACGGTAATTGCCGTTGTATTTTTGTTCTGTTTTGAACTTGTACTGATTTTATGTAACTGTTAAGATGATTACCGTTGTATTGTTTGCTCTGTTGGAGTTTTGGGATAAGAGCTCTGGTTACTGTAGCGTTGGCAGCATGCGTTATGACTGGGGGCTGCGTTTCTTGGATAGTGAAATCTCGAAACGAACCCGAGCCCTTGTGGTCGGACGTATGGTGGGTCTCGCTCGGTAAATTGAATTCCCAGTTTTTTTTGTTTATTATTGTCTCCTTACTTTGGCTCGGTGTGAATCACCGAGAGGCCCTGGGCAGCCTTAAGAGTCCGGGTTGGGAGAAGCTAGCCTCCCAACCGATAAAGGTTTTGAAGATGGCCTGAGAATACATCTGGGATGGATTGCTGTGTGTCTCCATCACGGGCCTCATGAACCCATATTAGCAATTGCGAATACAGATATGTTCTGTTATGTACACGTTTCGGGCTAAGGTAGCTTCGGTTCGTGAGGGTCGCGTGTCTGTCGCTCAGATCCTAGATGACCATAGTTGTGTATGTGGTATCACGTGATTCTTGGCTCTGTTCTGGGGGTCCGTAGACGCGTCCTGCTTTCAACCGGGGCTACTCGCCAATTTTGTATTATGTTTTGTGTTTTTTTTAGTGGACTAAGGGTCCATTTATACAGTTACCATTCTGTGTGGTGGTGAATTGTTGCTGCAACGGTTGTCCAGACCTTGGAGTCTGAGGAAACCCAACTTATGTGTAAAGTTCTGTGTGAACTTAAGGAGATATAAGTCCTCGAAAATGGTTTTGTGTGAACTATAGGATATTTGTAATTCGATGTATATAGTTCTGTGTGAACTTAAGGAGATAAAAGTCCTCGAAAATGGTTCTGTGTGAACTATAGGATATTTGTAATTCAATGTATAACGTTCTGTGTGAACTTGAGGAGATATAAACCCTAGTTAAGTTCTGTGTGAACTATAGGATATTTGAAACTCAACGTGTAAGGTTCTGTGTGAACCTCTTGAGATTTAAAAATGATAATATTGGCTTGCGAAATTTATTGCTATCATTGTTGTTGTCATTTCGCCCGGAAGTGGCCGGAAGTTTGGACCGCCTTCTGCTGTGTGCCAGGGGCAATCGTATTGTGGAAAGCGCTCGTGATATGGGGCCGCTTTAAAATTTATCGGTTCCCGACTGTGCAGTATAGGGAGTGGCGAAGAAAGGATTGTGTTGTAAAGTATTGCCTTTGGTGTATCAAGGGTAGTGGGGTTGTAATTTTGTGTTGAGCCATGTGGGTGGCTGGTTGGACGGAATCCACATTTGAAAGGGGAGAATTTCAGGAATCACCTTTGAAGATCAGCTGGTTCATAGGTTGGCCCCATGACCTGCAGTGAACCCACTAAAGTCGGCCTTTGGGAGAAGACTGCAGATTTGTTTTATTATTTTTGGTTAAGCTGTGTCCATTTCTCAGAATATTGTAATGAGAGAATGGCTTAACTGATTTGTTTCCCTCCTGGTCAACATTTGATTGTTAGTTGACCTTGCTGTTTAATATTTTATTAATTGAATTAACAGATTGTATAATATTACTGTAATTTCTTTTTTTTTTGTGATTTGATTTTATTAATATTGTATCAATGTCTTGTAATCTTGTACCTTTGTGTATTGTTTTGTTTTGTATCAATTTCCTGTAATCTTGTACCTTTGTGTATTGTTTTGTTTTGTATCAATTTCCTGTAATCTTGTACCATTGTGTATTTTTTTTTGTGTGTAAGGAGTTGGGGAGGAGTGTTCCCCGCTCCTGTGTAACCGGCTATGTGTTGATGTTAAATTGTTTAGGACCCTAGTCAAGGAAAAGGTTTACGTGGTTTCCTTCCTCGTGGTCGGTCTTACACCAATTAAGACTACACCTATGGCAAATGCTGACTAGAGATAAATCGGCCACGAAACCGTATCCGGTGAGGGGTACATACACCCCTTGCTCCTTAGAAACATCCCTCGGACTGATGCGTCTGTGATATACGGAGGATAATTTTTTTTTTTGTTGTTTTTTTTTGTTCTTTCGGTAACTTAGGGTGGGGTGTCAGGACTATATTTGATAAATTGCATACCTCACGTCCTCGAAATTGTTAATTCGCGACATATCATAATTTATGAAACTTGTGGTGTCGAGACCATGTGCTTGCCTTGAAAACATGAAGATTAAAATATTATGAAATACTTGAATATTTTAAAATACTAAGACAATAAAATAAGGGTAGGTACCCGGGCAGTCAGGTACATTTTTATTCGATGACAACATTGTCGAGTATGATTTTTGTCGAGGTTGGCACCACTTGTTTTGCTATTTCCTTGCTATGGGGAGTGCGGCGCTGGCAGCTTTTCTTTCCGTTCGGAACGTGTTCGGGTGCTGACGTGCTGAGACGGCGGTCTTCCTCTTCTATCACAGAACGTCAGAACGCCATCTTTAATTATGGGTGAATATTATTCCTTTTTATATTAATGTTGGATTTCGTCGCCACGCTAAAAACCCACCGAGTAAAGTAATTTCAAATTGTTATTGAAATCTCCCTTGCTAAATACAACACAGTCTTCCTAGCCAATTTTAAACTTTTTTTCTTGACCTTCGTCAAGTTTTTTATATATCTTTTTTTCTTTTTTCTTTTTTTTAATATAATAAACTGTTTCATTCCAAATTATACTTGTTTAATTGTGTCGCCTGTCCCTGCGAGAGTTGAGAGAGAGTTATTCAGAGTCAAAGGAACCCAACAAACCCCTGAGATCTAAAGAGTTCCTGCCTCTTTAAGAAACCGGCTGACCTGAACGGGAGTGTCACACCTCATTTGATGGTAATGTGTTATAACTAATTTATGTATTGAAATGTGAACAACCTAATATTGTTTTTAAATAGGAAAGAGATGTGACAACTGTTATTAAAACTTCCGCCATCTTGTAAAATCACTTGGTGACACAATAAAATTAACCAACACGTCTGTTCGCTAGAAGACTCACTAGGTGACTAATCATCACGTAGCGTGGCGTAAAGCGTGCAATGTGGCCATTGCAATAGTATGCGGCGCGTCGGTTCGCTAGGATATGCCACCTAGCTCGAAGCGTAGCTCTAAACACTTAGCGAGGCTCCTACCTGTGTAGCCGAGGCCTTAGCAGTTAATTCCAGATTCTAACGGCATGAGCAGTAAAGGTTGACGTGATTCAGGAAGAGCAATAAACATAAAAATCTCAAAGGAAAACAAAACTTAAACCTTAGTCTGGAAGTCCAGTTAAACTTTAACTAAAAAAGTAATAAAGCTTCTTGACATTTTTCAGTTTTCACCTAGTGAGAGAAATACTACGTTAGCGTAGAAAACTAGTGGTATAATGCAGATTTAAAATTAATTGTGAATGTTGTACTTTTTTTATAAGATATTTAACAATTCCATCCACTTCGAGATCACACGCATCGTGTTTATGCCACTGGCTGGAATGATATTAAAGGTATTTGGGAATATGTAAGTTGGAAATTTCAGATGAATAGGACTTTACTCTGTCATATCAAGAATTAAATATATTTAATTTACTTATTACTCGGAAAATTCTCGGTTCTGCAATAATAAATTAAGAACCGTTTATTTAAACATTTATAAAACCTTAAAATTATTTGGATGCTGATAACTTTTTTGTTTAAACAGTATGACATATTTCATGTTGATAAAATTTCAGTATATATAACCTGAAGTTGAATCCAACTAAAACATACATAATTTTGATAACTTCGCCTGAAAGGAAATACCTAGCAAATGAGCATCCAATAATCGGGAGTGAATATATTTCCCCCGAGATGCATCAAGGTCCTATAGAACTATTTTGTATTGATGCTCACATGGTAGAAATACAGACATTTGGGGTAGTCTGGGCCATTTGAGTCTCTGCCAGTTTTTTTCGTCTGTGCTTGTAAAGTTTTTTTAAAACCTTGCTAGTATTTTGTCTCAGTTTAAACATCACACACACGGGTATAAAAATCCAATTTTGCTTTTAGCTAATTTTTGCAGCTGATAAATGCAATTAAATGACACCACTTTGAAATATTTTCCGCTGATTGAGGTACTAATGGAGGTTTTTTTTTATCAGTTTATGTCTCAAAGTCTTAAAAGATCTTGAAGAAATGACGTTTGACTACATATCCGAGCGTTGTGTTTATAACACCTCTCCTGAACACCAACGTTGAGTTTTGTCATTCAAGATTTCCGACACAACCCTCAGTGTTATTTGACCTGTTCACAAGAATAGTTTGCTCTAGAGTTATGTACTGAAAATAAAATGAAAACTTTAAGGATAAAGTTCAAAATCTTCCTTTTACACAAGAATTCTCGAAGACGTTCGGCTACGATGAACTAATTAACTTCAGCATAGCAGCCGTAGACTAGGTTAAAAAGTTTTTTTGAGATTTATAATAAATATTCATCAAAGGCATAACCACTTCGGCAAGAATCAGGAAACTAAGACAAATCAATTTTGGAATTGATACAAATTATACAAATGTAATTTCATAATGTCTAGCTGATCAATAAGATATTATTGGAAATAAATAAGAACATACAAAATTATTGTACCAACAGTTCAAGGCTGGTAGTTTTTCCAACTTGCGTAATAACATTTTGAAATAAATAAGGGGCTGTTGAAAATAAGTGATTTGAAATTGTTGTTAAAATAATTTAATGAAATTTTTTTTTCAATTTCAAGGGTCAATGAAAAAGTGTTGAAAGTAAGTAAGGATAAATAAATTAACTGTATAAATACTTGAGCGTCAGAAGTACTTTTCATCTTGCGTTATATTATGGGATGATATATAATGTTATGGGATAAAAAAGAGTGTTAGAAATACTTAATTTAGAGTATAATAAAATATTGTTGTAAAAATGCAATGTCTCAGCAATTTTTTTACCTTGCATAAAAACACTATGATGCCAATAGAAGAATGATGTGAAGGAGTGAGAATTTACGAATGTATCGTTATAGCTATCTGATGCCAGTAAAATTTTTCACCTTGTTTGACAACGTTAAAAAAGGGTTGAGAAATCAATTCGATGTCAGTGACTTTTTCACTTTGAATAATAAAACAACATTAAAAAATGGTTGCCAAATCAATTCAATGTCAGTGACCTTTTCACCTTGAATAATAACGCTATGAGCGTAAAACAACATTAAAAAATGGCTGCGAAATAAATTCAATATCAATGACTTTTTCACTTTGAATAATAACGCTATGAGCGTAAAACAACATTAAAAAAATGGTTGCTAAATCAATTTAATGTCAGTGACTTTTTCACTTTGAATAATAACGCTATAAGCGTAAAACAATATTAAAAAATGTTGTTAAATCAATATAATGTAAGTGGTTTTTTCACTTTGCAAAATACCGCTATAAGCGTAACAACGAAAAAAAACGGTTGCTAAATCAATTCAATGTTAATTGGTATGTTCACTTTGCATAATAACGCTATGGCATAAATGACGGAGGGCTGAAAATGAGAAAAAAAACGATTTTTTGTTAAAATTATTTAATAGCAGTAGTTTATTTTTTCTCCAAATAAATACATTCAGTCAATAAACAAAAAACTTAATTATTTTTAGTTTTTGAAACGAGATTAACCAGAAAATCGAATTATATCTAGATTCTTCAATGAAAAAAAATCCATTCATCAATCTAAATAATTGATGAAGTGTGTACGCTTGTATGTGAAATGGTTTTATCAAATTATGAAATCGAAAATGGTTTCCAATTTTCATGGGATTTCAAAACAGACAAAAATTGCCAATTTATCGCAATCAAAAACACGAAATAGAAGTAAAAAATATATCACGGTATTTAATTGAAATAAGAGTGCTGGTGTTTAATTGATCATGAATATTAGGTAATTTGTTTGATTTTATTCTGTTTGTTTAAGAATATAGGTTATTTTTTATAGATGGCAAGTCAGTTGATAAATAAACACGGTATTGTTACAAAAAATGTAGGACATCGAATCATGTGTGATTTCACCATTTTGATATATTTCAGAATTTTAAATATGGTATAATTTTTTGACACTTGGACACAGATTTTTTAACATACGCAATCAATAATACTGTAAAGCCAAACCGGGCTGAACTTTCTTTGAATCTAAAAAAATGGAATAGAAAGGCAATGGGCGTATTGAGTATCCATCAAAAGTTTATTTGAACACCTGTAGGTGTTTTTAGGCCAAACATTTTTTCAGGGGTGTTGTAATATATTAATGTGAAACAGTTTCGCTGTATACGGTATAAACTGGCTAGGTTAATAATAATATATGGCATTCTCTTTTAAACAATCTGAAAGACGTAAAAGATAATTTAAGTGAAAACTAGATTGGAACTCTTTAAAAAAATAGTATCGACGAGAATCGTACTCATTTCTGAGTTGGAAGACAGGCATCTTACCAACTTAGCCATGTAGGTCGTGTTAAATTGTATACAGGTACAAGTATTAAATATTTTTTATAACATTTTATGGCATGCAAATGTAATCCTTATTGCAAGGCATCCATTTTTCTACCATTAAAAAAAATAAGAATAGATGACCGAAATCACAGGTATACCCTCGAACACTAGGCGGAAAAAGTGCCTGTGTCGTTCGAGGGGAGTAGCATAGTGCGGGGTTCGAACCGATAACCTTCCGGACGGAAGTCCAGTGCGTTACCGCGCGGCCAAGTACGAGATAGTTTACTTTTAGCCTTCTCGACTTAATACGGGAGAAATAACCTCTTCACGACACTTTTAAAAATCCTCGCCTGTCCTACAAAATAACTTCTTTGTCCTTAAACAACAACACTTTTGTGAGGATAAGTATACGACGCCTCTACAAAAACAAAAACCAACCGCTCAACACGAAATAAAGGGATCTTTAAGGTTCTAGTGAAAACGTGAACACGTCCCACTAATAGACACCCTATCCATCCACGTATTGTACGGGTATAATTGTCGAATATGTTACATAGCGCAGAGGGAGGATTCAAGCCTTATGCACTAAATTGTGGAAGTGTATATGGCAAAAGGAGAACCCATCCGATGAAGTGACCTGGTGAAATATAGTAAGTAGCGGGATGCTCATTTCAGGAAGCATTACATTGGGCAAGAGATCGCTTGATCTGGACAAGAATAGTTGATGACGATCGTCAGAATTAAGAAAAAAACCAAGATGAGAAAAAGTTTGTCGTTTTACGCATAATGTGGAAGTTTTTATGATTTACAAACTTTAAACTAGAGATAACTGAGTTGGACTGTGGTATATTGTTATAAGTGACAAGTTTTACAGCCTTGTCAGATAGAATATGAATGTTTGACCTTACCACATTATTTAAGATTATAAGCTCGAATTTCAATAGTCGAGAACTAACTCAGCTTGTTATGTTAGACGTTATTTGTAGGCCCACTCGGTAAAATATTTCATTCCATATTAAAGTGTTTACAATAAATTATTTGTACAACTCTTGTATAAGAAGTATTGCGCTATTGATATGTGCATTTCATGTAACTTTGCATAAAAAAGGGTCTACGATTGTTGAAACAAAATAAAAAAATGGGGTATACTATAGTTTTGATTTAAAATAATTTTTGTGTGGATATTTTCATTGTTTTATAGTTTGAGATATGTCAATATTAATATTTGTTATTGTCGCATATACTGCGATTTTGTATTTAATGTCATTGGTTTAAATAATTTAGAGAGTGTAAATTAAATTTCTGAGAAAAGGGTTTAAGTTAAAAGTTGGTAAAGTGAAAACGAAAGTTTTGTGAATTAAATTACGTAAAGTGTCATCTTGGCTCTCTTGACAGGGAATATCCATGGTCATTCATTTTCTGTACACAAAGAGTTACAAAGTGAGTGACAAACGTAATTTGATTTTATCTCAGTATTTAAAATTGGTAAACATCTTTGTGATGAAAACAAAAACATTACTTTACAGATGGTAACTTAGTTTAAAAATAATTTTTAGTGATTAGTTTCCAACGAAAATACATGTATTTAAAATACTCGTAGTACCATTTTGTAGTTATGAAAAATATTGATTTTATTATACCTATGTGTATATGTAGGAATAATGAAATATTATAACATATTATAACAATTTAAGGAACTCTGATATTTAAGGAACATATCTTCAAAAGATGACATGAAAAAGAATGATACTGTGAAGCAAAGGATGATGGCGTATATATGTATGTATTTTTAAAATTGCGTGATGGTGTTTGTTTGTATTTTGAAGACAATATTCTAGTTTTATTTAGAGGATACGTCCCCAAAAGGGATAGGCTTTGGTTTATATAGGTATGTATGTATTTTGAAGACACTGTATTAAAATATTGTTTAAAGGGCACATTACAAAAAACGTGATGGTGTGCATATGTATGTTTTTTCAATACACTGTACCTATATAATATATATTATTTAGAAGACTCATCCCTGGAAGGGACATGACGATGGTCTTTGTATATATAGTATGTATTTTAAAATTCTGTTTTTAAATATTATTTAGAAGACACTTCTTCAAAAGGGACATGTCATGATAGTGTATGTATGTATAAGACAGTACAAAAGTATTATTTAGTAGACAGGTTCTCAAAAGTGACATGGCGTGATGATTTTCATATGTATTTATTTTGAAAAAACTATATTTTCAAATTATTTAGAGGACAACCCCACGAAAGGGGCATGGCAATGGTGCATTATTTATGTATTTCGTATTTTTTTATTATCATTGTTTTATTTAGAGGGCACCTTTTTCACTATTTAAATGGTAGTTGAGAACTATCTAGCGGATTTGTTAATACTTTATTCAAACCAACCAATAAGATTTTAGGTCTAGATGGGAAAAAAATCATACATTTTTTTTCATGGAAACTATCGAAAATGTACCTGGGAATTCCTGCGTGTAAGCATCGTTCTACCACTTGGTACTTTGTTCAATATTTTGTCAGTTAAATTCCCTTTAATTTCTCCCTAGGTGACGCTGGATTTTTATCAGCGCTACCGCTATCCTTTCACACTTCAAAGTATTCCTAAGAAAGAAGGAACTTCCTCTGTGGAACAGACTGTAAGGTAATCCGATTCCTTCCTACCGACAGTTTAGGAATGAAGATAACTCTATGTCCTTGTTAAATAACAGACTGTAAGGTAATCCGATTCCTTCCTACCGACAGTTTAGGAATGAAGATAACTCTATGTCCTTATTAAAAAAACTGATACTGATAAAGTTGCATCAGCATCTTAATTTTTGTATGTATTCCTGAACCTTTATCGTATAACACTTGCGTTAAATACAGTATAACCTAGTAGGTTTATTGCCATGTGGAAATCTCTTCCGACCAACTACAAATATGTTAAAGAGACCTTTATTAAAACCAAAGTGAAGCAATTAGACTATAAACGACCTCCGTAGTCTAATTGATGAGACGCTAGTATTCTACAATAGCTTGGAGGCTGTGAGTAGGATTCCCATTGGAACCCAGATTTAAAAAAAAATCGGGGGGGTTATTTAAGATTTTAACTCACGACCTTTTAACATATTTCTGGTTGGTTGTAAAAGATTGCCAAATGCTAATAAGCCCTTTGGGTTGTATTGTGTATAGTTAATTAATATATAACTATTTAAATTAAATTAAATTAAATTTGAACCCTGCAACCTCACAGTTGGAAATCGCAAAGATGATTAATCATTGGAAAATATTTTCCATCCCTCAATCCTTGCTCCTTGCTCAGAACACATTTTTTTGTTATAGATAACTTACTCGTATTTTCAACATTCAACTTAATTGACAAAATATATGATACAATAAATTCAATAAAACCCCGTATTTATTTATTTATCTTTATATGTTATTTCATATAACATGTGAAGGGTTTATTCATCCCTACTAACCAACAGATCCACAAGACAGCTCAATCCCTTTTATATCGAAAATTGCTATACTAATTATAAAATCAACTTTTCTATAATTCGTATGCAAAGACTTGGAAACGAGTTTTGCAACAATTTAGATATTTTGATATAAATATATATAGTATTCGCCAGAATATCACAACAATATTTAGAAATAGCTACTCACTTTGTGATCTCCTTTATTAATACAAATAACGTAATATAAACAAAACATTAAGGATAATACTTTGCCTCTGGAGTTAAGTAACCCTGCATCAACATGTATAAAGCTTTTCATTCTGCAAAGCAACTTGCATCTCGTTCTACCAATGAGGCCATGTGTTTTCTATATCTCAATATCTATCCATAAAATTCCCACAAATTTCTCAAAGATTATTAAATAATTTTAAAACGATGACTGTAATTTATTATTACTACTGTTTTTTGTATCTTCATGATAGTGTATCTTCATGACAGGGAATTTTGTATCTTCATGACAGGGAATACCGTCGTCCCTAAATAAAGTCAACACGCACGGTCAACGACCGACGAACCAACCTTTGGACATGTACAAAGGTCGCATACCAGAACACTAATATTGTTTACACGCAAATAATATTTACGTTACATTCCACGGTGGAAAGAGAACGCATCGCGTTGTCTCACCGTTTTCGCAGATAAATATTCTACCCACTATATTGTTCGCAACGTCTGCAAACACCTCTGCACGCGCAGGAGTGAGATAAAGTATATATTGCGGGCGCATTCACGCACATCTATAAATACCTACTTATCGACAAATAAAGATTATTATTCACTTGACCATTCATTGCTGTTTACTATTCATTGATTGTTCACTCTCACTTTCCGCATTCCTGAATCAACGTATTTTATTTTAAATACAAAACAATCATAATCATCACAACGTATCAATAAAGCATCCCGCTAAAATAGTTTAAGATAAATTTGTATTATTTGTCAATAATTTTAAGTACTTTATAACCTGTCACATGTTCATTTGTATATAAAGACACTGTTGTGTCGTTAATTAAATAAATATATTTTTTTAAATTATCGTGTTATAGGAGAAGGATTCACACTTTTAATATAGAGAAAAAAAAACATACAATTTCAAAATAATAAAAAGTTATTGTCTCCTTTTTGTTTTAATTCACCTGTTGTTTCAATCATTTTGAAGGTTAAGCTGATACAACAATGGGTATATCACTTTGGGCATGCGTATTTTGTGTAGGGGGTAATAAAACGGCACATTGGAGTCCTTATTAATTGTTCAAGATATTTCACCTTATTCTCGCTTCCTTGGCGTGACTGTTTAATTGATTGTGTATATAAATACAAACTATTGCGCTGGCTGAGTATCACCACCAGTCGAAACATTAATCAGCCAATATCTGATATCATTAATCATTTTCATATTGTAGATCGTCAATGTTGCGCCTCATGGCTAGGCAACATTAGGTAATACCCTGAAACTTTTCTTACGATTATGTTTAATAAATTTGATAAACTTAAAAAAAATAATAAAGACAGTTTATTTTGCCCCGTTCAGATAGACAGAGTCGCTTCAAGGATGTTCTAACTTGGGATTGATTAAACATATTACAAAAAAAAAAAAACAAGTTATGTATAAGGATAGAAAGGCTATTAGATCTGGAACTTTTCCGCATCTGCATATTTTTAGAAAAACAAATTTGGTAAGAAAACCGCAGAGAATTTACCAAGAAAAGACGAACAAAAAAATCCTACTAGATCTTCCGATGTGTGATAGTAATATGTTCGGCTTTAGGTGACGTGTAATGTTCAAGTATATGAACTGATGATTTGGATATATTGAAGAGCGTGGCCGGGAAATACATAAGTGAATGAATGCTATTTCGGCCTTATCTACGAGTACTTCCACAAATCACGCCATCTCTCCAGGAACATAAAAATTTAACTTTATAAAACACTGTTAAGACCTGTGCTGACTTACATATTGGATACTAGGATAAAACGGGACTGAAGATTTTTTGATTTCTTTCAAAGAATTTTTTTTCGCTGAATTTTCAAATTATTTTATATTTGAAAATTCGTATACGTTTGGCGGTTATTCTTTACTACAACTTCCACTCACGTTTGTAGTCTAGATTTGTTAAGTTATTATTTCCTCAACCATCCATTAAATGTTTCTCAACAAATTTATGATAATGGCGCGTGTATTTTGAGGTATATTAACAATTTTACACCCTCCAAAGCAAAGTCAGCGTAGTTATAAAAAATACTAGACTGCGCTGATTTGGTCACTTAAACCGCATGCGTGACTCTGACCCTGCAGGGTAGAATTTGTTCAGCGATCTGATGTAATACAGGAGAATAAAGGAGATCAAAGCTGAGATGGATGACAGATAACTGCCGTACTCTAGTAAAACCATTGGAGGAAGGATACTTCTGAAAGAGACAAGTGGCAGATAATTATAAAGGTAGTCAAAACCCAACCTGGATTGATAATAATGATGTTTTAAAGTTAAAAAAAAAAAACGGCAAATAATATTATAAGGTATATGTTACAAGAATACAATTTTGGAGAGATCTTCTATAAAACATGCTTATTTGTTCTATTTCTGCGCCATAAAAATGTGACTTGAAAAGTATGTTTTGACGCCTGGTCAAAACACACTTTTCTATCTAACGGCTAACGACCTTTTTTGACAAGGCTTTTCCATTTAACGACTTCTTTTCTTTTTAAGGCTGTTTAACATAATAGAGGTGGTTAAACCCCGGTCATTCTGAATATACATATCAGTGGATCATCAAAAGTCTCCATCTCCGTTCAAAATCGGAATGACCCGATGTTTCAAACTATATATTCACGAGACTATGGTTCGTTCAGCAACGACGAATGAAGCAATGAATTTCAAATCAAATACGGCTTAAAAAATGTTGTCATAAAAAATAATTAACATAATTTACACTAAACTCTATAAAATTGTTTTTTTTTTGTCATGGCGCTTATTTAACCAGGCATGTATGGTGATATTAAACGATATTTTGTATGTTGATACTATGAGTATGATAAATATTTATGCTAGGGTTTTGATAACTTGTCGATTATCTTATTATACCATTATTAGTGGCAATAAAAATAAATCATTCTGTCATGATTGTTTTAAGGTATTGAAATTTTATCCATCACTAAACATTGAAGATTATTTTTTTACTCAAGTTGATTTTTTCATTATTTAATAAGCCAAACTATAGCGTTAACTAATTAACAATTGCATTTACTGCGACGAATAAACGAAGACTCTTTTGTATTATGTACTATTATACTATAAATAATTATACTGCACACATATTTAGATTTAGTACACATGCCCTAGTGTAGTAGTTATGCCCTTGTGACTGACACGGCGTTGTCGTTTTTTATCGCTTTAGTTCATTCGGTTCTTAAGCTTTTTCGCTTTATATTTTTAATGATCAGCCTAGTTCACGAACTAGATTGAATTACATCTAGGAAACGTGTTTCTAGTTCAGTTTCTAGTTCTGGCCCTACATTTAATACCCGGTCGTTTGCAGCTTATTCTGGTCTACAGAATTATACTTCAAATTGGTTATTAAATTTATAATTATTGTGAAAGGTTTCAAACCACTATCAAGGATTTCTGCTTTACTTTAATTTAATCATAAATAGCGAAAGTGTGTCTGACTATTCGTTTTCTTAATCCCCCTTCAACGCCAATGTCGCTGAATCATGCCGATTAGTTTGAAATGTGCCTGAAGCAGAAATCAATTTTGAAATAGAAAAAAAAAATGTTTGTTAGTTAAAAGGATAGAATTTCTTTACTAATATTAAAATAATGTGGTGTAGTGAGATGTTAAGCGGCAGCACCTTGTGAACAGTACTGGCCAGCCTAGTAATATAACTGAGAAGAAAGAAAAAAATCAATTAGTATTCATTTTAAATTGGATTTAATCGAGATACATATAAAATCAACTAAAATGTAAACTGTATTTGAAGCGTCTTCTCAAATAAGGACCCAACTTTGATGTTACTTGTCCAGATAGTGATAGATTAATTATAACTGACATCACAAAGCCGACCTAGTTTAGGAGAGCCAATATGTCCATCCGATGTCATATAAATTGAAGCTGTTGTCGTGGATTCAATTCGTTAGCGTGAATTTGCAACCGATGTATTTAAACTTGTTTATTTTTCGTTAATTTCAACGAACAATTAATTTCGTACTTTTTATGATTAGTCCAATTTCTTTCTGTTCCTCCATTACTAAAGAAACTCCGTTTACTTAAGAATTTTTAAAGGCAGAACTAATGTGAAGTGTATATATACATATAGGCTCACCATAATATATTCGGCAAAACTGGGACAAGAAAGACACAAAAATTATAGATACGTGAGAAAAAAAATGCTTCAAGGTTATGAATAAATCATATTTAAAATCTTTCATTTTGTTGCAAAAGTCAATTGTTTCAGTTTTTCGATAAAAACAGAAAATAATACATTAATCTCAAATATAAACAAATATATTTTATTGTTTTTTCAGAAATTAACTTTCATTCCTCAGATCAGGCGTTATATAATACATTTAATTATCACGGAGAAACATTTTGGGCTTTAATACAGCAAGAAAAATAATGAAACCATAACATAAATTTGGTATAATTTTTTTTATTGTAAT
The DNA here is from genome assembly GCA_949825065.1 of Odontocerum albicorne. NCBI lineage: Eukaryota > Metazoa > Arthropoda > Insecta > Trichoptera > Odontoceridae > Odontocerum > Odontocerum albicorne. The sequence continues at coordinate 14,419,499 of OX463847.1, read as the reverse complement.
TTGTTTTATCAACCACTGTTTATTCCACTTTTTGTAACGGTACCTACCGGTTTCAAGGCTTTCCCCTCATCATCAGGAAGCACGAATAAGACTTCCCTGATGATGAGGTGAAAACCTTAAAATCGGTAGGGTTATACCGCTACAAAAAGTGGAATAAACAGTGTTTAATAAAACAAATTGCAATGTCTTTAAACCTCCACAATGTTAATGCATTAACTTTTAATAATATATAAAAATATTCACCTATTAAACATTTCAATGTGTAATTATCGAACTGTTTCTCAGGTGAAAATCTCCGACTAATCAGACAAAAAGTAAATAAATAAAGTTTATTGATTGCAGAAATGGTTTAAATTATTTTTAATTTGTATAAAATTACATATATTTTTTTTTATCCCGCCGTTGCCCTGTTGAGGTAGGTAGAAAATATAGTACGCCAGATTTCTCTTTTTCAACACACATATTTCACCTATTCAACATCCATACACTTTCTCATACAACTCTTACAATTGTTCCTATTTCTTGCATTTTCTTTTAATACATCTTTGTTTTATCCCTTTTGATCAGTCAAGTTAACGTTTACGATTATCGTAGCATATAATGACGCAATATCACGTATAAATTAACATTCAACATCATATTTATTCAATATTTTCGATAACTTACCACCTTCCCTACAGCCATACGCGTTTCCATAGCTTACCACCTTCCACTCAGTCATATGCTTTTCCATAGCTTACCACCTTCCACAGTTATATGCTTTTCCATAGTTTACCATCTCCCACACAGTCATTTGCTTTTCCAAATTCACAAATGCACAATACTCCTTTTTATATTTTGCCAAATATTTTTCCACAAGTATAAGCAACACACAAAGTCTGATTAACGTACATTCTTTTACATAAAAAGGCACAATGAACGTTTCTTTCTTTCAAGTCTTTCTTTCCCCACTTTCTTTCTAGTCTTTCTACCAGAAATTTTTTGTACAGTTTTACTTACTAAATTCAGAAACGAATGGCTCTGTGAGTTTTACACTCCATTGTTGCACCCTTACATTTATATTATATAACAGAACTTTCGCTGGATTTTCAAATATTTTGGTGTGCAGTAATATTTACTTTTAAAAATCCAATAAAATATAAATAACAGGCAGAAAAGTGAGATATTGACCACATAAGTATAAATAAAGGATTTTGGAGAGAAAAGGAAAAGCGAGAATAGAATATGTAATAGCAAAAGTTTTTCAATCACTTTTTGAAACATGTCACTAACAGACTGAGTGAACATAAGTAAGTTACTGGTTCCAGTCTTATTTCATGGATATTATAGGACAAACATAAAAATGAGAGCGATAAACTGGCCAATTAATAATCTCCGTTTGATATTACTTTCTCACAATTATTATCATTTTTCACATAACATATAAGTTCTGAAATATTTTTGGTTCATAGTATTTAAGTTTGAAATAATGTACCAACAGATTAGTATTTATTAGTGTTCGGGACAAAATAATCAACTAACACTTACAAACATTTAAACCGAGATAGTCCCTATCAAAAAGGGATTAACTCTATTGTCATTTAGCTCTTATATATTTTTAGAATAGACGACAGAAAAGAATAATTAAAAAATCATTATGTCAGGATACAGAAAAATGAAAGCATTCAAGCTTAAAAATAAACAGTTTGGCAGATTAACTTCAGATAAATTTATTAACAATTCCCGTCACACTGTAAGCTCTAGCGAGAGTATTAATTTCAAAAGCTATTATCCACGACATGATTCTCACCCTTGCTTCACGCTTCAAACAAACCATTGTTTACAATTCTCACTGCATCCGTAGAGACAAATTTCACGTAGATATGATAACAAGATGCTGTGCCGCCGAGAAACGTAATGAAATCTGGAGCTTTTGTTTCCTCCACGGATCGGGAGATGGTGGTTACGTTTATTAAATTTGTCAACCCCTTTGAATACGATAAGATTTTAGAGATATCGCGCAAATTTCAGTTGGATTTCATATTAAAAGTATGGAGAGAAAAGGAGACAGATTGGTTAAAAGGTGAATAAGAAGGCAGAGCAAAGGACTGTTTTTGTTAAGATACTAAATGATGGAGGTGTTATTTCAAAGGTGTTCAACTCAGAAAGAGATAATTGAGGTAGAATTATACAACATATTAAATATTTTAAAATAAATTTATAATATTTCGAAAATCTTTCATGAAACATTATAATTATATTCCTATATATAATAAAACGACGTCCATTTTCAAATTTGTATTATTTTAGTAAATTTATAAGTAAAATTAACACAATCCTTCCTACTTTACACATACAACGTCTCTAAAGAAAACAAAAATCAACCACCAAACATGACAAAAAAAAGGATCTTCAAAGCTTCAATGAAAACGTCAACTCATCTTACCGATAGCCCTCCACCAATCCTTAAATGGATTATACGAGATGGATAACCCTATTCAAAAAGTTTGAAGATTATGACAAAGATTTTTTAAGTCCTTGTTTATTTTACTTTGAAAAGCAAACAATACTATTATTTTAGTAAGAAAATTCATCAATATAAATGTATATTAAATATCTTTGTAGTCTAATAGGTTAGATATTTGTCATTCCACCTGGACGTTGTGAGTTCGATTCCTGTTGGTACATATTTTTTTAAAGAATTTTCTGGTTTTTCATTTCTTCCCCTCAGGCCTCTTTAAAATCTTCTTGGGTGGTTGTAAAATAAGCCGTCAGGTTGTATTGTAATATAATACAATTCACTGACAATGATTATAAGACATTTACAACTGAGCTTCTATCTATAGAGCAAGTTGACAGTTTCAAATATCTCCAAAGCCTTATAAATCATGATTTTGACCCAGATAAAGAAGTAAGATGCCGTATTGAATTGGTACGTGTCGGATTTCTGAATAAAAAAAATTGTTTCTGCAATAATATAACTTGAATCTTAAAATACGCCAATGCACGGTACTTTGTTAATTTATTTATTTAACACTTTTATTACAAATACAATATGCCGGACATATTGCCACGCGGCAATCTCTTCCAGCCAACTAGACAAAAGTTAATGAAGCGAGTTACATGGTTGCAAAAAAAAAATCAAATGACTTCCATGAACACATGCCCCATGAATTCCATGAGCACATGCCCACAAACTTCACAATGACGGACAATCACCCAAACATTCCTTTTCATCTAAAGTTAGATATCGTCAATCAAAGGAAAAGGAAGAGATGAAAGGAAAGAAAAAATCAGGAATGAAACACGTTTATTACTGACTAGAAATTAAGAGTTTTTTCGGTCTCTTCTTTAAGTTGCTTTATGCGTGTATGATGTATTCGACTTAACGGTGTTGTAATATGAAGAATGAAAACCCGAATGCTTAATAGGCTTAAAGCATTCGAAAGGAAAATTTATTGGAAAATGTTAAGAATTTCATGGTATCATCGGATCTCGAACACTGGGTTACTTTATTAAGTAGGAGTAGAACAAGAGAGCCCCTAAATACTATAAAGTGCCGAAAAATTGACTATCTGGGTCATATTTAGAGGAAAAAAGCCTCTTCCTAAAATTAATATTGACAGGTAAAATTGAAGCGCAACGTGGAATTGGCATAAAAGAGAGCTCAAGATTACGCAGTATTCACGAAGTGACAGACAGGTACCCATAGAGTTGAGGAACTGTTCCGCGAAGTCGAAGATTCAATTATTTTTCCAAGAGTGATTGCCAACGCCAAGAAAACCGGATAGGATACACTTAGAATAAGATTTCTGTAACGGTAATTTTTTAAACTTTTCTGAGAATAAAAATAACGATTGTGTTGTTTTTTTTTTCATAACTATTCTTATACACATTACGTGTTTTATATACATCACATGTCTTATACATATCACATGTCTTGTTAATAAATATACACTGCAAATATGAGTGAATGTCATTGTAGAGGAAGGCCAAAGAAGGTATTGAATCAAGTCAGTGATGTGGGAAAAAATTGTAAAAAATCAGGGAAATGGTAAAAGTTGTATGAAAAGGTATGTCTGGATGAAGAAAATTCGAAAAATGAGCGTCCTGGTGGGAAAGTTTAGCACTCTGTCCTCTCTGCCTACCCTGACAGGGAAACAGCGTGACGGTATGTATGTACTCGTAAATGCCTTATACATATCACATGTATTATACGAGTACACATCACAAATATTATGTTATACACATCACATGTCTTATATACTCGTACATACATATATGTTTCATACGTAAATATATTGGGTGTTAACATAAGTTGTGTCCGTTTTTTTTCAAATGAAGAGAACAAGAGGACACAACAAAAAAAATACAACAAATTAGTAACGTATTCTTCTTCATTAGTTTACAACAAATTAGTCAATAATGTATTTTCCTTCATTATTTATAACTTCTAGCCAACTTTTTACAAGTTTTTCAATGCCTGTGTAATAAAAACCACCCGGTCTTGACTTGAGGAATTCGTCCAACCATATCCGCAATTCGACATCATTATTGAAGGAAACGCCGCGCAAATTGTTCAAAAGTTACCGGAAAAGGTGAAAACCGACGGCACGAGGTCTGGAAAATATGGAGGGTGTGACAGGACTTCCCACCAAGCGTTTAAATGGCATTTTTCGTAATGTTGGCGATATGAGGGCGGGCGTTATCGTGTTGCAAAATAACGCCATATTGCCGATCCGGTCTTTTTTGTTGAATTGCAGTGATGAGCCGCTGCATTTGTAGAATGTATAGCTCCGCGTTGATTGTCTGATTGCGTTCAAGTATCTCGTAGTGGATGACGCCTTGCCAAACCCACCAGACGCAAATCATCGTCTTGCGCAGATGAACACCTTGTTTCACTCTGGGCGTTGCTTGTTGACCATAACTCACCCATTCTTTCCGTTTCTTCATATTGCCAAAAAGGTACCATTTTTCATCACCATTAATGATGCGGTAAAGGAACCTTTGCTTGTGGCCATGCGTAGCTCGATGACGCGCGAGCAAACCAGCAGAAATTGTCAAATGTTTATTTTTGTTGTTTTCACTCAAAATATGTGGAACCCAAGCGCCGAACTTCTGGAATTTTCCCATTGATTTAAGATAGCGGTATACAGTCATGTGACTACAATTCATTTACTCAGCCAATTTAAAGGTAGATTGAAGGGGATCTTCATGAATAATATGGTTTAAGCGGTCCTCATCGAAGTCCACTGGTTGTCCGGAATGCACCATGTCTTTCAGGTCGAAATTACCGTCTTTGAAACGCAAAAACCATAGATGAGCTGTTCTTTCATTAATAGCATCTTCACCGTACATTTTGCAAATATCGCGAGCGGCTTTAGCAGCTCTATTTCCTTGATTGAACGCGAACAGAAGGAGGTGTCGAAAATGCTCACTTTCGTCTACTTGACATTCCATTTTGAAGGCTAGTAATCAAATCAAATAATATATGTAACGTAAAAGCAAACACAATATCTTGTAGAACAGAATTTTTTCTTTCGAATGACGTATATAACCTCTACCATTTTGTTTTATTTTTGGTGCTTATTTTTAAATTTGGAAAAAAAACGAAGACAACTTATGTTAGCACCTAATACTTCTAAAGCAGCTTAAGGCACGGAGTTCAAACAGCCCAGCAAATTTCTAATGTTTTCGTAGAAAACTTCGAAAGCGTCAAAACTATCCTTTGTTGCTCGTAAATTGGAGCAGACAAATATTTACTGTAGTTAGGCTGAATTGAGATCCCTTTAAATATAGTTGACTTTATTACTATTGCAGTGTCACTATTATGATCGGTGGATTGAACCAGATGGCCGCAAAAACTAATTTATTAAGAAGAGACAAGACTGAAGCTAAAAAGTTTGCACATCACTAAGATTTCAGCATAATCAAACTATGTGTTAAATTTATATTTGACATATTTACTTCCAAGATACTTTTCAAGGTATTCAAATGTACGCCCACAAAGGAGAGGCTGTTATTTTCAAGGCATTATTTTTGGAATAAAATGAAAGGGTAGTGAATCCTATGCCGCAAGATCATAAAGGCGGCACTTTGACAATTAACACGAATTAAATGCGATAATCGAGTTAAGGAATCTCCGAGACAGGGAAGTAATTCGATAAGAATGGGGGTGTAAAATGGGATGGGGTAGGTGAGCAATTAAGAAGTAATGAACACGAATTTTGTCAAATAATGCGGCACTCGCTTTGAAAACTTAGCGACAAACAACACTTGGTTAAGAGAGGAAGTGGAAGATGGAGAAAAGGAAATGGAAAACGTAAGGCATGTTATCTTGCCAGATGCAGTCTCGGCACCAGCAGGTTGCTGGAATATATTAACACATCTGAACCTTGAATAAAATATTTATAAATATATGAAACAACCAGCCAAAACTATGTGTCGCGTAATACTAATTTTTTTCGGTATGTTAAAGAGTTTTCACAAAGTTCTTCAATAAATAATGAAAGAAATTCAACTGACTAGCTATAAGCTTTGTACCCATGTTAAGAAAACGACTTTTAATTTGATAAAAATCTTTAAAAATAATCCATTTCGGTGAGATGTTATTAAAATGATAAATTCAATTGTCAATGCCCTGAACGTAAAAATTAATAAGCTCACGTGTTGTTTATGTCAGCAGAAGTATATATTAAAGTGAATGTAAACTATTACTCATGAGTATGCACCTTCAAGTGAAAAGAATAACTGGAATGTCAAAAAATGCGAATGAGACAGTTTGTAGACGTTTGTAGTTACTGGAAACGCAGAAGGACGAGATTCAACTGGACTACCTTTAACGACTGCCCTTTGGGTCGCGGAGTGCGGGGATGGATATAGAAGAGTCGTCAGAGGCTATCATGGGAGTTATCATGCTCAGTCAAGAGCAACACGACGGGATGAATGGTACATACGTTATACATGTAATAATGTAAATTTATGTTTACTGGTGATTATATTGGATATATCTTTACCTTTACATATTGAGGCTGGAAAAAGTACATTTAATATTAAACGATATAAAAACTTTTTAACTAACCGTTTTTGTTTGTTGTTACAAGTCAGAGTTATGCTATTTGACAGGCAAAAAGTGCAATTTTTCTTGTATTTACGTTTCAGAGTTTCACATTTTAAAGTTTGAGAACCGCAGCTCGTACCTCGTGTGTTCATATTCTAGGATTTTCACATTCACTAACGATGAACAGTGGAAGAACACTTTTACACATGAATGTGAAAAATTAACATTGTAGTACACATTCAAAATTTACTTTAGAGAAGATGTTATACATTCACTCGTAATAAATAACGTTTACTGACAATCCGATTCCGCTGTAAAATATACGTTTAAAATTACCACTTTAGATTTATAAGTATACACAAGATACGAGTTGAATACAGTTATGCTTTTTTGTCAGCCTTACCACAAACATTCTTTCTGTAGTGCGAGCAAGATGTTTGTTGAACGTAGAATATATTAATTTGAAGCTTTAATCCAACATCATCTCGCGTGGTTTTAGTCGTTTTACTGAATTCAAGAATGCAATTTTTAAAACTGTATCTAACTGCGTCTCACATTTTTTGGACATTTGCGTCAAAAGCTATTAGTATCAATATAAAAGGGGGTAAAATGAAGAAACAAAATGATGTTTTTTTTTCCAAACATGTTTTTTGGTATCTGTACTCTTTTTTCATGACCAATAAAAAATCGGGTATATTTTTCGTATATATTCCATATTTTTTTTGTTTTACTATGTTTATGTTTTGGTAACCATTTTCTTTAATTGTGGCCTATAATCAATTCATTACTGGTCGGAATATAGTTAATACTCGTAGCTTTTTATTTCACCAATAAAAACTGAACAATTGAAGCTTTCGCCCGTAGAAGGATCGTTATCATATACCCTTAATATGACGATAGACCCTTCTACGAGTGATAGTTTCAATTTCATAAAACACAAGAATAATTAAAAAAGTATAATAATTTCAAATTTATTTCAATCTCACCGAGTACAATTAATAAATCCTGTGAGGGCACTAAAAACCAAAGCATCAATGTATTAATTTTATATATAATAGTTTTATATTTTCATAAATATAAATAGAGTTTATTTAATTTTGTCTCGAGATATCAAAAATTACAAAATTTTTATACGAGAATGGATTTAAATCAAGTGGGAGGAGGAAAATTGTTATCATAATTTGGAGAAAACTTTCAAATCGTTTTTAAAAAAAATATTTTTTTCTGATTTAGCGAGTTTATTTTGTTTGAGCTCGTGGGGAAAATAATACGAGTATAAACACTCATCAAAAAATATTTTTCGTTTTATTGGAAAAAGTGTTTTAACTAATCCGTTTTTTCTTCTTCGAAATGAAATGATTTTGAAATTATTGGGGATAGTGAATCGAAGATTATCGAGACTTTGATTAAATCAGTTTTTTTATAACAAAAGAAATAAATTCTGATACACAGAATATTTCAAGTAAAATAAAAATAGTAGGTTGAAATATTTGTTAACGTGCATATATGGTATAACATACACGTATAATATGATCTAACAGGTTTATTTTTATGGCGTAATTTTTTCCAGACAACTTAAGTGATGTTAAAGAGGCATTGTCTAAAAAGAAGACTGGAACCCATTGTTAACCCTTCCTTCCCTGTGATGTGTAACTAGTACACATTCCTTCTAAAAACTATCTCTATAAGTATAAAAAATACTTGCTTCAGATTTTGGGTATTTCTCCGTAATACATTTACGCATTGAAAAAATAATATTTATAATAATTAGCACTTATCGGCCACATCAGAGATATTTTGTGAAAATCGAGAATAAATTCACCAATACAATCAAACCTGTGCCAGTGTGTGACGTAGGTATATTAATTCTAAAACACCACTATGGGTGAGGAAGCGACGTTATTCACGTCTCAATCTCACTCTACTTCGGTATATAGGAACGCAAGAAATAGAATTTCAGTTCGCTCGCTTCTCTCGCTTCAGTAGCTTTCGGGCCCTCATTTGAGGTGGTCGCTTCGCCCAGTTTGTGAACGTCGGCCAATGTTTTTTGCATGTTTTCAGCAATTAAATTTCAATTATTATCACTTTTGACTTCAAATTTAATAAATTTAAGCGATTGACTATGAATATTCTTATTTTCTGATTTTAAATCGCTCATTTTTATATGTGTATTGAATACACAGCACACGGAACGCGCGGATTTTTTTAGCACAGGAAGGGAAAGGTTAAACAAAAAAATACCAATTAGAATTGAAACACTAACTACTACCCAATTAGATCACGGAAATTGTCTTTATATATCTACTGAATAACGTGTATATTTAAAACTAATACAGTACCATATGCTTTCAATATTTTGGACTTAAATATGGATTTAAAATTCGATTATTTATCGCATTAAATAACTTTTCATCAGTTTTCATCAGCATTCTTTTCATCAGAAAAACAGGATTTTTTTATTGCTCAGTTAATGCGATGCATGATAATCAATGGTGTATTTTTTATTAAAGAGAAAACACATTTTTTTTAATGAGAAATATAAAAAATTAGGTTATTGAGGAAACCTAGAGTTGCTTTATCTTATAAATTAAATTAATAATTTTAATATGAAACATCTCAAACTGTGTGGTCTAGTTGGGGAAATACTTCGCTTCCACTCGACGGGTTTGTGTTCGAATACAGATGTACCCGAAAACATCAAAAAATCCAATCTGATAACAGTGTTCGTTTAGTAACGAATAAATCTCAAACTTAACCGAGTCGATGACTAATTCGATAAGTCGATAACTCCGCCATTGCCGGTCCCAAGCCCGGATGAGAAAGGAGGAGGGATCATGGGTAAGGTCAACAATCTGCCCATGATAACAATATATACGCTCACAGACCTACTCATACAGTCTCGGACAAGGCAATGAAAAGCAGACCTCCAGGATGACCTCCCAAAATATGGAAAGACAGCTGGCAGTCGACGTCACAAGAGGGAAACAATGATGCAGGACCATAACAGGCCTACAAGAAGAAGAAGAAGAATCTGATAACAGTGTTCGTTTAGTAACGAATGACGACCTCCGTGGCCTGGTGGTAAGACGCTTGTCTGCCGATCCGGAAGTTGCGGGTTCGATCCCTGCTGGAATCCAGATTTTTTATAATGGAATTCCAGTCTGGTTTTCACTTAGGACCCATTTAAACATATTTCTGGTTGGGTGGAAGAGATTGTCACATGGCAATAAGCTCGCCAGGTGAAATAAAAAAAAATAAAAAAATGTATCTCAAACTTAACCGAGTCGATGACTAATTGGTAGTATGTTGCTCATCTACAAAATATGACACGGCTTGATTAATATTTCAGAATTATTGTCCCTTGTAACCTTTCATTTATGTAAATTTCCGTAGAACTAGGACTTGCAGCGTTGTTATATTTATCAATACCATGTTCACCAGGATGTACCACTTTGATAACACGAACCTCGTTTATATTGATACATTAGAATGAAGGTCATATCATGTTCAAGAATTATGTGATAGAAAAAATTACGTAGCGTGGAAAACCTTTTTTTTCTGTTATTGCCTCTGTTTTTATATACATAAATAAAATTAGTAAACTTGATACAGAGTTCAAAAGGCCTAACATTTATATTTAATATCGTATTTGTACTATCTGAAAATGTAATTACTAAACTTAAATAATGAACTGCCTTGATTTTATATTCATATACAGCATTGAAATAAACAAAATATATACGCTACATATTTCTTTATGCATTTACTCGTAAACACCTGTATAATAAATTATTTCTAAAAATATTAGTTCAAAACTTTGTCTTGAATAAATATGGGTTTAAAAGAAATCATTAACACTTGTACATAAAAATATAATTCAGATACCAAAATATTAGAAATTGCTTTATTGCGAAGTATTGAAATAAAAATTAAACATTTTTTTTGAACAAAATTTATTTTACTCGGCGTTTTCTAATAAGATTCACTTTCTGGTATCACATTATCAACACAATTATAACTATTCAATTAAAATTACTCTTTTAAGCTAATTTTGACAAAAGAAGACACAAAAAAGGGAATGATTAATATAAACGAAAAAAAAACGGTTTAAATTAAAAAAGTTGAGTCAACATTTAGTTTCGATAAAATTCAACCAAGCAAAAAAAGAGTTTGACTTAAAAAAATTCAAACGAGCTTAAAAAATATTTGTTCTACTGGCATAGCCAGAGGGGAAAAATGAGAGGGAATTGTAAAAATATTTTCAAACTATTTTACATCTTAATTGGTTTTCTTTTGTGAAGGCTGCATTGGTTGTAGCAGTTAATTTAAATAATTAATTACCCTTACAAGAGTAAGGAACAGACTTTACCCCCAGTTCGAAAACAAGCTGACGCTAACCCCCTTCTAAAAGCAACCCTCAAAAAATCATGAGATTCGATTAAATTTATACTGACTGAAATTGCTTTAACGAAAGTTTTCTTTAGGGAAATTTCACCTTGGGTTGCCTTATATAGAACGGGTTGAGAAAATTGAAAGCGAAAATGGATTCGGTGAATTTCTCGCTCAAATAAGTTATATCCTTATGAATGAACCTTAGAGACTGAAAAGAGGAAGAGATGTGGTGCCAATTTCTTCTTTTCTAACTGATACGGCAATTACTTGTAAGTTTTGATACAAAATCGAGTAAAAGTGTATTATAAGTTATAATTTTTTAATAAAACTCAAATTTTTCATTATGAATTCACCACTCTTTTATTTTAGTTCACTATCGGTTTCAAATGCTTCCGTCTTCTTTGTAAAGTGAAGTTGAACTAAATTATGTTTAAAATACATTTTTTTTTCTAATTTTTACAGGTGGTGTATGATATAGGGATGGAAGAAGTGTCTAATAAGGGGAGGGAAGTAATTAGGCGTCAAAATGATGGCTTTCGAACGGGAAACAAATTTAGCTGAGGACTATTAAACGCTTTTTTTAATCTCCAGAATATCTAAGTTGCCCAGCTGAAACCCACCCTCCGGCTCGTGAGGAAAAATAAAGTTTTATAAACACGAGCAAATAACGTTTTATAAAAATCACACCACTGAGTGACATATTGACGTGCTTGATGCGAAAAAATTGCAAAGGGTGAACAGGGACTACGTTGTTTTTGGCTTCTTCAATCGAGACTGATTCCCTTTTTTCGAATACCATCAGGAATGAAACCTGAAACCTTGGGGCGGAAGACAAAAATCTTATTGATAAATAGGCGATGGAAATCATCAGCTTGGGAACAAATCATAAATTAACCCAGAGGTTCCGGGTTCCATTCCCTTAGGAATCTTAACATTTTGAAAAAGATTTCCAGTCTAGTTTTCGCTTAAGACCTCTTTAATATATTTCTAGTTGGTTGGAAGAGATTTTCACGTAGCAATAATCCAATCAGATCGTAAACAACAAAAGTATAATACAATACAACAAACTGATTCTTATTTTTATCACCGACGATTTTTTTTGTTTTATGTTAAAAAACAAAAAAGGTCAAGGTAAAAAAAATTAAACGAGTCATCGAGGGATGTAGTAGAAATCGGGGATCAACTGATAAATTATAGTTATAAAACTCACAATTATACCTGTATTGCCTTATCTAACCATGCAATTGTTGATAATCAACAAGTGTTTGCTGTGCCCCAGTGTTAGTTTTGTTGAATTAAACTGCACGAGACGTTAACTGATGATGGTCATATTCGTTAACTGACGATGGTCATAATATGGTTTAGTTACTTTATACAACTTAATTATGAAAATATGACATGTATTAAATCGAACAATCTTTTAACTGATTTGATGATACAGTAAATATCGTCGATTCATACATTGCGTGATATTTTTAAGATATACATAAGTGTAACGAAATTAATATTTGTTAGAACATGTTGTTTGTCTGACGTTTATGTTTCTTATCAAACATTGAATGCATTGCGTGAAACAATTCAAGTAAATGTGTTTATTATATAGTCATACGGTTGCATGCCGCTGTTTGTCTTTAACGAGATATTGTAGAGCTTGAAGGATAAGAAAGAAAAAAATGATAATATGAATGCACAGAGAAGGTGTGTGATATGATTTCGGGACTCAGCCACTCATTACGCATTGGAATAAGAGTGAGGGAGACAATATTTTTTTGTTTTATTTTAATTTAAATGTTTTTATCCTTGTTATTTTACATACTTATTTTGGTTTTAAATTCGTTTGATTTATTTTTAAGAAATTCTGCTGTTTATTTTGTTGAATTGAGATTATTTAAGATTATAATTATAATCATCACGCCATGTTCCTATTGCTGAAAGATCAGATCTCCACTTTATTCTATCCTGGCACACATCTTTTTTTTTTGCCTAGTCTCCCATAACATGGATAATTGCATATGTTGCAGGTTCCTGAACATGAAGACTATGTAAATCCAGATCGATTTGCATGGTTTATGGAACTGGAGTTAAACCTATAAGGTGACCTTCAACATCCCTTAATGTAAGATCATGACTAATTCAAGAGCTGAGACTCAGTAGATATTTAATCGATGATTAGCTCATCGTACGTGTCGACACTATCAAACACCTTGGCATTGTGTTCAACACTAAATAAACAATAAGTTTTCATTGAGAGTATGTGTTAATCTGCCAATAAAGTTCTGGAATTTGTAATTAGAGTCTCGACGACATGATGGTGAAGCTGTTATGAAATATCTTTATTATTCGCAGGTTCGTAGAAGATTCGAGTGCGGCTCAATCATATAGAAAATAACCCAAAAAATCCTGATAGTTGAATGAGTACAAAAAAGATTTCTGCGACACTTTTATTGCAGAGTATGGATTTTACCTATGGCTCTAGCATAGATTTTTTAAATGAGTTCATTTGGATATTGCCTATAAAGTGTAAGAAAAGATCTACGTACATGTTTAGACATATTCAGATTTCTAACAGAAATTATAGAAAGCCTTTTATTGATTCAGTAAAAGTCCAGTATGTAAGTAATAGTCCAATATGTTGAACTTTTGTTTAACATACTGGACGATTACTTACTCCATTGTAAATGGAGACTATTTTCTGTGTCGTATTCCCGAACTTAGCTATTAAAGCATCACCACTCGCACACGGAACGACCTCGTTAGCAAAATTTTCCGAAACCGATATTTTATACACTTCGGTGGATTAATTGAGAATTGAACTTCATAATAAACCTTGTATTCATAACAACTAAGCTACAGGGAAACATAAGAAACATTGTTCTTCTTAAATACATTTTGAGGCTTTCATGGTTCTTCATATCAGTTGCATAATGTCTTTCGGAGTGTTAAACCGCTTTGTTTAGCTTGTGATACCGACATCATAAGCCAAACCACGCGATACAATACTCCAAAATACCTGATACAATTATTCCTGTTGTCATTATGTTATATTTGGATTATAGATCGTTTAATTTGTTTGCGTTATTTTACATAATGGGGTTAAACCTGTGTCTAATGTTTAATAAATAAATATACTTGCTATACCAAATTTCGCATAATTATGTTTTCTTATGTATAATATGTACTAAAATACAGTGTATAGAGCAAATTCTTGAACAATAAGGTTAGATCTCTAATACAAATAAATTATATTATCATTTTAGTTTAGATTCAGAAAATACGGTCTTCGGTGTATTAACTTATGGTATGCACTGTCTTGTATTGCAGATGTTTTCTTAGATACCAACAATATTGGTTTATGTTTCTTGGAGCTAAAATGATCCTTTAAGCTGTATGCTTGGTGAACCAGAATATTAACATTAAGGTTGAATAGTTGTTTAAGGAATAATTGTTTATATAATAGTTGTTTATAGATAGTTGTTTATCATATAAAATAACCTTTCAATTTAAATGTATTGAATTCGGACTTATGTCGGATTGAAACGTTTCCTTTAACGTTCGATGTTTATTTGTTTTTCAATATTAATATCCTGGTTTTTAAATCTCTACTTGAAATTTCACACCTTTTTTTTTAAATTTTACTCTTTGATGCATGTAGATCTAAGATATATTAATGCAAAAATCATTATTGGGAGGCAGAGCTCCAGCTATCTCTCTACCTTTTAAAAGGCCTTTCTAGTATGCGATGTCGTGCGGAGATCTCGTGTGCCGCTGTATATAGGCTTTGTCTCTGTTCATCTTATGCACATGATCTCGCCAGTGCTGCCTTTTCTTTTTGCTCATCTGACGATGTAATCTGTGTAGCAGATCTGTTGAATATGAGATTTTCTGACCCTATCTCTGAGAAATTTTCTTACGATGTCTCATCTCGGATGTTCGAAAAAGGGTATTTTTTTAGTTGTGTCGGCTCGGATAAGTCATGATCAGCCTGATACAGGTCTTATATATTCGAAATTTGCCATCGATTTTTTTCAAATAACATATCTTAACACAAATAGATATTGTGGCTGCTTTATTTCTTTGTTCTCTTAAATTGTTGTAGAGATCATTGACGCTGGAGATGTGGACACTGAAGTATTTTATTTGCATTATTTGTTTAACAGGTTTATCGTCGATGACTAGTTTCTGCCTCTTTCAATGTGTGAATATTGTTAATCTCTTAGTTTTGATTATAAAGATGTTTGTATCATATTTTCAGCTGTTTGGTGGAAATTGTGTAATAAAAGTTGTAAGCCGTCTTCTGATTCTGGTACTATGGTAGATCATTTGCATAGCATATGATGTCTATGGTTTTATCACCTATCTTATAACCAATCTCTAGGGATGCAACATAACATATTCTATAATCCTGTCCGTATACCGTCTGTATTAATTAGGTGGCACGTATAAATCATTAACCAATATTTTATAACTATCACGCTACAGTCAGAACTTCGTGACCTGGAAAATTTCAGCCAAGGAGTTGTAGGTTTAATTTTCGTCGAATTCCATTTTTCAAAATGTTTTTTTTTTTCTGGTTTTCATTTGGGACCTCATAAACATATTTCTAAATGGCTGAAAGATACATTTCCATATGGCAGTAAATCAGTTGTATTTTATTTAACTAAAGTGTAATACAATACAAAAAAATACAATACAATGCACTCTTGAGGTTTCGTTTATCACAAAGAGAGCTGTAAATTTTATAAACTCACTAAGTTTGTTGCTCAAGTAACAGTTAAGTAAAAATCATTGAATACAATATCAATAGTAATATTAATGCTTAATACTTATTACTTTTTTTGGCTTTGTGGTTTGTATTTTTAGTTTGTTTATAAATGTGGGTTTAAATCCTGAGTTAGATTGCCCTTGATAAGAATTTACTCTCGAAACGGTGCTTTATACATTTTCATCTATATAGTGATATTTATTGTAAGATTTATTTTGTCGAATTTCTAGTTATTTCTACTAATTATGACCTCCGTGGCCTAGTTGTCAAGAAGCTTGTCTCTCAGCCTGGAGGTTGCGGGTCCGATTCTCGCTGGAACTCAGATTTTTTTTAAAAGGATTCCAATCTGGTTTTCACTTAAGGCATATATTGGGTCCTTACATGTGAAATTGGCGTTTTGCCGTACTGGCAACTTTGATCTCAAATATCTTCTCTTTGGTTAGGAATTCCAAATTAAAATTTATACAGCTATTTACTCAAGTATTTGTGTTTCGAAAATTATAATTCATTTGTTTTTTCCTCAATTGTTTTTTTTCTTTGCGTCACTCAGTTTACAAAATGGAAAACTTGAAATATCGCGTTATTTACGAGTACGAGTTCCACCGTGGCACCAGTGCTGCAGAAACGGCTCGAAGGATTAATGATGTGTATGGCGACGGTGCCGCAAAAGAAAACACAGTGCGTTTTTGGTTCCAACGTTTTCGTTCTGGAAATTTCGACCTGCAGAAGAAGCCCCGTGGACGGCCGGAGACCAAAGTTGATAATGAAGAATTGAAGGCTATTGTGGAAGCGGATCCATCGCAAACCACGTCCGAGTTAGCTGCAGGCTGCGGTGTTAGTGATAAAACTGTTTTAATCCACTTGAAGCAAATTGGAAAGGTGAAAAAGCTTGAAAGGTGGGTACCTCACGAATTGAGTGAAGCATTGAGTGGATCCTGTATGATAATCGGAAGCGCTCATCGCAATGGCTGAACCCTGACGAACCAGCCAAACCATGCCCCAAGCGAAAATTGACTCCAAAAAAGTTACTTGTGAGCGTTTGGTGGACTAGTGCTGGTGTCGTTCACTACAGTTTTCTTAAATCTGGCCAGACGATTACGGCAGATGTCTATTGTCAGCAACTGCAAACCATGATGGAAAAGCTAGCTGCTAAACAACCGAGGCTGGTTAATCGCTCTAGGCCACTGCTGCTTCATGATAACGCTAGACCACACACTGCACAACAGACGGCTACCAAATTAGGAGAGCTTCAATTGGAATGTCTAAGACATCCACCGTACTCTCCGGACCTTGCCCCAACAGATTACTATTTTTTTCGAAATTTGGATAACTTCTTGCAAGGGAAAAAATTCAACTCCGATGGGGCAGTCCAAACCGACTTCAAAGATTTTATTGATTCCCGTCCGAATGGTTTTTTTAGTAAAGGGATCGATGAACTACCTATGAGATGGCAAAAGTGCATAGATAGCAATGGTACATACTTTGATTCAATAAATATATTATATTAAAAAAAAATCAACTTTATGTTCCTCCCAAACAAAACGCCAGTTTCGTATGTAAGGACCTAATATATAGTACAACCAAAATGTAATACAATACAATAATACGGTTATTTCTTTATAAAAATCCCTTAATTTAAGCGGGTAATTGGTTGCAAGAAAACAACGCATAAAGGAAAATCGTTTAAACGGAGCTATTGAATGTTATGTAAATATATGCTCATTTACAACTTTTCAGATATTCGATTTTTCTACTTTTATATATGTTAAGTGATGATTTTTATTCTAAATGTATAATAAAAAGTCTACTCTGATTTTTAATATAATACACATTTTAATAAGAGCTTTATTATTAATTTATACGAGAAAAATACATAATTCACTATCTGTACTTATTTATTCAAAATCATTTAAGCTAGATAAATCCTTCGTTGCATTTAATCGGCTAAGAGCGGTTTTAACAGTTGCGATAAATTCTTAGAAATAATCAGTTATTTATTTATACGTGTTGTTTGGAATTTGGAACGTAGGTGTTCCATTAATTTACGTTTATTTGATTTGTTGTGAGAGTTGCTCAAAGCGAAAATATTTGAAATACGGTAAGCATCGACTTTGATTATAATATATGTTCGTTTTTAATTTTCACAACTATTATTACTCATAAAGTTATTTATTTGGATTTTCCAGTGCGCATTTATCAGTGAATATATTATCATCTATTTTTTCTATTTAACAATGCCTATCATACATTTAATCGCCATGTTGCGGTTTTTACAGTTGCGGTTAATTCTTAGTTGTCAGTTATTTATTTACACGTGTTGTTTGGAATAAAATGTAAGTGTTCGTTAATTATACGATTATAATTATTGTCCATCTAACAGTTGTAGCTGTTTCAATTATTGATGTTGATGTCAAAAATGATTTATACAGAGCCTGTTGATTGGATATTTTATTTCTCTAGTTTCATTATGCAAGGCATTAAAATTATTTCATATTAAAGGAGGGATTACAGTTTATTTACTTCCATTTACACATCCTTCTTTCAACATAATTTTTCTATTTCCCATCTCAAAGTAAAAGGTTTTATTTAAAGTAATGTTCTATAGATTTTTTTCTTTCCTCTCATTTCTTTATTCAGAACCTTAATTTTATTTCTGACAAACCATAAATAAATTTTAGAAATTTACTTTAAGTTTCACTTTACATTAAGATCGGGTGAAGAATGCTTAAATTAGCTTTGCTTTTTCACAGAACTGAGGTAAAATAGACTAAATGATACATTTGCTTGACATTAAGTTTGTAAAAGGAGCACGAAACTCGAATCGTGACGATGAAACCGCAGTAATTGAATACCGAGTTATTTTCACACTGATGTCAAATATAATAGTTATCATTAAAAAATTCATACATTTTTTTATATGTTTTAAGTGCGATCATTATTTTTTTAAATACTTTTTTTTTGTTACAGTATGGTATTTTTTTTATATTTGTATCTCTTTTATTGTTATATTTAAGAATATTTTAATTACATATGTATAATTGGAGAAATTATGAGTTCAATATGTCATACTGTGTGCTTTTGTTTCATCTTATGGATACATGTGTTATGTTATTAATATATAAATAAATATATATCAAATTATAAGTGCTATCTACATAAAATAAATACAAACTTGAAAAAAGCTCTGCTGACATTAACAAAGTGATATTACATGTCAATTACAAAGAAAAGCTTAAAATTATATTTTCCACTAGCGTAAGCTCCCACTCTAATGCTAAATACTTACACGTACTTAGCTCGGTTAGAAGCAGACTGTAATTGAATTGAAAGCCTTTCTTGTAAGGATAATGCAAGAGCTGATGGAATAAAACACAAAATATATGGTCCTTTTAGTTTCAAGTGTTATTAACTGCTAAAAATGCTGTGTGATTTATTTAGACTGAAGTCTTCGAAACTCATTGTTTTTTTTTATCAAAAGTATGTAACTCCATACCCTTCCTTCGATGACTTCCGCGGCTAGTTCGTAAGATTGTATTCTAAGCCGGGGGCTGCGGGTTCGATTCCTATTTGAACAAACATTTTTTGAAATGGGTTTCAGTCTTGTTTTATTTTAACATCTTTCTAGTAAATTGGAAGAGATTGCCAGAAAGTGCGTTAGGGTATACTGTTAACAACGTGTGTAATACAATACAGTACAATATAGTACTTCATCATGGAAAGATATTTTGATTCGAAATTTGTTTTCAAAATTAGGCAACTCCTACCAAAAACGTAACAAATCAATAAAAACACAAAATTCACCACAGCAATTTAAAAAAATTTAAAAGTAATTTAACATACTTTTAAATTTGACAAACTTTCTAAGCATATTTTACGAAAACTGGTCATCAAATATCGTTAAAGAAGTAACTAAATGTTCGATTATATGTAACATTTGATAAATGGAGACTGTCGATTTTGTGTATATATTTATTTTCGGTTAAAATGGCTTACTAATTAGCACTAGAGAAATGAATAAATGTGTTTGTCAATAAATTTAGTCTTCTATGTGTTGATCCTGATACAAATACGAATAATAATATTATTATCTAATACGATTAATAAGTCTTCGACGAGTCTTCAGATTCTTTGAACACATTGCGTAGCCAAGGAGATAGTTTGGAGAAGATTGTAATTACTGTAGACGTGGAAGGACGACTTATAAGAGGAAGAATCCTAATGTGTTGGACTGACCAAATGTGAGACGCGACTGGAGTACCCTTAACAACTGCCCTTCGAGCCGCGGAGTACATGCATGGATGGAGAAGAGTCGTCAGAGTATGTCATGGAAGTAACGGTGCTCAATCGTGAGCTTCACGACAAAATGATGATTATTGTATGATTTAATTTGACAGCATTAATTTTTTTTCTAAGTCATCCAAAAACGGGTGGTACAAATTTGTACCGCCAGTGAACAAAGGCATAAAAAAACGACAAATATGAACAATCGGTTTATTATATCAATCAATTTTACAATTCCAGAGGGTCGTCGACCACCGGGACGTCCAACAAAGAGATGGAGAGAAAGTTGGACATCTTCACAGGACCAAAACTGAAATCCTTTTTAAACAGATCGCAAGATCTAGAAGAAGAAGAAGAAGAAGAAGAAGAATTTTACAAAAATAAATGTTAATGAACTTCTACTTTCAATAAACACACTTACCTGCCATTTTAATTAATATTTTTATATCCAAAAATGAACAATTAAACACGCGTCCAATCAGTGTGACAGTAAACATTCATCTGAGATACCTGGTGACATTTTATACACCTTCCAATACTGCTTGCATTGTAAAATATTAGTACACATATGTGATGACAGGGATTGATCAAACAACTTTTGATGTATAATGCTAGAATGAACGTTTAAATCTGGTGGTACAAATTTGTACCGTCAGATGGCAAAGGGTTAAAGTGGTCACTAGATGACGCTAGAAAAATAAATAATTTTATATAAATAATTCATTATATTAAGTTTATTTTGTGTCTGTCACTTCTGACATAAAACCATTGAAAATAATATTCTATGTTCATAATTTCCTTTGATGTAAATTGGTAAATAAATAAATCACGATAGAGAAATAAATAAATTGAACATTTGATAAATTAAGTATGTCTATTATTTGTCAATCCTGACCAAAAAAGGTATAGAAATATTCCAGTCCTATAATTTTGGTCGATGATAATCAGAACCAAACTTGTATGTCAGAATCCCGACTAAGTTGAAAGGTTTTAATCAAAAGTTTTGAACTGACTTTACCTTACATAAGCGATGGAAATTCTGAGAGACCAAACGAATTGACGATGACGCGTTTTTTACACTTTGCTGATATCGGCGAAATATTAAAAAGAGAAAACATTTTAAAAAGAAAAAGTTTTCAAATTTATTATTATATCTTGCCATAAAAATATACAAAATGACTTAAACTTGGGTAAAACAATGTGTCAAAACGTAATAGGGAAATCATAAAGCATCGAGTTGGATCCATGGATATTTAAAAAAAATCTTTTTCAATTTTTAAATTCAACGTGTCCAAATTCTCATAAACTTATATTGACTTTCAAAATACTAAAGTTTATTGCATTGACGGGTAAAAAAATTGGCGAGACACGCAAAGAAAGTTAGAAAATATGAAATTTAATAGTGAAATTTTAAATCATACCTTAATCCATTGTCATAGTTATATATTATATTAAAAGACCTACTGGTTTTATGTAAAAATAATGGGTTTCACTGATGAAAAAAATACAGTCAACAAATGACGACCTTCGTCGTCTAGTAGGTAAGACGTTTCTCTTCCAATCTGACTCTGTAGGTAAGATTCCTTAGTACCCGAAAAAAAAACTCAGTCTGGTTACAAAACTTACACGTACTAGAAGTGTGCGATTTTTGTTTTTTCTTCATATGCAGTAGTATTGCCAACACGTTTATGCACAGAAAGTTTAGTCCTAGAGCTCTTATTCTAAAGGCACGATTATTGGGGACGAAACCAATATTGTCTCCCAGCCACACTTTTCAATAGAATCGCATCGCCAATTCGAAAATGTTGACGGGTGCGAAAACAAATAAATGAAAAAAGAAACAGGCGACAAAGGCACAAATGATCGGCGCCACTAACATTTTAGTAGCAAAGACGTGTCAATGCTGTGGCGCATTAGCCTCATTTTTGGATTTGACTTTAGCCCGGAAATTTTGTGTCTATACTTTGGCGCATTAGTCCTATAAGGGCCAGTGCGTCAAAGTAAGGATTTAAAATTTCTGGACTAAAGTCAAATACAAAACTGAAAAACTCTAGGTAATTAACATATAGTTTATTTAAAAAAATAATGGAAATTATTTATTTCTTTATATTTAAACACCAACATACATACACCTGTAGCATTGTTTTTTGTGGAAATATGCACACAACATTCGTATCTAGTCCAAATTTTGTCATACATACACACATGTTCTTATATTGTATTTCTCATTGATTGTTCATCAGAATTCAACATTTTGCTAATGTAACTTAGGAAATGTATGCTACTCAAACAGCTAAGTAAAAATGAGTCATGTCACTTATTTACAGCTACTTTGGGCTACTTATAACGTGTTATTAAATTTATGGAATTCCACTACGGTATTTTTCTCGTTCACCATTACAATTACGACATTTTGATGATATATTTTGTAAGTTTAGCATACATCTTAACCAGTACATTCAAAGTCGTCGTTGTTGCTGGGCCTTGTAGTCTAGGATCAACTCACTATTCCAACGGTAATTCAGTTGGAAAACAAAGCTGTTCCATGGAGTTTTTTTCCCTTTCTTATTTTTCTTATCTTTAAGTGAATAAGCCGTTGCACATCAGCTAACTCACCGGCTACACCACACATACAAAGTACCTATCAGGGGGTTCATTTGCCCAATGAATACGGGCTAGGAGCACTCGGTTTCCTTAACTAGTCACGTTTATCTCAAAACTTTAGACAAAGTGCCTTTATCTTAAACAAATGCATACGTGCATGCCATTGCGCCACTTTCTTGACGGGATGGGTGTTGAGGTATGTACGCGCGTATAGTTTTTTTCTCGTTATTGAAGTTTCAAAATAATTTAAATACAATCTTATATTTTCTCTTTTCCTACCCTTTTCACGTGCCGGTGCCGGTCCCAAGTCCGGATTAAAAATGAAAAGGGTTGACGTTAGGTTGACAGTCGGTCGTAAAACTATGTCAAATAAAATTAATGAGTAAAGCGCAGACCCCAAATAAATGAGGAAATGCGAGGTTGATGATGATTTTGTTCAACATTGAAATTCAGTATATTCAATAAATTATATTTTTTTGCAGCATTTATTCTTATTTAATGACTTTTTAATACATATTTTTTAAATGTATTTCTATTTGAACACTAACATAGATTTAAATGACTGTGTATTTTTCAGCTTAAGGAAATAATTGGTTGTACGGAAAGTAATTTTTTAATTTCAGCTCAAATTCAAACGCAAAACTGTACCAAATGCTGACGGACAGTGATTTCGATATATTTAGTATCTCAGTTATATCACGTATCGTAAAATGCTGATTATTCTTGATCAAAGCTTTGATTTGGTGATCATTAGTGGTGATTGGCCTTCCAGAATAAACACACAACGAATATTGAATCACCATTATGGATTTTTTAAATCACATTTGACACACTCAATCGCTTACAGCTTCGTCATCATACATTGCACTATATTTATTTTGGTTTATGTCGCATTTTCTTCATTTTCAGTAAGAAAAAAGCAACAAGTATCGAAAAAAAACATGCTATTTTCTACATTCAAAATGACACTAAAAATGCTCAGGCAATTTTAGAAAACAATGATGGAAAAACTCGCTTAAATATTAAGTTTTACAATAGTAATATTGTATATATTCAGCATATTTAGAGTGACGTAGCAAAGAACATGTTGTCCTAACGACATCTATACGAGAAACATGAAACTATTTTCTGGATAACCCAATATTTTAAATTGATTTTTTTTAAGGTTAATAAAATCGTATCAAAGGAATTTATTAGAAACTTGACTTTTAAACGTTTGATGTAAGGATCCAAATATTCGAATATCATATAAATTTAACCTTTTTTGTGTGAAAGTTTTCGTAGTTTTATTAACGAGTTTAAATGAAAATTTTGAAAATTATAAAGGGCACAAGGAAACTTTCAATGTTTTCGGAAAAGGTCTCATGTTTAATATACAACTGACCAATTTATAGAATGTTAGAAAAATACTCAAACCTTGTTTTTTTTTAATTTTGGCTTTCCCAGAAAATTGTTTATTTAGCGTGTAATTTGAATGAAATTGTTTATTTTGCGTGTAATTTGAATTATATTGTTCATTTTGCGTGTTATTTGAATTAAATTGTTTATTTTGTGTTTAATTTGAATAAAATCAAAAGCGAATATCTGAGAATTTTTGTTGAATAGAGTAATTTGTTTTTTTTTTGTTAATTTTATGTAAAACGGTGAATAAAAACGAATAACCCCTCCAAAAATTATAAACATTAAAAACAATTAGATCAGTGGCTTTTAGGTTTTTTTTTATTTCCAAAAAATTCAGTACGGTACTTTTTCTAAGCAAAATATTGCATACTAATGCTAAACTGCAACTTGACCAGAATCATATTGCAAACTTGATTTCTCGAACTTTATACAATCAACCTATGGTAAAAATATACAGGCATGCTGCTTCCAGACAATCTCCTTTAAAATACAGTGAGAAAAAAAATCACAAGACCAGTGGGCAAGCTTTGGTTGACTTGCAATATACCCGCCATTAAACCCCCAACTTACGACCTGTCTTTAGGTTGACCGTGAGTTAATCATACCATGTCCAGTGATGGATAGCTTGTTCGGAGTTTCGGTCCGATGGTAGGACACCTTACTCCTTCATCGGATAAGTTCTGACTGTTAAGATATTTATTGGAAATTTTTGGATCTTTTTGGGAATCGGGAAAGGATAGGTTTGTGGTAATTGTTTTGATTTTATGAATGATTATGAGAAATTATAAACGATTAAATACATATATAAATATGATGATATATACATAATATTAAATACAAATATACATAAATTTGTGTCGTCACACACTGTTTTATATTGAATGGGTGAAAAAAAAAATGAATTGTGAATAAATTATACAAGATACGCGTTGCGTACATTTTTAAGTGTTTCAGTCAAATAATATCACAGCTGGATTAACTGGAATGTGTGTAAATAAGATATAACTAGTGGCCTAGTTTGTACGATGCCTATCTTCCAGCCCAGAGATTTTCAGTTCCATTCCCGTTCGTATCCACCTTTTTAAAAAAAAGTTCCAGTCTAGTATTCATTTATGGCCTCTTTAACATTTTTTCTGTTTGGTTGTAAGATATATCTATACGGCAATAAAGATTCTAGGTTGTACTGTATACAACGAAAGTGAAATACAATACAATAAATAACTAATAATACATAATTATAAGCCCTACGCAAAATATGGTTTAGCCATATTAATGTTTTTAACAACAATTGAATAACATTCCATAAATTTCTTTTGAATAAATATCTGAGTGATTAATTTGTGCTCATTGTTTTTTGTCTATTTTTCTTCACATATTATCTCTTAGCCTTCAGCACCAAAGTGCGATCTTTTGGCTGATTTGACATAAGAAGAAAATTATCTATAATCTTCCGTTTTCTTCTCCCTCTTTCCTAACGTCATCACCTAATATGTCACATGTTGTACATTAAGTTTAGAGTTGTTTTTATTTGTACTGTTTTTATCTTCTTTCTGTTTCGCGGATTGTTTTTGTTCCTAATTATTAAGTGGGACTTTATTATTTGTTTACTATTAATGATTCTTCTTTACACATGAATTTAATTATATTGTTAAGTTTGCGAATGAAATAAAATAAATGAAGAAAATAGAAATGTATTTTGGAAACTTTTAAATAGGACAAAATATATAAAAAGAATATTTAACAATAAATATATTGTTATTTCCCTAATTACAACAATCCCCGTGACATGTGTTTCTGCCTCTTACCGTAAGACCTTCGTAATTTTGCCTGAAGAAAGTGAAGAAAAAAAACACGTGTTGACGTGATTAACGTAAATAGTGGAATAACAAAGTAATTTGAGATTAAAAAAAATAACATGGAGTTTAATGAAATTAAAACCGTAACGTTTGATAAAATAAAAAGGTTTAAAAATTAAACTTCTAAACCTACAAAGGGTTATAATGAGGTTTTCTTAAACAATTTCAGCAGAACGGCAAGTCCATCAGGCACCCAGTATGTTTGAGCATATTTTTCTCAAGTTTCAGAAGTTATAAAAATCTCTCGAGTCGTAATTATTTTAGCTGCCCGAGGGGCGATCGTATCACAAAAAGGACGCTTTAAAAGTTTTTCTATTAATATTTTTCATGCAAAAGATGAAATTTCTCCTTCTTTTGCTCTCCGACTCCCTCCCTCCTTCTTTCGTAAAAATTAGAAATTCTTGTCACAAATACCGTCGAGCATATTTGTTCGCCGAACTGAGGAAATCTTCCAGTAATTTCTTTGTCGTTTGAATTTAATTTTCTTTGCCTATATAACACAAGTATACACGAGTGTAAGCAGATTTTGATCTTTATAACATTTTTAAAAAATTCTACTCGAGCTGATTGAAAGTCGTTTTATAATTGAAAAATGAAAAAAAAAACAACTAAGAAAATTGTTTCAGACGTTGTTTCCAGATCTGAGCGCCAGGAATTGAGAATGCGTTTGTTTGCTTCTTAACTCCACACTTTAAACAAAGTATCACGCAGGAACGCTTTTGAGATGTAGACATACTATACATATATGGTATATCTTTAAAATCCCTTGGATGGGTCTTATTACAAACGTTGTATGAGTAAACAACGATAATTGACTTAAACTGTGGCACAGGATATAGTAAAACACAATTAATCACTCATTAATTTCTGTATCCGAACTATTAATCGATTAATATATTACACGTTTTCAGTAGACGCTTTGATGTCAGGACACATGCAAAATACATGTCTTGTCATTCGGTCTAGATTTGTGGCATTAATAGAAGCAAGCTTAATATCGAAACCTATGGAGAAGTATTGCTCGAGAAGGGCAGCTTGTTTATGACTAGTCTTGGTGTGTTTACCTGCATAGCAAGCTACAAGGTATTGGAGGATTATATTCATGTTTGAAGGGAATGTAGGAGGTGATGCGAGTCTAAAATTGGATTCTTTAGCCTGTGAGGAGTATTTTTCATTTTACTATTGTAAATCAAAATGGATATAGAATTCTCGCAAGAACTAGTGGACGCCATTTCGAAGTAAGTGGCGGGCCTGCCAAATAGGAGAGTCTTAAAATGTCGTTAATTCTGGCCATTTGCTTAGTGCGTAGCAAGGTCAATACGAATCACAAAATTCTGTGTTGTTCTAGAAATAATTTCTCATGGTCAAAATTAATCATTATTTATTAGAGGCGGTATTCGACAGCCTCAATACATTTGATCTCGGAGTCAAATATCGCCCTCTGCACGTGTTCTCTCTATCAACAGCTATCCCCTCCCCAGAACGAGCCTATAAGAAGGGCGGTTCCGCGTCACGGAGCTCATTCCCCGGGACAGAACCATGTACCACTAGGTTCACGCCTGTTTGTTTCACATTGTAATTCTTTTAATTAATAATTACTGTTGAGCCTAATTTAAAAGCTGTAAATTCAGTTGGAGTCTAATTCCACGTCAGGAATTCTCTCCTATCCAGAAGCTGCTTTCTGTTACGTCAGGTTACATTTCTACTTCTACTTCAATAATTTCCGGAGAACAACACGCGGATGCATGTTGCGTCATATTTTTACCATTGTTGATTCTACTTCGTGAGGTCTCTGCTGTCGTCACGCTCTTTCTTGTGACATCATTCTTCAAGGGGGGATTCTCAGCCCTCCTTTCATCATCAACATTCCCCTGCGTTCTACACGCGGACCCTGGGACAGACTGCCTTCGCCGCCGTCACGCTTCAAGCTACCATTCTTCCCGCCCTGAACTTCCCGCGCAGAAACGAATAGACACGTCCGATATCCGGTGCACCAGGACATATATTATTACGCCCTAATAATGTGAAAGGTATTGTAAACCTATTTTATTGTAATTCTTTGTTGATTTCACTACCAATTTTACCTTGTTTTTTGTGATATCGACACTCCCCGAGCGATCGTTAAAATTTTTTTTTAAACTTTACCTCTTAAAGGGAAGTTATTAGAGCCAGTTACTTATTCAAATCCTAGCTACTCCTACCGAGGTCATTGATCCGGTAGTGATAATAAATAATTTTGATTTAATCTATTATTGTGTTTTATTATTACTACCCTGTTTATCCCGTGAGAATATCTAGTTTATACCCATTAAATCCTGAGACAAAAGAGATCTGTGTTCATTTTCGTTTACCGCTGAGCTAACCTCGAGTTATGACTCATAAATATATTTTGATTGATTGTTTTAATTTACAGTAATCTCAGTTATATAATTTAAATTAAAAAAAGAGTCTGATAAGCCACAGTTGAAGATGTGTTGGAGTTGCTACGTCAGTCCATGTCTTTTGTAGGTGAAAATAAGCCATCATCATATTTGATTAGGAGGTATTAGAGACCACCATGTCATGTGCATCAATCAGGTCTAGTCTGGAACACGTAGTCCTGATGCTCGGACAAATTAGTAAATGTTGAGTTCTATATAACCTAACAATCACGTAAATGCTAATTTCCTTAAAAAATCCATATTTTCATGTCCACTTTGTATATATTCTCTCTGCTTGAAGTCTATTCAGGACTCTTCAAGGAGGCCAAGGTAGTTAGTCTCATCGTGCCATGTTGTTAGAGAGCTTTATTTGACACAATTCATCATACAAGGAAAAATAAATGGCGAAAGAGGCAGATAACGTAACCATATCTCTTAGCTCTAGGAATTGCGTGCATGGGTTGATTGTATTAGAATTTGACTAGAGTTCAACTGAGGTATTCCTGGTTGCAGTCAATATGGTACAGATTACCATATTGATGGCCATCCTTCGATAAGAGATGATTCATAAAAAGTTGATATTATTTGGGATATTATGTCACGCTTGTGTTTCTTTTTTGGTGAAAAACATAAAATATTATTGTGAAGAAAAGGCTGGAATATATATGTATCGTAAATGTGGATCTTTTGGAAAATCTTAAATATATTATATATCGATTACATTAGAAATAAAACACTTCCGAATATAGTCAACAATAACGACCTCCATAGCTTAGGAGGTATATTTGTTCTTTGACCCGGAGGTTACAGGTGCGATTCCCGTTGGTATATTTTTTTAAATAAATTATCAGTCTGGTTTTCACTTCAGGTCACTTTGACATTAAGAGATTGCTACACATATACATTCAGGTCGACATTAAGAGATTGATATATAGCAACAAAGCAGCCAAGTTTTATAATACACATCTGAAGTGTAATAAAATACTCACGAAGAACTTGTTAATCTGACTGGATGCCTTAAAAAATATTTGATAGCGTGTTAAAATATAGGCTCCCACAGGAAAAAAAACGAAAGTTGAGAAATAAAAAGCTCTCCTAGCCAAGAAGTAGTAGGCATTGGTGTCTTGGAATAATTCCAGTTGGCAAGGGAACGGGACCGATGAGGAAAAATTGTGAATACCGTCTGTGGTTCTAGATAGTCTTATTCCCTGTTTTTCTATCTGTGTTCCGCGGACCGGTGCCGGTCTGCCAAAACTCTCTCCCCAGTCGTGTAGAGGCTACATGATTCGGGCGCTACATTATTGCGGGATGAGCGGGACACTGCACCCGACAATGAAGCGCCCAAAATAAAGGCGATATGCGCGGCTGCCGAATGCCAGTATTGCATCAGTTTGCCTGTCTACGACATGTCGCAAACATTCTTATTTCTAATATTGTGTTGTGGTATTTCGGAAAACAAATTGATTCTCTCATGAAATTTGAGACAAGGACATGAAATTTGAGTAGAGGCAAGGACAATTAATAAGGAGTATTTGAAGCTTGGTTTAATTGTAGCCACTGGCAGTAAACTATCGCCACGGCTTTTGTATGTAGTATGTTCCTAAATTCTGTCAAATGACACTATGAAACCTTTCAAACTTGCTCAACGCGGTGAAGAGCATCTTCGTAGTCGAGCTCTGAACTTCAGGCTGTTCACGACACTAATAGGTTAGTCAATAAGTTTTGAAAGCGACATCTATGGAGCAGTAGAAAAACCAAAATTTCTACACCATTTTAATATTTCATCTTTCATAAGAACGTTCTCAAAATTTCATTTCGATTTGTCAATTCATTCATTGTTTACAAGCCATTTGAAGTTGACGTGTCAGTGTATTTTTTAACAATGGAAAAATTCGAATATCGTGCAGTGATTAAATTCTTTGTTTTGGAAAGTTTATCGGCTACTGAGATCCATGCAAAGATAGTGAAAGTATTAAAGGAGTCTTCTCCTTCATTTCCAACCGTTCACCGATGAGTTTTGGAGTTTAAGCGTGGCCGTACAAGCGTTGAAGACGATCCACGCTCAGGACGTCCAAAAAGTGCATCAACACCAGAAATCATAGCGAAAATACAGGATATGGTTTTGGAAGATCATCGATCGACTGTGGATGTGATAGCTGACACCATAGACATCTCACATGGAACAGCATGGCATATTTTGGCTGAAGTTTTGGGTTTCAAAAAACTGTATGTACAATGGGTGCCGCATTTGCTAACAATGCAACAAAAACACGTTCGAATGCGACTTTCTGAGCAACATTTGGAGCAATTTCGAAAGGATAAAAAGGATTTTCTGCATCGATTCATCACTATGGATGAGACTTGGGTCTACCACCATGATCCTGAATCAAAACAAGAGGCTAAGGAGTGGTGTGAACCAGGCACTTTGGCTCCGAAGCGAGTTCGTGTCCAGAAATCGGCCAAGAAGGTGTTAGCGTCAGTTTTTTGGGATGCAAAAGGAGTTTTATTGATAGATTATCTCCAAACTGGTAAGACAATCAACTCTGATTATTATTGTGACCTTTTGGACCAGTTGGATGAAAAAAATTGTGAAAAAAGACCCGGTTTGCAGAAGAAAAAAAACATTTTTCATCGAGACAATGCACCTGCTCACACAGCTCAAAAAACCATCGCGAAAATCAGTGAATTGGGGTACGAATTGTTGCAGCATCCACCCTATTCGCCAGATTTAGCTCTCTCTGACTTCTGGCTGTTCTCACACCTCAAAAAATTCCTTCGTGGAAAGCATTTTTCATCAAACGAAGAGGTTATAGCCGTCGTAGAGGAGTATTTTGCAGGCCTTCCAGAAATTCACTTCCGTGATGGGACAACAAAGTTGGAAGATCGTTGGACCAAGTGTATTGATCTTATGGGAGACTATACTGAGCAATAAAAGTGATTTCCCCCAAAAAAAAATGTATTTTCATTTCCGCTTTCAAAACTTTTTGACTAACCTATATGTGAGAGTATGGACTCACACGTCCAAAATCTCCTTATCCATGCAGAAGTGAAGTGGTTATCGAGAGCAAGGGTTTTTACACGCCTTTTTGAACTTAGAAAGGTAAAGCAGTTTCTGCGAGAGGGAAAATCTGACCTAGTAGAGCTTTCGTTGAGTGAGGGATAGATGGCTAAGCTTACGTATATGGCGGGCATATTAAGCCTTCTTAACGAACTTAATATTTCTCTTCAGGGGTCTTGAACAAATATTTTTACACTGAGAAATAAAATGGATGCGTTCAAAAAGAAACCTTTTTGGGATAGTCACGCACAAGAGGAAGATATAGAAATGTTTCAAATTTTTGGAGATTTTTTTATTGCTGCTGATGTTAACCAGAATATTAAATTCAACATAATAAGTCAACATTTAAGGACATTAGTTGAAAACTTTAATAATATTCTCTTGAAAATGAGGATCCTTCTAAAGGTTACCTCTGGATTGATAATCCCGTCTTGGAAGATATAAAATCACGCACACTTGATCCTCGTGAAAAAGAAAAGCTGATCAAGATGTTTTCTGGTGTCCAGATATAAAATGCACCCATTGTGTCAATTTTTCATATCACTCGAAAAACAATATCTATCTCGGAGTTATAAAGCTAACAAATTGTTGGTCGTTTTTATTGACTTCCTGTTTGTATGTTTTCTTGACTTCCAGTAATAAAAACCAAACAGAGAAGTCTAATATATGTCATTGCAGCACTTCGTCTCTCAAAAACAACGCTTCAGCATATCAACTTTCCTAACCCCTAAGCAGCGGTAGATATCTCACTAACTATAAATTGTAATTTTTTAACGTTGAATTTAATAAATAAAGCACTATCCACATTGGTTTTTGTTTCTACTTTAGACGTCAGTCAGTCCGCGAAATATTTTTCTTATTTGACCCGGTCCGCAGGTGTAAAAGATTGAAGAACGCTGCTCTAGATGAAAGATCAAAGCTTGAATAAAGACAGTTTTATTTCGATACCAAATTTTTCGAGAGAAGGTCTTAGAAATTATTTTGAAACTGGAAAAAGTCCTAAAATATGCTCCGAATAAATTTAAATAATATTCAATCTTTTTTATTTTAGAAAGCATTTTATGCTGCAAATTTTTAATAATTCATTTTATTAATGAACCAAGATTTTGTTATATAAAAAACAAACAAGCTTTGTGATATACTCGTATGTTATACCATATTTTGCTAACTAGAAATATTTTGTAAATGTTATAAGCAACCAGAATAAGGTCGTATAATTATTGTTCACTATTGACAATCGAACTACGGTCTTCGGAATAAAGCAGAGTTTTTAAACCATCATCATCATCCTGTGGTTTAGCTCATGACTGAGCATTTCGACTCCTATTATAGTCTGCGACGACTCCTCTCCATCCATCCCTACACTCCGTGACTCGAAAGTCAGTTGTTAAACATTGTCCAGTACCCTTTCTCATTTGGTCAGATTAACACATTGGGTTTCTTCCTCTTGTGAGTCGTCCTTCCACGATTTCAGTAATTACAAACCCATCCAAACTGTCTCCTTACCCACGAGCAATGATTCCAAAGAATCGAAGGACTCGCTGAAGGCATATTGTGGACAATCTGTCGGTGATCCTCAGTTCTTCGAGAATGAAGGCGTTAGTTTACCTTATTGTTCATGGAATTTGTAATATCCTTCTCCAGCACCACATTTCAAATGTATCTAATCTACGTCTCTCGCTTGCTCTCCGAGTTCAAGTCTCCGCGCCATACATGAATATTGCGAAGACGAGAGACTTAACTTGGCGTATTTTCGTCATGATGACCATTAGGGCTAAATTAATGTAATTCAGATAATACATATGTTTAATAATTTTTAAATAAAATCTATAATGTGTATTTTTTATGGTACAGCATTTTTCTTCTCTATGATAAATATATATTAATATTTTTTTGGTAACATTAGTTTAAACATTAATTGCGTATACTTCTAATCGTAATAATTGAAATACGGTTGAAGATTTTATCGGCATATTTTCACTAGATTCAAATGTTTTTTTGGGGTTGTTGCTAGGTTCAGTTGGATCAGTGTGGCTAACCTTTATGGGTATCGTACTAATATTGACATTGGGTTAAGGTTCGCAGGCCGCACGATAACATGCTCCAAGCGGTGCAACCGCTCACAGCCTTACATATGGAGTGACGGTTATTGGACTTTTGGGCAGATCTCACGAGTTTCGAAAATCCTCTATATCAAATAGCAAGGAGGGGGAAATAATACCAAAAAGCACCCTAATCTTAGATATTACTGCGGGCTACATATGGGCTGTAATGATTCTCTAGTTGTCGTTCAACGCGATATATCTGGCGTGTGCAGATTTATGCCACACATGACATGTATTTTTGAAATCACCTTAAGTATGAAGGAAATCACCTTAAGTAATTCATTAATAATCTGCTTGTAAAATTTCAAGCTTTACACAAATTTTAATGAAAGAAGGCATAGATATACTTATGGTCACAGGTAGTTTAGAGGGTAACATGAGCAGATAAAGAGTGCAACGGGCTTGCTTTTGTTACAGATTGGAAAACATTGTGTGTCACCTACAGCAATCTAAGTGTGGGTCACGTTCCTCTGCGTTTAGGTTCCGACGCAGTACCTTTATAAATTTAAATCAATCTTACTAGGGCGAATCTCCATAAAAATACATCACTAAATTTAAATTAAAAATAAACTTAACATCATTTATTTCTCGTTAAAGCATAAAATAAGTGTGTAAGAAATAACTAAACAAATTTATTAAATAAACGTATTACTTTCAGTGTCTTGTAAAAAATAATATTTACACACAAATAAGAAAACTAGCACAAAAGGCTCTAATTATAACTTTAAATATTAAAATTAATAGAAAGAATAAAATAAAAAAAATACTAGTTCATTTTCGTTTATTGCAGGTTGTGCCAAACGAATAATTCATCAATGACTTTTTATTCTTATTTTGAAGTTTATAATTTTTTTTTACTATAACGCTTTTTAATGTAGAATGACGCCCGGTTTGCTACAGTACTGACTGCCCGTTTGCAACCGGAGCTGCACTGATCTGTTTTGATAAGTTGTATCAGTGAGGGTATCAATATATGTATGTGTACTTTGTTAATAATTATTATAATTTATACATTTTTAATAAAAATAAAAATATCGTAAACATGACATCACAAAGGGAAACAAGTATCTTTCTAAGATTCAAGAAATAAAAAAATATTTTTGGTTTACATAAACATAGTTGATTTATAAGTGCATTTATTTGCCTAGGTTTGGTCTCATTCAGATATTTATTATACAATATTTTATTGTAAACTTTTATAAAATCATGTATTTACTTTTCAAAATATAAATATATTATTAACTTTGCTTTACTATAAAGCTCTCCACACAAAAAAATGAGAAGTGACGTAAATAAAGCCATTGCTGTCTTCGGATACCTAAAATATGTGGTCTGGAATAACATATACACATATAAATAGTCAGTTAACTCAAAATTTACAAAGCACGTGCGATACCAATCATGACTTATGGAATATAATTTAGAGCAGATATAACAATCACAAAAAGTATGCTCAAAACAGATGTAATGAAAACCCTTAAAGCTATTGCAGGTAAAACACTTGGTCTTAGAAATATTTGAAGTAAACAATATTGTGCTACGGGGCTGAAACCACAAAAAAACTAGCAAGGCTGTGTGAAAAATATGTATAAGAGTTCCATACGCGGTAATACATGAAATACCCGCTGGAAGTCAGCCCCAAGGAAGACCACCAAGAAGTTGAAGAAGAGCTGGTAGACAAGATATCAAGAGAGGTAGTCCTAATATACACAGATTACAAGTCTGACTCAAGAGAAAGAACCAGTTTTTTATAGTTGTCTGTCTTGGTGATTTATTTTTCTTTTTCAGTGATTTCATTTATTTTGTTATTGGTGTTTTTTATTTTAAACGAATAAAACATGTTTCTTTGTAAAAATATTATCGAAACGTACTCAATTTAGTTTATGATCTAAATATTACATTTAAAAATAATTAACAGCACTTACCGCTTTTAAATTGTCCCAAGGTGTGGGAAGACAAAGGTCCAGTTAGGGTCACCCTAGCTCGGTCAACAGGGTGATCATTGTTCGTCGTGTCACTCCTTGAGGTCGGAGAGACCTTGATATTATGTGTCATAGCGCCATCTCTGTGTTGAATCACATGATTTTTGTATAATTATCCGAGGCACAAGTCAAATTTTATTTAATCTTTATACCGTTGGTGTTTTTCCACAGAATGATATAAAAAAGGATTGTTATTATATTATTTATTTTTTAAATCCACTGAATTTAAATGACAATTGTTAAATATTTTTTTAATCCATTTTGTATCGTAACAATAGAGAAGATAGTAGAAAATTAAAAGACACTGTCAGTACAATTCATTTAGGAGAAAATATGACTTTTACGTTATAAAGAGTTCTATTTCTCGATTCTTTCTGGTTTTCATTTTGATTGGAATTGGTGTTTTGTTTATATTTATTATTTAGCGCTTTTAATCATTCTGCAGGATTCGTTGAATCTGAAACAAGGAGAAAGGTATTTTTAGTTTATTTAATTATAAGATACTTGATTGTAAAATTTAGAAATGGAGAGTTTATTGCCATATCTCTTTCAATCGTTCAGAGATGAGTTACACATATTCGTGCCAATTATTAAGTGAAAAGTTAAAACATTTATTAAAAAAGAAAGAAAGAATGTAAACATACTTAAAGAAGAGATAAAAAAAAATCAGTGAAAAATATTTTTACAAATATCACCAAAGATTGGGAAAGACCAAGAAAATAGGAATAGTAGAGAAAACATTTCGTTATTAAACAGATATTTAATATTTTTAAGCTAACGAGGGTAAGTCTTAGGGCAGTTGATAATTGATCCCAGGGTCTGATTGTGATTTAACCTGCAATCGCAAAAGAATAAAAGTAATTTTTATTCTTATGGTTTTCCTTGTGTAGCATTATACCTTCTGTCAGTTCCACCACTATCGTTTGCACAAACTAGCATGGCACCAACAGAACAGAAGCTAGCTCTCGGGGATAGCTTTTTTAAACGTATAATTGCACTAAATGGGAATCCGCTAATCTTATTTCTTTTCTCTATTCCTTGTTTTCTAGTTTACTTTCTCCGTTCTTAAATGAGGAGAGAAGAAATAAAAAAAAATAAAACGAAAGTTTAAGGAGCAAACATAGTGTCCATTGCCAATGGATTAGTTAAATTATAGCAAAACACCTATTTTATCCTTTTTTACTGTTGCAATTAAAATCCCAAATATGTCTTCCTCTAAAAATTAAAAAAAAAGCATTTTTTATAAATAAATCAATTGATTAAATCATTTGTATTATTACTATTGAAAATAAACCTTTAATATTTATTACTTATTAAGGTTATGAAGAGGCAAATGAAAATCATCAAAAATGTCATGAATCGATTTGTAAAGAATTGAGAGATCGCTGTATTCCCAATCCCGACAAAACAAAGCTAGTCCAAACCCTAACGAAATAGAAGTAGAGGTAAAGTGCCAAAAGGATCACGATATTTTGTGAAGGAATTGACAGAAAGAAGGTTGTATACTGCCATGTAAACGACAAGTGATAGAAGAGTTGTCGGAACCTGTAACATCAACATTATATTTCATAGATTACGACATTCAGCGATGAGAAACGACAAAGACGATGTTCAATGGATACGAATTTATTCCATTAAAGAAAAACTCTTGTGGATTTCCATAAAAGGACAATAAATAAACAATTACTATGTTATTTTCAATTATTACACTTGAACACCGCAACACGTTTTCTTACTGCTGTCACGGTGGTGTCTTTAGGTGGAATGAAACCTTCACATTCCGACAAAAAGAGTTTTGGGATAGAAACGCATGGCGCGATGATTTATATTATTGGCAATAAAATGAACTATTTTCTAACTTAGTGTTATTACTATTATGATTTTTAAAGTGGCTGTCTAAATTTTGCAATTATAATTTAAGGAAGGGAAATTTGGGTCTGCAAAATTATCGGCAAAACTCTGTCTAGCATTAGCATTCAGAGCATACGGCCCGTAATATAATCCCAGTGAAACTAAACAAAGAAGAGGAGATAATGACATTATTCAGAAGGGAGAATTTTGAGAGGGAACACCCAAAGACATATTTAATGCGTACGAATTATAGAGCAACATTTGAGGAACAAGTATTCCAAGTCTTGCGTGACTCGCAAGAATACTGTTTGGCCTCCCTTAATTAACCTTAAGTATAATAAAAAAAGATAAAGTAAGATACGTAAATAATAATTTGAATAACAATTTTAGATACGGTTTCTGTTTATTTTTTTAACTACTTTTGCTAATGAAGCCCTAAAATACGCATCTGTTTGTACATAAACCGATTATTAATAGGAAATGTAGCGAACTCTTTGCTGGTCAACATATTTTGGCTAAAAATATTTTTTATACGTAGATTGGGATGTAGTATACTGAAGTACGGTTCCATCGTAAGAACGGTTCCATCATCGATTCAACGAATGTAAAAGGTAAACATTTTAACGAAAGGAAAACTTTTCTTGTAAAGATTCAAGAATAAACTATAAAAATAGTAGATTTATAATACTTAACAACATTGGCGAATTATCCAAAAGCTCTCAGAATTTAGTAATAAACTCATTGAAGTAGCTTTAATTTGTAATTC